>CM039680.1:94162340-94762340 GCA_022537955.1 Schmidtea mediterranea
GATTGGTTCAGTCAAATAATTGAGCGCATTTTAAATAATTTAATTCAATTTGCAGTAATGAAACTTTTAATTTATAAAATGAATTAAATAATATTTATTTAATAATATTTCTAAGTTAAATACATATATTTATTTGAAAGCAAATAATTGAGGAATTATTTTTACAATGATTAGCTATGAATTCTTTACCTTGGGCCTCTGTCAGTCTCATTGTAGCAATCAACTGTTGCAAAGTTTCCAAATCTGATATTTGGATATTGAAATCCCCACTATGGCTCATTTTTGGCTCAATTTCCTGGATAAATGCCTGCTCGATGCAGTTGACTTTGGTCAGTAATGAATTCGAGATCTGGAAAACACGAAATGTAATTTTATGTTGAATAAATAAATAAATTACACGTAATTATCGACTAAATAACACATTTCCCATTTGGAAATCACCAAGAAGTGAAACAAAAGAATTTCAACTATTCCAAGAAAAATTAATTACAAGTTTTGATGAAAATTGTAATAAAAAAGCAAATATCGAATATACAGTTACTGAAAAATATGCTAAATTTCCTTCAGAAAATATCACAGTTGGTTGCAAAATTTTTGATTTTTACAAGTGGAAATAATTATTAATTTTCCAGTTGAAATATTTTTATTTTTTAAAATAAATTCATATAATAATAATAATAATATTAATAATAATATTAATAATAATATTAATAATAATAATAATAATAATAATATTAATAATAATATTAATAATAATATTAATAATAATATTAATAATAATAATAATAATAATAATAATAATAATAATAATAATAATAATAATAATTAATAATAATAATAATAATAATAATAATAATAATATAATAATAATAATAATATAATAATAATAATAATAATAATAATAATAATAATAATAATAATAATAATAATAATAATAATAATAATAATATAATAATAATAATAATAATAATAATAATAATAATAATAATAATAATAATAATAATAATAATAATAATAATAATAATAATAATAATAATAATAATAATAATAATAATAATAATAATAATAATAATAATAAATAATAATAATAAAAAAAAAAAAAAAAAAAAAAAAAAAAAAATAATAATAATAATAATAATAATAATAATAATAATAATAATAATAATAATAATAATAATAATAATAATAATAATAATAATAATAATAATAATAATAATAATAATAATAATAATAATAATAATAATAATAATAATAATAATGATTCATCAATCTACAAGATTTAAGAATTAAAATACTAGTGGATATTTCAGCATACGAATTCAACAAAACTACGATTACCGTATTCCCTTTCTTTTTCACCAATATGCTTACTCGAACGGCAAAAGCAAGTCACGATTTTAAAAATTAGAAGACTTGAAATATTGCTTGTATACTATTCTGCATTTGACCAAAAAACTAGATGCAACTGAAACCTTAAGGTTTTAATTAGTATTCTTTTATATTTTTGACATGGAAAGAATTTGAGCAATTTTTCAGAATAATTAATTTTCAAAAATAATTATAAACGCTTTTTTAATAATAAAATTTTCTATATAATTTTGATGGTGCATCGAATCAACTTGAGAATACAATTCGACGATTAGCCAATGAGAGAGATTGAAAAGCGCAATTCTAGTGCTAATTCAGAGTTGCTTTGATATACAACATAGAATAAATTAATTATTTTTACCAATTTGTTTAAAAAATCAACAGATTTTAAAAAATATTTTTAAAGTGATTTTAAATAGTCTACACAAATTTTTGAAAAACAATTTATAAATAACATTTATAATAACATTTAAAATATATTTAAATAGCTGTAAAAATGCGGTAAAAGCTTACTTTTGATGAGGATGAATGAAGATTTTTTTAGAAAAACTCAACTTTAGATAAAATAAAGATGGAAAAAGCATCAGAGAAATATTTGGTAAATAATTTAAATAATAATAGAATAAAGTTTTGAAATTTATTTCAGGACATTTTAAAGGATCCTTAACTCCTATCCCTGAATCCATTAAAAAACCTTTTTGGTATTATGATTATTTATTTAAAATTAATATGCTATCAAGCATAAAAAGTTCGCAATTTTAATGTTTAAATGAAAAAGTTCTCGGATTTCGGATTCCAAATTAGAAAAAGTTACCCCAGACATACATTGTCATAAATGCTATCAGAAATATACACTCATGTTATTATAACAAAAAATTAAAAAGCTGCTGTTCTAATATATTTACAAATAAAAACTAGAACTTTTCGATTTATGATTATCTAAAATCTTTTATTTCCAGCAAAATTAATGAACTGAAATTCAAGGAAAAAATTTGAATAAAATTTAAAATTTTTGTTATATTTTGTTAAAATTTCGTCAAAGATGAATTTTATTAAATTACTGCTTCTGAATTCTATAAACTAATTGGCAATTTTATCTACAAAAAATACCAACTCTAAGAAACTGTAGTGATTATTGGTTTTGGAAAAAAGTAATCAATAATTATTTTTTAAATAAAATTTAAACAAAAATATTAGTAAGTAAATAAATTATTATTATCATTATTATTATAATTACTATTATTATTGTTATTGTTATTATTATTATTATTATTATTATTATTATTATTATTATTATTATTATTATTATTATTATTATTATTATTATTATTATTATTATTATTATTATTATTATTATTATTATTATTATTATTATTATTATTATTATTATTATTATTATTATTATTATTATTATTATTATTATTATTATTATTAAAAATAGGATGCAAATAGATGCAAATAGGATTATTAAAATGACATTGTAAATTTACAAATTTCAAAAAATAAACTCCCCATTTCAATTAAGCTAACACATTAAAATTATTATTTTATTGATATTTCATTAAATAAAGTTTCTTTTTTGGAAACTTTCTGGGAAATTGTTTACAGTATTTTGTTTAAATTGATAACCGGAAAGACAGAACAGATCTGTTAATAAAAACAAAATGCCAAATAAAAATTTTATGTTTTTTTTTTAATAAATGAATAATTTTAATTAATTTTAACGATGTAATTCATGTCAATTAATAAAATTAGTAAATTATAATTAGAATGAAAATTATTTTTTAATTGGGATTGGAATTCTGATCATTATTAGTATTTATTTTAAAATTTAAATCAAATTTAAATAACTAATTATAAATAAAAATATTAATTATAAAATTTTAAATGCAAATATTTATTTTTTTGTTTTGCTCTATTATATTCGTTGGAATATTTTACAGTTTTTCTGGACCTCTAGAAACAAAACGAAAAATAATAAAAGTTTTTTGAGAGTTTATAGTTGAGATATGTGTAAGGAAAGCGATAAATTTAACTGCTAGAGTATGGTTATGAGATTTATTGTTAAAGCTTTTTTTGGGATTCAATTGCAAGATTATATCTGACTGAACTGAAAAGGATTACAATGAGAAGAACGGTTTCGATAATTTACTTTCGTTTCATATCGAAAGCAATAGTTACATTGTTAATGAATATATTTGGAACTTATTCTTTAAAATATTTACAGATCCTATGACCAATCATCACAAATACTCACAATACTGGTCGAAAGGTTTGGCGATGATAACTTTGGTTGACGAACTGGAGGGCATAAAAACTAAAAGTAAAATATGTCAAAATCATCAAAATAACTATAAAAATATTATACTAACAGTTTTCGTAAACGACTTAATTTTGGCTTGATTTCAATATAGCTGAAAAATAGAAACCTTTGAACAGCTGGGTTGCAGTGACAAACCTTTCTTCAACAATCTAACCTTATGAACATTCGATGCCAACTCCTAATTTTACTGAGAAGCTAATTTATCTAGGAGTTTATTTCAATTTACAATTTAATTTGTCATGATAATAATTGTGAGTAAAGTTAGATTCGGATCAAAAATTTATTTCTTGATCGATTGTTATGAAAAATAGTTCAGTGGTAAGAAATATATTAAATTTTACTAATAATTAACACACATATTTATATACATATTTATATATATATATATATATATATATATATATATATATATATATATATCCTCATCTTTTAAAGTGCCGAGTTTCAACTCACAAATACAAAAAAACAAATTCAGTAAATTCTAACGACCAAATTAAAGATTTGGACAAATCGGGACAGAAAAATAATTTTACAAAACACAGTAATCATATTATACACCGAGGCTCAATAGATAATGTCCTGAATGACTTTATACAATGGCTTATAATTGAATTTGTTTTAATGTTTTAAGTTTGTTTTAATTGTAATTTATTTTAATATAATAGCCATTTTATGATAAATTTTTATTTTTATAATAATAAATTAAAAATATTTCTTAGAAATTTTGTGGATTTATTAGCACTAAAGATAAGACAATTATATACACCTTTTGAATATGATCATAATAATTTCTTAAATCACCACAATGTAGTTTGTGAAGTTCCTCAATAAATAAAATGACTGAATTGATGCATTGTAGTGCGTTAAAAGATTTATTTGCCATTTAGATTTTCTGCTAATTCATTTATAAATAATTAGTATGAGGGTGCTAGGACCAAATGTCAGCGGAAAAATGGCACTTTCCTTAAGTTTATATATATATATATATAGGCACGGATATTTACGGGCAATCCCAAAAATTTGAAATCCAGCTCATGGTCAAGTAATAATTGCTGAAAATTAATTTTATCAAGCAAAACAAGTAATTACCTGGACAAAGTTCATTTTAATTTGAATAACTATGTTTTTAATTTGAAGCCAAAACGAATATTTGGTTCAGTGTTACTGTTTCAATAGTTGTCATAAGTTATTTCACGGAAAAATTCTTTAATTGTATTGCAGTTTTTATCTTATTCGTGAGAATTTTAAATCTAAAAAGTACAAATTATTATCATTTTCCCGTACAATTTTGTCCGCTGATATTTTGTCCTGCCACCAATATGAGATCTTCTTTAAAAATGATTTTTTTTCTTTGAATTTTGTAATAATTTTAATTAGTTGAAATCTGTAATTTTTGGAATAAATTCAAACAAAATTTAAATTAACTACAAAAAGCCTAAATATTTGTTCGCAAATATTAATTAGTGATATGAAAACTTCAAAGATTTATTGGAAAACACTGTTAATTTCTATTTTATATTTTAATTAAGGTCATTACCTATTTTCAAAGACTCTTATTTATTGTCCAAATGTGTGCGGATTTAATTATATTAAGTTTTGTGTATGAATTTAGTTTTCTTCTCGCATTAAATCTTTTTAACTTTCTATATTGTAGGCAAATGACTTTATTTATTGTACATTTTGCTAAAAACACACGCATTTATTGTAATGCAAGACATTACTCATTGCGCTTTGGTATAATATGTAATAATGTCACATTATTAATGAGTTTATAATAATTATTTTAATTAGAAGTATTTGTTTTGGCTTCATGCAATTTTTGAACCCGCCTCCAAAAAAATTTATGCTTTATGTATTTTAATGAATGTCTTTAATAATATAATTATAAAAATGAATTCAAGTTAATTCCGAAGCCTTTGACTTACAAAGTTGCTGTTATTGCCTCCACAGTAAGCTCAACGCTACAGGTAATTTTTTTGAAGTCAATGAGATTTATAATTTATGAAATATGGATCTTAAAGTAGTTTTTTTCTTCCATAAATTTTCTACTTCTTAGATCCCATACAAATCGACTTATTTACTTGCTTTGATTCTCTTGCCTCTTCCTATATTCTCTTGGATGTAGGTTGCGTACATTTAATAAATAAATCATCTGTTTGTAGAACGATTCCTTTATTCAAACTTATATTTTTGTGATTTTTCAGTAAATTTTGGGCAATACCTAACCGCTATGTTTTAATTAAATCCTTTCTCATTTTGAAAAATCTTTCCTAATTTTGAGAAAGTGATTAATTTGAAAAAACAACAAAAATATTAACATTACCAAACATTAATAACATTAAAGATATTTATATAATGAAACATATTCTTTATAGGTTTTCTAAATAAGTTTTTTAGATTATTCAAATAGTTGCAATTATTTTAAACAAACGCATTTCAAATATTAAAATAATAAAAGATATACATGATATCCCAAAAAAATGCATACATATTTTAAATATACAAACTTTTAAGCATAAATAATTTTAAACAGTCTACTTAATAAGCCTAATTTACTTCCATTTTCAAACAACATGCAGTGTTAGATAAAAAAACAATAAATGGTAAATACAAATTACTTTTTAAATAATTTTGTATTAATAATTTAATATCAGTTTATTATAAAAAAATATTATAGATTGTTGCTATAATCAAATGTATTATCAATTAAAGATTATTAATATTTTTCGAGACTCTATAAAGAGAACAACTCCTTTTCCATTCACAGAGTAGTTTGGATTCATTTTTGTGGCAACGAAGAAATGGACTTAGTACACAGAGACATTCCAATAAATGTTGAAAACGTTTTTCTAACTCGAGAAATTGTAAATGACATTTTGTGTTATAAATTGTTAAAATAATCAACAAATGAAGGTTTTAAATAAGTTATTAGTCTATCTACTAAACTCTCTAGTCTCCATCAAATTATTGTATTTCAATAATTTAACTTACTTCAAAATATAATTTACAGCATTATATTTCTGCATTATATTTGAACATTTTTGTTGACATAGCATGCTTTCTTTATAAAGTGCTGCAAACACCAAGTGAAAGTCACAACAAAAATTTCGTTCCAAATAATCTAAAGGGGCGATCGCCCCCATTTCCCCCCTATGGATCCGCCACTTCATCATGAAACATTTCCCTTGATATTTATCCGCATTCATTTTCATTTACTTCTCTCAATTCAGCTACTTTTGTCCAATTAATCACAAAAAAATGGATAGATTAAAAAATTTTAAAAACTTTTTTTTGTTGGTCATATAATTTTGTTTAAATCCTTTTAATAAATTTTCATTGCTTTACGATTACATTTTAATTTATACAATAGCTAATAACTATTTTTTTCAGATTCATTCCCTAACACAGGAATGACCACCAGATTTAACTGCGAAGAAAGAAAAATTATACTAAAATACTACTGGAAATATGAAAATGTATATACATGCAAAGACTATGTATATGCAATTATATATTTTTGCAAATAAATAAATTTCAAAATTTTAATGCAATAAAATCTTCATATAGGGGTTAATTGATATATACAGTGAATTTATTCGAAATTTAGACAGTAATTAAAGTAAACAAAACCTTGCGCCCAAAAGTGAGCAATGAAAGTTATTGATGTCTATCAAAATTTGACGGATCTGTCACTATTATCTATATCCCTATGAACTGACACATGCCGCTTGATTTTCTGGAGAAAAAATTAATTAAATTCGCTCCGAGTCTGCCACGGTAAAAAGGGGGGAAATTAATTATCATTCAAGTAGAAATTAAATTTTAAATAATACCCAAAAAAATTATTAATTTTCGAGAAAAAAAATATTTTTTTTCTAATCTCTATGAAAATAAATTATCGTAGAGAAATTGATTTTGGTAATTTTTGATTGAAAATCGAAATTCAATCCAAATGGATCCGTAAAAGATTCGTGCGTAAAAATGATTGATTGTAGAAAGTGTATTGTGTATCATGTGAATGGCAGGCCTCTGGATTTGATTGAAATCTATTATTTAATTGGAATTTAAATAATTAATGATACCATGACATTTATGCCGGGTTAAATACACTCAACCTAATTAATTTTTATTATTGTAAAGATTGTGTTTATTGTATACAATCCAATAATAATAATAATAATAATAATAATAATAATAATAATAATAATAATAATAATAATAATAATAATAATAATAATAATAATAATAATAATAATAATAATAATAATAATAATAATAATAATAATAATAATAATAATAATTCAGATAATATTATTTCAAAATCCGTAAATAAAGTTTCAACCTACCAATAAAAAGGAAGTCGCATCACTTTCTCGTAGCATCTCAATGCAGAACTGAATATATCCATTCGCCCTCCCCAATGCTGCGGTTGATTGATGAATATATTCTTTAAATTGTGCTGTCTTTTTTGATTTTTCGTCTTGTATATTGCTAATAAGCTCACCTTTCTTTTCATTTAATATTGAAATGAGCTCATCTATAGTTGATATGATTTCAGTTTCTTTTTGGGCACACTTTTTCTGAAAAAAATCAAATTTCAAATATATTTACTTTCCAATAATAAAGGATGAGAGTTAAAATTATGACAAGAAATCACAGATAAAATATAGTTTTTGTTTATATCAACAGAGTTGAATTTTACTTTTAAAATCAATCTTTTATGGAATTTACGGCATAAGTTTAGCGTAGGAAATTGTTTAAAAAACATTAAATGAAATTTATTTATTAGTTAAATTTTAAATTAGTTAGAGAAAAAGGTGAAAATATTTGAAAAATTAATTAATTAATTTTAAAGTCTACTCAGGAAACTTTCCTCAATTTCTGAACAAACATGAAGTTTTATCAATCATGAATGATGAAATTGTATTGTAATATTTGATTACCTGACTCCATGTTATGTTACGTAAAGCCGTTAAATTAATGTATGTGAATGCCTACATGTTTTTGATTGATTATTCTTGATTATAATAAGATTATATCTATTTACCCCCAACGATGCATGTTCTGTAAGCACTCATATAAAGCTGCAAAACGTTCGTATATGGATATATTACATATTGAACTAGTTTCGTACGTATAAATAAGGAAATAACTTGCAATATGTTTAGTATCTCCATATATTTACGTTTTCAGCATACCTTTATAAATTCATTTACATAGTAAGAAATTCCTTGGAAAAGGCATATTTGCAAACGTAACAGCAAAAGACGAAATCTTATTGTGTATGTTGAATCACATGTTAAAAACATATCTGGTTGTTCGAATGGTTTCAGGAATTTTTAGTGAAAATGAAATAGGATAAATTATTTCGATACAATAATTTTAGAGAAATAACTCCTATTCTATGATTCATATCTCTCAGAGATTTCTATTTTTCTTGGAAAAAACAGCTGTAAATAGATTTTGCTGAATTTATTACTTATATAAATTTTAATTGAAACCCAATAAATGAAATTGTGAAGGAGCTCAGATAGAAAATAATGTATAGTGTAGAAGATCTCCGCCAAGCTCTTGATTTTAGTTGTAAAATCCTAACAATACCACAATAGGTATTGGCTATGGTCGTTTTGATATGGTAATTCATCTTTTTTGTATATTTTAATGAAAAATTGAAAAATATAATATATTGTGAAACCAAACTTTTATGGCAGAGCCGGTTATACTGTATAACACAGGGGTGGACAAACGGTCGATCTCGAACAGTTTAGCAGTCGATCGTGAGCATTTAAAATAATTTACTAGGTTAATTTCAAATTTTTTAATTTAAAATATGTACTAAACTATGAAACAATAATTTAAAATTATACACGTATCTGTAGTACAACTGAGGTGACTAATTACCTGAATATATCTTGCGGTGAACTGCTCAACGAAATTTATATAAATATTATATTAAAAGAAAAGATTTTGGAAATATTGAATATTCCGATCATATATCATGATGTTTTAGTAATCGTACTATCGATCCGTATTACCTGCTTATTCAATTTCTACATCAGTCAAGACAATCTTTCAGTTTCTAATCAACAATAGAAATTTCATCGGTCGTTTCGCAATGCAAAACCAAATATCAATTTCAAACTTGCAGGGAAGATCACTCTCCTTATGATTTAGCAGATCTAGTATTGGTTTAAATTTTTAAGTCTTTCGAGAAAGTTATCAGTGCTATTTAGATTTATTTAGATCGTGCAACTAATCAGACCAAAGATACTTTCTTTTCGTATGTTTTTTCTTTGTATGCTATTGTACATAGGCAACTTGAAGCCAATGACTCAGAAAATGAAAACTTACTTCTTTTTTTGTCATGTTAGTGGCTCAGAAAGATTTCTAAATCTTTTTCCTGAAATTATTACTTTTTGGACACAATGTGAGAAAAACATAAATTATTTGAAGATCCAGTATGGGTAAAAAAAATGAGCGTTTCTTACAGTTTTTTGGGCCATTACTTCTTGTTTAATTAACAATTACAAGGAAAAGGAAAAATAATTTTTAAGTTGGTCAGATGGGTAAATGGTTTTAAAGCAAAATTAAAACGTTTTGCTTCACAATTAAAAAGGCAAAATTTAAACATTTTCCATATTAAGAAAAACATGTCAAACTTCCTGGTGAATGTAATATTGAAATATTTTGTTTTGAACTGGAAAATTTTAATAAAAAATTTGAGAAACGATTTGCAAATCTAAATAATCTTCAACCGATTTCTGAATTTATTTCATTTTCTTTTAAAGAAATAGATAACTAGAATATTTCATCAAATATAGCTCATACTTTTCAATTGAATTCATCGAATCTAGAGTTAGAAATTTTGACATTACAATCAGATATAATTCTGAAATCCCATGCAAATGAAAATAATTTTTTGATTTTTTAGTCGAAATCGATCGCGCATAAATAAGAAAAATTTAAGTCGATCATAACAGTTATCAGTTTGCCCACCCCTGGTTTAACATATACATTAAACTAACTGTGTATATCAAGTGTTCCACAGCATAATAGGGGCGTCCGTAAAGGTAATCAACAAATCATTTAGTTTGAATTAATATGTATAAAAATATTTTAAAAGAAAGTTTCTATTATTTATTAAGTTTGTTTTTAGTAAGCGTTAAAAAATGATATCCTCCAACTGTTTGTCCGTGTTCTAAAATTGACCAGATTACGTTGTATATTATTTAGAGATCACTCCAAATGGCGATATAAATATACACTGTATAATACGCACCACTGAAGATACTAGGCTATACCGCATCTATAAAAGAACCAAACGCAAGTTTTATTACAAATATGCAACTGTAAAGAATAAACAATATAATAACAGTTTAACAATATAACTGCACAAACTATACCCCATACATTGTATAAACTATAATAATTGATATTATTTAATATTAATATTTTCAAAAATAGAAAATATTTTTTGGTTTATTCAAAAAATAGAATGAAAAATATTTTAATTCAAAAAATAAGATTAATCAATCAAAAAATGTATAAAATGATTCCACACTCAAATGATAGGTTGCAGTTACACTTTCTGGCTTCAATATCAACTATAAATTCAAAAAATAGAATGAAAAATATTGAACAGAAATCGGTACTAACTGCAAACTCAGCTCGGAAGATCTAGTATTTCTGGCTTCGAATGTTGATCGTTCATTTTTAAGAGTTAAAAAAATTGAAATATAAACAAATTCAAAAAATCCATAAAAAATAGCAATTTTTTTGGATGGATTATTAAAAACCGGTAATGCGATCAGAGTTTGAATATAAGGATTGCTTTGAGCTTGTTTCTTGTATGGCACAGTTACAAAGACAAAGTATAAATTGTTTTATGGTTTCGTTTAATGTTTGCAGTTTGTTTACAAATGTACCATTGGCTGATACAATTGACTTATGTTGTGCGTATGGGATGAAAATGATTCTGAACATCCCATTTTGAATAGAAGAGCATTTCGTAAACTTCTTGAATTTGCAACTTCAAATGTCAATTTTCTTTTCAATAATGAATGGTTTCAATAAAAGAATGGAGTTGCTATGGATTCCCCGATAGCACTATTTATGGCATTTTATGAACCATTTACATAAGAACATTGTTTTCACATGTGAAACGGAGAGAAAGTCATCGATTGCGTTCTTGGGGTTTTTAATTCAACGCAAAGATAAACACTATGAGACATAGATTTATAGAAAACCAACTGATACTGGTCTTTATACTTCTCCAGAAAGCTTTTGTGAATTTAAGTATAAGAAAAATATGGTGAAGAAATTTATTTATCGTTCATGGTCTTTATCTTCCACTTTTGTTTATTCAGTAAAAAGTATTGATAAATTGATTGAGTTGTTGATAAAGAATGGGTATTCCAAATCATTTTTATTATTGATGATAAAACAGGCTGTTGACAAATTGATTAAAAATCCCAAGGATTCATGTTTAAGTGTAATTTGACAAATCAATGTGAATTGAGTGTTGATGTAAATAATAATTAAAATGTATATAATAATGATGAGCCTAAATTTGTGTTAGTATTGCCGTACTCTGAATGTTTTACAAATTATTGGATGAAGTTAATTAAGCAGATGAGAAATTTAGCTTATAAGTTCATTTATAATTCGTGTAAAATACGCAATATGTGTATTAATAAATCAAAAACTCCGTTTGAATTTTGTTCTGATCTCGTTTATCAATTTACATGTAATTGGTGTAATGCAGCATACATTGGAGAGACTTTCCGTCATTACTGTACTCGAGTTCTAGAGCATTGTGGATTGATGTGTTGAACCAATATTAGTGAGCGCAATAGAGGCTGCAAAAGTAAAATAGGAATGTCTGATTTTTAAGTTATATTGAATTTTTTTTAATAATTATTGGTAACGTGTGATAAGTGAGGTATTGTTGATAAGGTCATTGGATCCAAACATTAATGTGCAAATTGATATGACTACGAATGTTTTGAATATTTTTAAATAGTTTGATTTTGTAAAATTGTGTTAAATTATTTGTTTTTGTTTTTTTGTGTTTTAAAATCTTTTTAACTTTTAAAATTATTTCTATTATAAAATAATTTAAATTTAAAAAGTGTTTTATTAATATTTTAAAAATATTTAAATATTAATTCAAATATTTATTATTTATATATATATTTGAGTTGGTTTTTTGTGCCTGAAGATGACAGTTAAATTGTTGAAATATATCGTACGACGAGAGTTTGATTGTTGTTTTCTATAAATAAATTTATTCTATTTTTTGAATACAAAATTTTTTATTCTATATTTTGAATAAACCAAAAATATCATTCTATTTTTTAAAATGCACCTATTAAATAATTTAATTTATGTTATGTTGTGTTTATTTTTTGGTTTTTATTATATTTTTATTTATTATAATCTTTATTTATCTATATCACATTATTATTTCTTATTTACTTATGTTATTGAATTTAATCTTTCATTAAAAATGATTATATTTTTTGTTCTAGTAAATATAATTTGTGTTTTTTAAATCGGATTTTTTATTTTTTAGTAAATAAAATATTTGAAAACAATTTTTAGAGGCGCAACTTTTAATATTATTTCTATTTAAAAATAATTTAAATTTATAATGTATTTTATTAATATTTTAAAAATGTTTGTTATAATAAAATGATAAACTTTGATATTTAATATTAATATAAAATTTTTAAAAATATTTCAATATTGTTTCAAATATTTATTTATTAAAACATTTAATTAAGAAATAATTTGTTAAAGTTATACGATTTGATATTATTACATTTATGTCTGTAAAATATCAAATATCTTTTTGAAATGACTCCAAAAATAGTAAAAAATAATAGTTGGCATAATACCAAATTTTAATATTATCAAAATAAACTATAATGATTAAAGTTTTAATTCTTTTAATGCCTTTATATTTTATCTGTCAGTTTTCTTTTAATATTTTTCAAAGAAAACTCTAAAATGCAAAATTGAATATATTATTATATTTGACATTCGGATTCAATTGGGATTAAATCGAGGAAATTTCGAACTTTTAGTAGACATTCCAGTTGATGTTGAGACCTGAATGAATCTAATTCGGTAACAAAAACTTAAAATAAATTATATTAATCAAGAAACTTAATTAGAATTTACAGCAAATGTCTACAAGTTAAACACGGCGGTCTGTGAAAGAATCTGGCGATTGGGAGTTTTTAAGGGAGGCAGGAGTTAACTCAGAATTCAATTATCTCTCAAAAATCAGACATCACTCTGATTAAGGTTGATTGACCTAAATAGGATATATTTGGAATATGATTTTATGTTTTGATTGACATATTTTTGATGAATTTTTAAATGATAATTTAGGTTGGTTTAGAGAATTTCTATTATAATTTTCAAAATCAATTTTGTAAATTATTTAGTTAAAATCCACTACAAAAAAAGATTATATATAATATCGTAATAAAATATTTTAGAAATCGATTTAAAAAAAAAAATATATATATATATATATATATAAAATAGTTTAAAATGAAAAGTAATTGATTATTTAAATTACATTAAAAATAATAAAATTTTTGTAATTTGTTTATTAAATATACAATATCTTTCTTACCTGATGATGACAGGAAAACTGTCGAAATATACCGTAAAATATGTATGTATGTGTGTCTGTGATTGTACTTGTGAAATACTTGATACAATATTTTACATTCAATAAATGTTGAGATTATTTTCTTGGACCAATGATTAAATTCGAAGTTGTTTTAATAATACATTTTTACACTTTAAATAATAATGTTATATTTCAGATTTGTTAAAAATATTTCAACAAACAAGGAAAATAAAATTGTTGTTGCATGAAATTTCTCCGAAACCTCAGAAAAAAAATTTACCGACTTTTGTAAAAAGTAGCAAACTACATGGCAAACCAATGTGAGGCCACTATATAGAAAATATGTTAAAAAACTGATGAGAGTAATACCTCTGAAGGACCATTTTCAAAGATGGAAAAAGAGCTAAATATGACATACTTGATATTTATTGATACAATTAAATCAAAATTGACCAATAATAATAGGGAGAAAGGTAAACAATTCATTTTAAAATAAGATGCTTTTAATTGTTTTTTTTTATTATTTTGATTTTTGTTTTTCTTTTAATATTGCATCTGTTAAAACTGCTTCTCGTCTTTTTATTAACCGTATTTTGTTATCACAATTTTCAGTAATGAAATATTTTAGTTCTTTTTATCATTAACGCTAAATATAGTATGCTTTGTATCTTTTACATCATTGATATTTTTCAATTTTCTTACTTTTTGTAAACTTTAGATCATCTTCTGTTAATAATTAGCACGAAAATTTAACTTGTAGTCTAAAACATAAAGTTATATAGGAAATTACATAGTTGTAATCTGTCAAAATAAAAGTAATGATCACATATTTCATCTATGAAAATTTAATTTATTATAAAAAATCATTTATAATTTGTGTACATAAAGAAAATAAATTTTTTTTAATAGTCATAATGAAAATAAATGAAATGTTTAAAGAAAAGGGCTACAAATCAAAATTAAACAAATAATAAAATATTTTACTGACAGCAAATAATCAATAGTAAAAACATTAAAACAATTTAATTAAAAGTTATGTCAAATATTATAAAAAAATATTATTTCATACGAATGATTACAGAAAAATTTCCATGGATATGAAAATTTTTTTAGAGTTATTAGTAAATATTTTTGATTAAAAATTTTTTTTTCTAAAAGTACTTCCTATAAAGATGAAATAATAATAATTGAAGTGTTCATTAATATCAAAAGCTACACCTGGATTCTTGATTTGATGTATGAAGCGTCGAAATATTTTATAAATTAATATTTTTTATTTATTATTTTAAGGAATTTTGTTACTATACAAAGAATAAAGAAAATAATTAAAACAAATAAAGATTTTTTTTCTTGGTTATTTTACTTTATTTTACAATTTCGTTTAATACTGCGAATAACATTTAAAAGATTTTTTAAAGGTAACTATAATATTTAAATATTTTATGAGACTTTTTATTTCTAACAATTATATAATTTAAAAAGAAAATTTAATTTTCATTACTATTGTAAATTATATTAAATAAAATATTTCAAAGGATAGAATTGTGCAAAAAAGAAAATTTAATAATTAAGAAATCATTAAAATTTCAAAATTAAAATTTATATTTCCAAATTGACTACAATGAATTTTAATTTATTTAAAAAAATTAATTTCCATTTTAAGATATTCTGAATCAAGTTTTAATGAATATTTTTTTACTATTTATTTATTTATTTTTTATTTACATTAATATTTATTACCTTTATTTTCATTCATTACAATAAAGAATATTAGTTTGTTGCTTTATAATTTCGTTAAAATGAGGAATGCCAAATTCCATATAACCTCTTTTATCGCGTTTAACCCATTGAAACAAAAAATATTTTAGACCGTTTTCAAAAACTCACTTTTTTTTAAAACTATATTTGTTTTGTGTTAAATTAAATTTTCCATAGCTATAAATTACTCTGAAAATTCAGTGTGATCAACCTTGGAATGGTATGTTTTTATTCTTACTGTATTATTTTAATTTTTCATCTACTTTAAGAAACACTTCAAAAGCAGTTGATAATTGTTTTGAATCAGATTTGTTGAAATAAATATAAATTCAATCAAACAATTATTTTCATAGAGCCAAAGTTGTGAACCAATTTTTGTAACAAACTAATACCGTCTAAAGTGAACAAAAACTGATTATAATTTTTTTGACAACAGCTTTTTACATGTTTATATGTCGCTTTTTGCTCTTTCAGTCTTTTCCCGTTATGAGATTTGCACATCACTCGATATTTTGGATTACCTAATTTTCGTCAATTTTGTAAACATGTAATTCGTATTGTATCTGCTTTTACAACAAAAAAACAAAAAAATATTTTTGGTTACTCCCACTAAATTACGTAACAAAAAGTTTTATTATTTCACAAGGAAAATAATTGTAATTAATAACAAGTATTAATTGTCTTTTTCTATGTTTAGTATTTTAATTTTTAATCAATATCAGAAATTTTCTACAAAATTGTTTTCATGCAATTATTTTCATTCCTCACATTTCTTGATGATAATAAATAATAAAATCATTTTTCTTCTTTTCAAATATTTTCATTGGTTGCAATTTTACATTTAATTTCTTTGATAATTTTTATTTTTAATTAAATAATCAAGTCAGTGGTTTCATTAATTTAATGTCTTTTTGAAAACTAATTATTTTTACTTTTTCAATGTTTTAAAAGACAAGTCGGTTAATTTTCGGAGTTAATGGAAATTGAAAATAAATAAATAGTAATATAAAATAAAGAAAACTAAAACAAAAAATATTTTTTTACCATTTCATGGAAATATTGTATTATAATATATTAAACTTGACTTAATTTTATTATTATTCTGGCAATAGATTTGTGTCATATAACAAATAATTAATTCATTAATTATAAAGAAATAAAATCAACTGGTGGAAATATTGAATAAAAAAATTAATATTTGCAAATATAAATGAACAAATCGTAACAAAAAAACAATTTTTGTTATTTGAAAAAAACTTTAGAGCAATTGGTTAATTGTGAAAATAATAATAATAATAATAATAATAATAATAATAATAATAATAATAATAATAATAATAATAATAATAATAATAATAATAATAATAATAATAATAATAATAATAATAATAATAATAATAATAATAATAATAATAATAATAATAATAATAATAATAATAATAATAATAATTATAATAATAATTGTTTTATTGTATCTTTGACATAAATCCCCTTCCTGTAACTTGCCACATTATGAAATACGTCTTATCCAGAATCAAGAACGACACCCGTCATACGCCCAGGCGCAAAGAAAGAGAGAACTGACTGAATATCGAATTGAACAAATACATCTTTATCCTTTCGCTCATTGTCAACAATAATGAATTTGTATTCATTCTTTGAGATAAACTATTGAAGGTTTTAAATAACTTGAAATTGAGCTATTATTAATATTTTCATAAAAAAAAGCAAAACGAATATACAAATCAAAAAATACATTTCAATAAATCACAACTTCAATTAATTTCCTACTTTGTATTTCCAGCATACAATTTTTGTCATATTTAATAGAAGTCTTATCTTTATATCTCGAGACCTTTCCCTTTATAATATTTAATAAATTGCATCGTACAACTTCCTTTTCCAACTCTTCATTTCGTTGTAACAGATTAATTTGCCTTCATAATTGCTTATGGATTCTATCACGTGATCGGTTTTGATTTTCAAGAGTTAAAGGCTCAATTGTCCTGTCACCACTGAATTCCCTTTGCTTACTCATCCTTCGAATATAATTTTTAATCTCAAGGTCTTTTAATATCTTCTGATATTCTGCTCTCAGCTCTTTATGTTTGTCTACTTTCCGTTTTTGACTTTGTCCACGTTTCATCGCCATCACCTTTTTGTCTTTTAAATCCTTCCATCCCTGATTATACGGTAAATTAAAGTGGTAATAAATATCTTTGTTAATCATTCTCTCTTCCGTGACTCGAATAACTTCTTATTCTTCTTTCGTCAAGTTTACAGTGTTATTTTTGAGATTTTCGAACTCCCTAGACTTTTTTACTTGGTCAACTAACTCTTCATTCATCAAAATAAACTTTTGAACGAAGTTAATTTGATGTAATTTTCCCGAAATAAGTCCATCCAAGCAGTGTTAGTTTCGCGATTGGCCCTCCAATCTTTCCATCCACCTCTCTCAACGGTCTCTGCAGTTCAAGGTAATCAGCTCCAATCAATAAATCCACTACCTGTCGCCTACCCATCATAAGAAAACGAATATTTCTTTTAGATGCTTCCAATTTTCTCTTTCTTTAGTCCAACTCATCAGGCTCATGAGGTAACTATGTTCCCTCATATTCTTCTATTCATTTTTCACTACCATTAAAGTGGCTTCTTCGGTAGTTTTTTGACCTTCATGTAAGAATCTACTATGTTTTATTCATCTCTACAAAACGATGGCTTCGTACATTTTTTCATCGCGTGCCCAGTCTTCTAACAGTTGAAGCATATTTTTTCTCTCTGACAATTTCCCATCGTTTTTCAATGGGCCAATCTCTGAAAACTATGCATTGGTCTAAATAATTCTACCCTTTACAATTTATACGTTCTACTTTACTGCATGCCAATTTTTACTGGACTGTAATGATTTTGCCATTTTTCTGCATAAAAGGATCTCTTTGGCTTTCCTTGATCTTCCATTTCTTTCCCCTTTGAATTCTGATCTTTCCATTTTGGTCGCTTATAACCATAGCCTTTTTCATAATCTGTATTCCAATCTCCACCCATTCCAAACAACATCTCTTTCTTGGATCGTAGCAATTTCACCTTTATTTGCAACCATTCTCAGAACTTGGCAAACAACCAATCTATTCATTCAGATAATGACAGTGTGTCTGTCGAATTATAGTAGTTTCTAAATATATAATATATTACAGTTAAATCTTGCTTATATGGTGTTTAGATTCTGTTAATGAATAAATATGTGATCGGTGCAATGCTATCTACTTTATAATGACTACTCGTCATATTTGTTCTCAAGTTATTGATAAATATCGACTAAAGGAATTGATGAATATCAATGAACACTATTTTGTGTTAATGTTTGTATTGTCGTATTTGAAGTATTATACAGTTTGCCAAAACTTTGAACAAGTAGATGTGTATTGAATGCTGTAATATCGTTTGGATTTGTGTTATTTATATATAAATCAATGCCATTGTTTATTGATTGTTAAAATCAACGTTTATATATACTGTCACCCTATTATCGATGATGTGACGGTTTGTTTCCAAGAAGAAAGGAAATTACAGTTTTTTCTGAAGCATCCATTCTAGCTGCGCCATTTTATACACTCAGGAGATTTCACAATTATTCAATACAACATACTAATAATTAATTAATTTTATAATCTAAATTATAATATTATTTAAAATTTTATTGTTTTATAATTTGTTTAAAGACTTAACGTGATTTAACTTATAAAATTTATTCTATGGATTTTCTCTTTAATATTGACAATTATAAGACAACTATAAAATAATTATTTTTTAATTATTATTTTTATTATTATTATTTTTTAAATTTAAGTTTAAGAACTTAAAGTTTTCTCTCACAAAGTTTAAAAAAATATATTTTACTATTTTGTTTAAATAAATATTGTATATATGGTTTTGAATGAAGGAATTTGATTGAATTTCAAAATTTAACAAAATTGTCATTAGATTTATTGAAAATTAAAGATTTTTTGTTGTTTTGTATCATAAATTATTCAGAATAATTTAATTATCAATTATTGGAAATTAGTTTTAATTGGTTTAAATGAAAAAATCAAAATATTTTAATGAGTTTATTTTCCTTTTTATATTTATAGGCACAGTAATTTTTTCATTTGGAGCGTTCCCCCATTAATACTCTTAGTGATTTACAAGTATCATATCAGTTAATTTTTTAGCCTGATGTTCACTTTCCACATATTTACCCCCTCCAAATACTCTTTTTACAAGCAAGATAGAACGCTATATGACTAATACAACCGCATTAGAGATTTCAGAGGCAATTGAAGCCCTTGCGTTTGGTGTTTGAATACCAAAGACTTAATAACTGGTTTCGGGTGAGTAGGGAAAAGTCTCAAATCACCCCTCTTAACTATATCTAGACTGTTTTTTTTTCATTAGTGACGAGATTAGATATTGCATTGAATCCACACTTGACGAGGTAAGATTTGGCAAACCGCATTTGGGTCAATTTTATTTTCTGTCATAACTTTGGGTACAGATTTGACCTTAGTGCTATAAAAAACTAGTGCAACATCACAACCTTACAATTCTAACAATTCGTTTCGAAACTGTAATTCAGCATCCAGAAGAGTTGCCTTTAATGAGTCAACCATCCATGAAAGAACTTGGAACTTGATTAAATTACAAAACTGTTGTTACATGACAATTTCCAAAAATATCAGATGATTGCCAAATATCTCAATGTCAGCAATATATACATTGTTTCACTCTCGCTGCCTATGTTCACCCTAGCAGCCACGGAAAAATTTCTAACGACCATTAGTGGGCGATATCACCGAGGTTGAAAGCTTCTGATATAAAGGAATAGCAGTATTTAAATCTCGTATGATTATATTAAATCAGATACTCTACGTCACTGGTCAATAGAAGCTTTTCAAGAGGGCGCTAACAAGTTTAGAAACCAATGCGAGGAAACCTGTCAATATTAATGTTTTCACGAATAAAAATTTATTTTATCCTAAATCTTTTTTTTATTTTTTAACTGATTTATAATATATCAAATTCTTTCAGCAACTTTATAAATAATCATTTAATTAATTACTGAAAACTATACAAATATTTTGCAAAACCAGTTCTTCGGTATTTGGTATTTGACAAGCAAGGTTGAACTAGAGAATGCCTTTTACTTCCGCCAGTGTTAAAAGTTAATGCAGAAAATTTCGCTTGAAATGCCCGACAAGTAAGTAGGATAAAATTCACATATTTCTATTATTTTTTTCCAACGGTCAAAGGTTCACAATATTTTGTATTAACGTATCATAATATTGTATTATTATTTTCAAAATTGAACTTAATTAGTTATTGCTAAAAGAACATAAGGGATCATGTAATAATTTTTAATTAATTATTATTAAATAAATAATAATGAATTATTTTTTTAAATAAATTGATACTTTATTAATTTAAACAAACAATCATGTATTTTTATGTATTTTTAAATCATTTATTTCAAACAAATTATTTCTAAATATTTTAAAAATTCCCGCCACAAAGATTATGGTGAAAAGATTAATCGAGATTATCCGAACAACAATTAAAATTAATATTAAATTTAATAAATAAAAAAGTTATGAGATAATTTAATAAAGGTATCTTATTTTTAACATCTACTTATTATAATCAATAGGATATTATAAAAACAAGTTGAATTTCAATTAAAAATGCCAATGTCCATCCCAGTTTACAAAAATAAATTCAGAAATTCTAAAAATATTAACTTTTTAAATACAAATAATTTTTGAATGTATGGCATAAAGATCTGGAACTGATCACCAGCTCGGCTGTGTTCTTCAATTTTTAACGTTGAATACATAACAAATATATCAAAAAAATTTTCATTCAAACCGGTTGACAGCTTTTACTGTACTTCTGAGAATGCATTTCTACTGTAAAAATCACAAAATTGGTTGGACTACTTCATTACTTTTAAGATTTTTTTATTAAAACAAAAAAGGAAATTTATAGGAAAATTAATAAATAATAGTTTATTAATAGAAAATATATTTTATTAGTGTAATAATTAAAACACTGAATAAAATGTCAATTGCGTCGCCCAAAATCGAAACTCACTAAAAAAGATTTGTAAACGCCCAAATTTAATTACAATAAATATATTAAATTGATTCCGTCAAACGTCGTATTCCACTGAATACATGAGAAATATAACAAAATTTATTGAAATTAGATCTCGTAAATTTCCCCATCTCCATCTGCACAGTGAAATTCTACCCCCCCCCCCCCTTCTGTTAATAACTCATCCATGAACATTCAATATCGAATTTTATCATCATTGTCGATATTTATTATACTTTTCGTTTCTCATAAAACATATTTTTTATTGTTGATTTGTTTTAATATTTATAATACAAACAAAATCATCAAATGTCATTTTGTGGAATTTCAAATAGTTTTTTCCCATGAAATTCTGATTGATGCTCAAATGGGATTTATTGGCATTTTATGCGTTTTGGAAATAATTCTATAATCGGTTCTAAATGCAATCAAATGCTTTATTATTTATAGTTTTAATAATTTGCAATTGATGGAGTCGTAAATTTTATTTTTTGCTTGCCTTTACTTTGTAATAATTTGCTAAAATATTCATATTGGTAATTTCTCCGTTATTTTTTATTCCAATGGCAAACAAGAGTTGAGCTTATTCAGCACCAATCAGAACACTGCTAGAAAATGCTATTCCAATAAATCCTAAAATCATGCTTTTCTATCTGCAAGCCAAATTGAATATCATAGTTATATCTAGGCTTGCCAACTCTCCCGTTTTTGCCGGGAGTCTCCCGGAATAAAAATTAATCTCCCGGTTTTCCGTTTTTACAATATTTCACAATGTCCCAAGAAAAAGTTGTGGTTATTTTATATTTTCATAAAACAACAAAACGCTTCTATGTAACATTGTACTTTGAATTTAATTTTAGTTACCAGGGAGTTTAAAATGTTTTTCGCCACTAGAGATTTTATGTTCTTTTCTTACCCACATTATTGATATCCCGTCACGTTTTCTCGCTGTTTACAATTTAATAGCCTAAGACCTTATTGAAATAATATATTATAATAAATATACAATCATAATTTATAAAAAAAGTGTATCACCATCATGAAGAACAGCAAACGGAGAAGTACTGAAATGAGTCAAATGACTAACAGTGAATGTGACTTGAACTCTGTGATTGATACGGTTAACATGTGTAGACCAAATAAACACCTGTTATATTTATTAAGCGTTATAATGTCTCCTTTTTATAATCTCCTGGGTTCGAGGTTGTGGGAGTTGACAACCCTAGTTATACCTCTCTTTTCAAATTTATAAATACATTTGACATTTTGCAAATCAGATATTTATGTATACACTATTTAATCTGACTATGTTAAAGAGGAGTCTTAAAAACCTCAAAACTAGCGTTCCATTAGAGATTTGCATAAAATATTGTAGTTTTTATCATTATAACTATCTCAGTTATCCCTTAACCATTTAATTTCTTTATTATAAATTTTTTTTAGCTATTTATGAATCATAAATAAATTATTACAGAATGACGTGATATACATATCAAATGCTATCCTATACCCATATAAGTAGAAAGAAATCGAGAGTCCAGGTCTGGACCCAGGTGCGGCTTAGCGAATTTAAATGCTGTCCGATCCTCCAACACGAAAAACTTTAATTTTCAGACATGAAATGATATATTACTGTATTAGTACGCATAAAGACATAATGTAAAATGCTCAATTTTATTTCTGTAAAGTCTCGAATTACTTCAGAAAAAATGATCTTTGCTACTTGAGATCTCTCAATTGATAAGATAACCAAGTCTCATTTAGGAATGTTTTCATAATATCCATTTAGCATTATCCATTTCAGGATTCGACAACGCACTAGCTCCTCATTTCACAAGTAAGGTATGGAAAGGTCTGAAATGGTTGTAAGAAATCTACAGACTTTCTTCTTCAAATCATCCGCATTTACTTTATGGTAAATATCACATGAGCGTGGAAATATTGGGATTGAGTTGTACTTTATTTGTTTCATTAAGAAGGAAATCCATCTTTCTGGGAAACCAAACCTTGCATTAAGTTTATATAAATGTTGAAGACAATTCTAAATTTCTGCATGTTAGCGATCCAAGATTTTCAATAGTTCTCTGTTGTCTTCAATGCTCCACTATCTTCGGCATCTTTGCCAGAATCGATAAATCGACAGTATCTTGAGTCGTTGAATGTGAAAGATTATTTTTGTAATGCAGTGACTTTTATCCGTCTGCAACTGGATAATGCCCCCTACAATGTTTATAGGCATTTACATGTGCTCAATTAAAAATATCTTATTATAAACTGCTTTCATTAGACATCTTCAAAATCAAATGGCGCTGCGTACGACTAAACTGATTGCTAATTCTGTACTAAGTTATCCAACCATTTGTATGTGACAATAAACATAAAACAACCAATACCGGCTGCAGGTTTATAAATCACAAGTACATTTAATAATGAAACGATTTATGTCTTATACCGGGGGTCTCAAATTCAAGCCATAATGAGGGCATGTATGACCAAAAACACTATCCCGACGGCGTCGTGACTGATACATCTTTATACTATGATTATAGTAATAATAAAAAAGGAAAATTTATAATTTTATATAAAAAAAATCTGATAAAGTTATGGATTTTTATTTTATTTTATCAATATAGCTGTCATTGTGCTGCTGGTTTCATTCAAATCTTAAAGCTAATTTTACTGTGAAATCAATCCAATTTTCGGCCACTTAACTGGCATCGTTTTGCATCAACCAATATCAATGTTAGGTTTAATGTCATGAGATAAAACCAGTCTCAGAGATGCTTGCAGATACTCACCTGTAAGCCTTGATCTTAATGGAAACTTGATAATTTTCATAGAAGAAAAAAATTATTCACAAACAAAGATTGATATCTTTCCATGCTGTAGCAGAGAGTAACACGGGAAACCTTTCTTTTGAAACAAACTGATAAAATTATGAAATTTCAAAATCTGAATACTTCTATTTTAGCATGGAGTCACATTTCCTCTGCTACATTGTCAATCTCAACAGGAAATGGGTGGCAAAAATGCTGTTCAAGCTCCTTAAAATCGTTGAAACGCAAATATGTTGATGCAAATATGAAATTATTTTTGAAACAATACCAGTTTGACCTTGAATGATTTAACACCGTCAAATATATGTGTTATGACCCGTCTTTTGTCTTACTGTTTTAAGTTTAATGCATTTAAATGACCAGTTAAATATGTCAGAGAAGCAAGATCGCAGATAAATGTTGCATCAGTGAGCTGTGAAACTTCATTCTTTTTCATTTTCATGAAAGAGCCAATCTCTTCTCTAAGTGTAAGTAACGATTCAGTACATTTCCACGACTCAACCATCTAACTTTGGTGTGATACCTTATTTCTCAATATTCGCTTTCTATACTTGCTAGGAAAGAAGTGAACAGTCTGTGATTAAAGCCTCATGCACATATAAAATTGACCGTTTTCATGACGCCGTCATTTTAGTACTTTTGTTATACAGAGCTTCTTGGTACACAATGCAATGTATGCTAGTGAAATTATTATTTGGCATATTCAGGTTTTGTAGTTTGATCCTCACTAATCTAACGACACCAAAGTTTTGTAAACTCAGCTGACGCACCATCTATAGTCACTGATACAAATTTGCTCAATGGCAATGCAGCCTTTTAAAAATAAACACTTTTCCAATCCTTGAAATATATCATGTCCCATTGTAGTACCCTTCAATAGTAGCATGTCTAGAAATTCTCGCTGATCTTCAAAAAACATTCTTTTATGAATGAACCTTATGTGAAAGGTCGCGATGATTTGGTTATCAAATTGCTTAACTCAAAACTTGATTGTACAGAACTTGCTTACATCTGAAAATAAGTTTAGTTTCTTAGCAAATCCTATCTTAAGCTAGTAAACCTTTTCATTCCGGATTTTTCCACAAAATTTTTCATATTTTTCCCGGTGCATGGTATCGTAGCGACGGCGAAAGTTGAACTTCTTTAGTACTGCGATTGTCTGTTGACATATAAGGCAGTGCATTTTGTCTCTCATCTCAGTGAAAAAATATAAATTCTCCCACTTCTCTTGGAAAACCCTTTTTTCAACAACTAGTGTTCTTTTTTCAGATAACGAAGTCATTTTTTGATGAGTGACGTAACGAAGGTTTTATTAAGTTGCAAACATATGCCATCAGTCCAAATAAAATTAATTTTAAGTTAAGTTTTAATTTGTTAGCTAATTCAATTAGTTAACTGCGGTTTTAATTGTTCATATAAGTTAGGTTTAATTACAAATATCTTTGGGGTTCGTTGATGGCCTCAAAATACAATGCCGCGATCCGCGTGTTTGAGACCCCTGTTTGATACGATGGGTAGTTACATTTTGTTGTTTATGTTTATGTACAACAAGATAAACATTTTGCTTCTTCAAAAATTATGTTTTTTCATCAAGGTGTAAGTAAATTCTAACTTTTATAAATATGATAATAATGATATTGTTTATGACATGTAAAGTCTAAATATTTTCTAAAATGTGTAAAATTTACTTTTATAAAAGTAATTAAAAAGCATTTACAATGCCAAAAATTAAAACTAATTTTAATATATCTGACTTATAGATTAAAACAAACTCCATAAATAATTTTCATTGCACAAACTTCCTGGAATTTAATCCTTGAGAAATAATAATTATAATTAATTATTAATATATTACTAATTGAATATTTTATTGTTGTATAGAATTTATATAACACAATTACACATAATTATAATCTAAAGAAATTAAGAAGATAAAGACAATAGTAAAACGTGTTTGAATGAGTTTAAATAAGCAAGATAAAATTGACGTAAAATTTGAAAAATTACAGATTTGTATATAATTCCAGAATATGAAAATATATTTTTAGATCGTTTTACAAGTGAAAATCAAAACATAAAAATGAATTATCGACAATTTTATAATGCACAAATTTATTTAAAATTTTTTGTGAATTTTCCACAAGGAAAGTCTTAGCAAAATATTTAGAGAAAAAATAATTATAAACACTAAGTCATTCAATAAAACAAAATTCCAACACATGCGACTTAAGAGAAATATCTTTTCATTCAAAATTCCATCAATTACAAATTAAAACAAAATAATCGAATGGGAAATATTCTAGGTTAAGAAAGCAAATGATGATTTATTTCTATAATTATTGTAGATTTTTATTTTATTCTGATCTTTATTTTATAGTGGCATTAATATTTCAAAAAAAGATATGTTCGAAGAAGATTATTATTAATTCAATTAATAAAATAAATAAAATAATTGACATTGTATTATTATAATTTTTTAAAGAAATTCATTAAAGACTTAATTACATTTCTATTTAAATTTAATTTATTTATTGTTTAAATTAGCTGAGTTAAGAAAAATTTGGAAAGAGGGAAAACAAATGTTCATGAGATGCAGTCGTAAAATTTGATTTGAGTGCCTTTCAATTGTTATAACATTTTTATATTAAGGAATTTATTTCTAGACATAATAAGTTTAAGAACCAGCGGACGCAGGATTTGAATTTATAATAAAAGAATGTAATTAAAATGAGGGCAAGTATTTTAAATGGCATGTATTGTATTTTTTCAACTTTTATAGTCATTACAGTAGGTAGTTAGTGGCACTCTGCTACCACACACCATTGCATAATAAAAAAGGGGTGGGGAGGGTTTTTTTTTGTAATAATTTTCAGTGTGTATTGATTACACAATGATGTAATCAAGATAATTATTTTTTATGTGTGCACATTTTTTTTGATAAATTTTTGTGTGTATTTTTATCCCCAAATTTTTTGTGTGTGTATTTTTCAAAATTTTTTTCACGTTTTTGGCGCGATTTTTTTTAAATTCAAATTTTTGGAACATTTTTTTAAATTCAAATTTTGGCGAATTTTTAAAATAAAATTGAAATATTTTTTTTTGAATAAAATTTTTTTCAATCACACTATAGTCAGGGGGTATTTTTGAAAAAGACTAAAATAAATTGGCTTGAATCTCCTAACGATAAAAAAAAGCATAAAATTAAAATTGGCTCAAATCGCCTAAGATGAACACACTATAGTCAGGGATATTTTTAACTCGTAATAAAAAACAATGCAATATTTGATCTCAATACTTTCTATATGTAAATATAGCCATAAAATAAAAATGGCTTGAATCGCCTACTGATCAAAAATTGACATGGGTATTTTATAGGCTTGTTAAAAAAACACTTGAAATATTTGTTCACTCAATTTTCATAGGCAAATTTAGGCTCTAGATAAAAATAATGTAAAATACCTAAAGTAAATTAAGATAAATTAAAGTACATTAGAACACATTAGAGTATATTAAAGTAAATTAAGATAAATTAAAGTAAATTAAAGTACATTAGAATACATTTAAGTATATTAGAGTAAATTAAGGTAAATTAAAGTACATAAGAGTATATTAAAGTAAATTAAGGTACATCAGAGTAATTTAAAGTACGTTAGAATAAGTTTAAGTAATTAAGGTTCTTAAAGTAAATTAAGGTGCCTAGAGTAAAGTATGGTAAGTTAGGTAAGAATTTTTTAAAATTAAATAGAGTCAACAGTTAAGTTACATAAGGTTAATTTTTAAAGCTGAAAATTTTAAAAGCAGTTATAGTAGGCAAATTACATAAGGTAAGAATTTTTTAAAATTAAATAGAGGGTCAAAAGGTAAGTTACTTAAAGTAAGAATTTTTAAAGTTAAAGAGTCGACAATATTGCACAATAAAATTTATTAAATAAAATTTTTAGTATAGTTTTATCGATCAATTTTTATACATATTTTTAAATAATAAAATTTTTAACATAATTTTACAAAAATATTTTTTATACATGATTTTTAAATAGAATCTTTATTATAATTTTATCTATGAATTTTTTATATATAATTTTTAAAGATGAAATTTTTAGGATAATTTTAAAATGAAATTTTTATACTTGTTTTTAATTGAAAATTTTTTAATGTAATCTTACAGTCAAATTTTTAGTATAATTTTTACTATGACTTTTTTATACATGTTGATAATGATCAAATTTTTAAAAAACTTTTTTCAAAGAATTTTATTAAATTAAATTTTTGAGTTTCAGTGTTACATAGTATTGCCTAAGGTAGGTAGTAGTCATTCGCAAGAGCAACCGATCTCCTCCACTCTGCAGCAACCCATCCTTCATAAAAAAAATAATAAAATAATAATAATAATAATAATAATACTTTCAGAAAACATAAAAAGTTAACTTACTTGGTATCAACTTCTGAACACTAATAACCAATCACACTGAATAATCCATTAATAACTGAACAACAATAACTAGGTACTATATACAGATGACTGAGTACTGTACAACTCACTATATATATAATAGGCATTGAATAATTTACTTATTCATTAAAGTGTCATATTTAAATAATATTTACTCTTTGAACACCGATATTCAACCAACTTAACTCACTTAAAAATAAAATTTTCTCTCAATCATTTCCCCTTAAAATACGTGGTTATTGACTATAAACCCAAAATGTTACCAATAACTAGTTACTGAACCAATAAATATTAATGATCGATTACTGACCAACAAGTTTTGAAATAAAAAGCATAAAAGGTTGAACAAAAGAAATACAAGTTGAAATTTTATTAACTTCTTTCTTTTATCGATCATTGATTGAAATGATTGGTTAAGAAGAGAATTTATGTTCTTTTAAGGGGAAATAATTGGTCACGAATGGATTTTATTTTAAGGGGATTTCAAGAAATAGTTTCGGTTGAATATCGATATGTCGGTGATTTTTTGAAAATAATGAATATAGCTGGAATTATTGTCATTTAAAGAGAAATGATTGGTTGAGATACAAATTTATAGTATTTTTAAGGGGATTTCAAGAAATTAATCCGGTTGAATATCGATATGTCGGTGATTTTTTATGATAATAATGAATATAGCTGGAATTATTGTCATTTAAAGAGAAATGATTGATTGAGAGTAAATTTTATTTTATTTTAGGGGAAATGATTGGTTAAGAAGAGAATTTATGATCTTTTAAGGGGAAATTATCGAATAAGAACAGGTTTGTTGATATTTTTAAGAGGTTGTGTCAGTTGAATTTTGTTATTTTAAAGGGAAATGATTGGTCAAGAGATGAATTTATTTTAAAGGAATTTCAAGAAATTTATTCGGTTGAATATCGATATAAATCGGTGTTTTTATGAAAATAATGAATATAGCAGTAAATATTGTCATTTAAAGAGAAATGATTGGTTAAGAGTAAGGGTTATCAAAATATACCAGTAAGATTTTGGTTAATTTTAATGATATTATTGGAATCTGAATAAAATATACTATACGTGTTCGGTTCTAAAAAAAATGTTTGATTCATGTAATTATTTGTATTCAACTATTTATTTGATTTTATTATTTGTAATTTAATTAAAAATGACTAGTATTTAAAAAATTTATGTTACCCATTACTTATGTTGTTATTGACAATTTTCTGAATAATTTAAATATATATGATTATTTCTACGAATGAAGAGAAATTGTACAATTAATTTTCATTCAACAAGTATCTAGAACAATTACCTAACAATCTTAAAATTTTTAAAAATCTAACAAATTTTTTTTTCAATTATTTTACAACTCAGTTAATTTAATTAATTGATAAGTACTATATTCTTTACAATTTGCTACTGTGTTGAAACTTTTTTTTAAATATTTTATTAAAAGTACTAACAAATTTTATTAAATATATATCAAGACTTGTCAAAAATTATAAAACTTTAGTAATTTTAATAAGTATTACTCAATAACTACTATTATCTTACCAATTTGCTGAAGGTCTTATTTTAAAATTTCTTCAAAGTACTAACATTATTTACAAATTAAGCAGTTTTATTTAAAATTTAACTACTTAAAATATTTCTCACAACTTTAATCAAATTCTAATCACATGATAATCATAATTTAAGTATAAGTCGTATTTTTACAAAAGCAAGTATTTTACAATAACTAAACATACATATTTGGATTTTTAGTAGATTTTATCGGTATCTATAAGTACCTGTTCCGTGTAGTTTTTCAAGCTTTGTTAGAAATACAACTTTTTTAGTGGTTGGTCGATAATCATTTAATTTCTAGTAATGTGGTAGATATTATTTTTTTTTATATCAGTTTTATTCAAACCTTTAGCATCTTTGAGTTAATAATTTTAACAGTTGAATCATTTTCAATAAATATATGAAAATTTATTCCAAGTACAATGAAAGTAATATATGTTTTGAGAAATTAATTTAAGAATATTTTTCTAATCAAGTTTCTTTTCATTAGCAACTAGATTAACCACTACTTGTACTTACTAATTAATTTATCATTCAGTAAACAATAAGAGTTGGGGGTGAAAAGAAAATCTATAAAAATAAATTTAAGTAATTATTTGATGATTTAGCAATTAATTTATTTAGGGACATGTGAAAATTAAATGAAAAGGTTGACATTTATCTTTGAAAATAACTTTAAGTAATTGTTCATTGTTGGACGCAATTAAAAATATTACAAAAATAGTAGAAAAATTTCAAAGTCTTTTAACTAAGTTTTACAAAAAAATTTCAATAAATCACATACAAGACTGTAAAGCAATAAAATACAAGGACCTGGCCATGGAAATAGGAGATGGTTTCAATGAAAAAGCTACTGTATCTGCAATAGTGATTGGATGCTTGGGAGCTTGGGACAAGAAAAATAATCCAGCATTGGCAAAAATTGGACTAACGAAAACTGAGATCAAATCTCTGGCCAGGATAGCATGCTCAAAGGCAGTAATTGCATGCTATCACATATACCGTGAGCACATCTCATATACAAAGAGTGCCATGGTATTACCCTTCAGTTTTACCTGATAATGATATGCAGCAATGCTGGTAATTGCATCGGCGTTGCAGATTTGTGTTCGATAGATAAAAAAACCATTTGGTAATAAATGCTGAGCCCAGCTCGCATATAGGCCGAAAGGCTGCATTGTTTGATTAAAAATAAATGCAACACTTGATTAGGATTCGATGATTAATAGTTTCTTAATAGCAATCAGGTAACTAAGCAACCAAACAATTTGGAGACATCAATGATCGATAAAAGAGTGGAGAAGTTAATAAAATTTTTAATTGAAATTGTATTTCTTTTGATTGTTCAAATTTTTATGTGTTTTTATTTAAAGATTTTTTGGTCAGTAAACAATTTTTGATATTGATTTGGTCGGTAACTAGTTATTGATAACATATTGTGAGTGTGTGAATAATGATCGATATAAGAGTGAAGAAGTTAATAAAATTTCAACTTGTATTTCTTTTGTTCAACCTTTTATGCTTTTTATTTCAAAACTTGTTGGTCAGTAACCGATCATTAATATTTATTGGTTCAGTAACTAGTTATTGGTAACATTTTGGGTTCATAGTCAATAACCACGTATTTTAAGGGGAAATGATTTAGAGAAATTTTATTTTTAAGTGAGTTAAGTTGGTTGAATATCGGTGTTCAAAGAGTAAATATTATTTAAATATGACACTTTAATGAATAAGTAAATTATTCAATGCCTATTATGTATATAGTGAGTTGTACAGTACTCAGTCATCTGTATATAGTACCTAGTTATTGTTGTTCAGTTATTAATGGATTATTCAGTGTGATGGGTTATTAGTGTTCAGAAGTTGATACCAAGTAGGTTAACTTTTTATGTTTTCTGAAAGTATTATTATTATTATTATTATTATTTTATTATTTTTTTTATGAAGGATGGGTTGCTGCAGAGTGGAGGAGATCGGTTGCTCTTGCGAATGACTACTACCTACCTTAGGCAATACTATGTAACACTGAAACTCAAAAATTTAATTTAATAAAATTCTTTGAAAAAAGTTTTTTAAAAATTTGATCGTTATCAACATGTATAAAAAAGTCATAGTAAAAATTATACTAAAAATTTGACTGTAAGATTACATTAAAAATTTTTTCAATTAAAAACAAGTATAAAAATTTCATTTTAAAATTATCCTAAAAATTTCATCTTTAAAAATTATATATAAAAAATTCATAGATAAAATTATTATAAAGATTCTATTTAAAAATCATGTATAAAAAATATTTTTGTAAAATTATGTTAAAAATTTTATTATTTAAAAATATGTATAAAAATTGATCGATACAACTATACTAAAAATTTTATTTAATAAATTTTATCGTGCAATATTGTCGACTCCTTAACTTTAAAAATTCTTACTTTAAGTAACTTACCTTTTGACCTTCAATGAGTTGTGGATTCTTTGTATGTCAAACTCGAAGCTCACGAGCCCCTTGCGGCCTAGACAACAAATGTAATTATTATTAAAATATTCAATAAAAACTAAAATCCTAAAGAAATATTTAATATAATTTATGAAAATTTTTTCTATGTACTTACGAAAACACATACATTTATTTATATCTATAATTACTGTAAAATCTTTAACATTCATTCATAAGAACAACGAGAAAAATCAAAGATTGGTCACTATATAACAAAATACACAAGCCACTGTATATATATATATATATATATTTCAATTAATTTGCTAAGTGATATATGTATTTTTTTAATAGAAAATGTTTTAAACTTAGTAATCGTTTTTTTCGACCTTTCACAAGTCTAAAATTGTAAATGTGGCCCAAGAAATGGGCTGGGTTTGACAAACCTGCTTTAGTTAAATATTTTATTTCATTGTGTAATATGTGTATGTGTAAAAAATTTGAAGAGCCCAATCGAGTCTTTGTGAAATTTTTCAGGACATATGGGATGTTTTTATGTACGAGAATGCATTGCGAGTGTGTGCTTATATACCAAAAATAATAACAATAATAATATTTACCTAACAACTTTTAATTAATTACAAAAAATAATAAAAAATTACTGTTTCAGTAATTATTTTCCTTGCTCCTCAGTTAAAACTTTCTTATTTTCATTATTCTTTTTTGCATTTTTTATCTTCATTTTAGATTTTTGTAACTTTCAATCCATTCAATATTGAGATTGTTTAATCATTATAGTTAAACATTTACTATAGATATTTTGTGTGTTTCCTTTTTCTGTGAAGAAGGTGGGGACAATAAACAACTGAGTTCTTTGAGATTTAGTTCATATTCAGTACTATGGACGCCTTTTTTCTAATGTTGAAGAAGATGTTGACAAGTACTACCAAGACCTGTAAGGTAAATCTATGATTTTTTGATGTTCTTTTGTTGAAAAAAATGTCATTTTTCTGCCTCCTCGGCTATTAAATTTATATTTATTTTATAGTCACTTTGGTAATCAAAACACAAAGTTAATTCAATAATTTCAATATTTATACAATTTATTTCATAGCAAACTCACATCCCATATGCTTTTTTTCGTCTACTTTTCTATATATAATGTCAAAGACTGATCCGAAAATTCGTGAATATCAATAAACCATCTGACTCATAGTGAAACAATAAACAAATTCTTTATATCACTACAAAATGAAAAGCAAGCAGGGTGAAAACTAGAAAAAGTTCTTTTAATATATATATATATATATATCATAACTGATAAAAAAATAAATAAATAATGAATTTGTTGATAAAAACTGCTTCCTTTGAGTATGTAATTATATTTATTATTATTTTCCTCAATATTACTAAAGGCGAGAAGTTATGCGTCTATGAAAGTCTAAAAGAATGTAAATTAGGTAATTTCACAATTTGCGAATGTGGCAAATTATTGCTAATCAAATAATAAAATCGCATTACTTCATATCTTCCCACATGATTTGGGATAAGGACTATCCGATACAATCTGTGTCGCGATGTCAATTTTCGGCTAAATGATGGCGACATGTTTCCTTCCCGACTAATCTTTACAAGTAAATAAACAAGTCACAAATTTTTATGCAAAAACAACACCAAGTTTATCGCTGGAGACAAGTAAGAATGAAAACATTGGTCAACGACGAGATAAGTGCTTATTCGCAAATTACGGTTCAGTTAGATAAACATTTATTAGTCGCACTATAGTCATGTATTCGTCACTCACATATTTACTGTTCAGCAATGGGAGAAAGTTTATATTTCTTATAGTTTTTGTCAAATATTGTTTGAAATGCATTTTTTAAAATACCAAAATTGTATTCTTCTTCTTAATAATAATAATAATAATAATAATAATAATAATAATAATAATAATAATAATAATAATAATAATACTAATAATAATAATAATAATAATAATAATAATAATAATAATAATAATAATAATAATAATAATAATAATAATAATAATAATAATAATAATAATAATAATAATAATAATAATAATAATAATAATAATAATAATAATAATAATAATAATAATAATAATAATAATAATAATAATAATAATAATAATAATAATAATAATAATAAATGCTGACCAAACAAAATAGACATTGTTTTACTAATATTTTAATTTTGTTTAAATAAATGAAATTGCATTCTATTAGCATTTGAAGTAGTAATGGAATGGCTTAATGGATTGCCTCTGAAATAGAGTGATGCCTATAGAAAAAAACAGTCTATGACCCCAGCAAACTTTAGTAGCATATATTCTTGAAATTTATTTTATCTAACTTCATTTATCAATTACTTTTGATGGTTATTTGTTTAATAATTCATCAGGTAATGATTATTAATGTTTTCCAGTCTCCTGAAATATGTCAATCATTTGTGCAATGCGCTCAAGGGATAAATTTCTTTATAAAATAATAAAAAAAAGTTGAGTATTAACAATGTTATAACCAATAATAAGACAAAACGGCCTTATAGATAAGTGTATAATATTGCATTTCCAATATGCACTGCATTTTTATACATATTGTACTATTAGGCATTGCCTTGGTCCAATTCTATATCAAAATAAATGCAAAAATTCTATTTATTTTGACTAAATTAATTTTAATTCGATTGGGCTTTTGTTTAAATGAAACATTCTTCTTACTTTTGCAAAAAACGCGATGTATAATTTACGTTTTTTATCTGGAAAGGGATTTTCAACAAAAGATTCGATTTCAAACAGTAAGTAAAATGTGATTTTCCAATACAACAAACTTTGTAACTGTGAGGATAATGCGGATATAGAGGCTAAACATTTAACGCTCGAGTGAATATTGTTTCGTACAACTAACAGTTGCGAAAAAGTGCAAGTAAATATTTTAAGCATTATAACTTAAATGGAATTCAAAAGTATCACTGCATATAATTTTCTGCAATATTGTTCTTTTGAATAGAGAAAGTGTTTAACTTGTCACACTCATGTGAAAAAGGTTGTAGCCCAAAAAATAAATTGTTTACATCATTTCCAAGCATTTGGCCTTATTAGTGGCATACAGCAAGATTCAACAGATTAATATATCTAATAAAACCAAAGAATGTCACGCAAGTGTGACGTACCAAAGATATGCTTCGAGCGGATTCAATTTGGAAATGAATCTGCTTTTTTGAAAGTAGGTTAGATAAAGTAATAAAGTATATATCCGGTTGTTTTTAACATGTATTTTCTCTTAATAAAAAAATAAAAATTTATTATTGTCATCACAAATCAATAAATTACTATTTGATCAAAAAGTGCATAAGTAAAGAAAAAAAGAGAAATATTATTTCACTAAAAGCATTGCAAAAAAACAATTATATTTCAACTTCATAATAATTACCTTACTGTTTTGCAAAATATTTTAAATTTTAACCAATCAAATATTTTGTATTTATTTTTGTAGCATATTTTAATATTCGATTTAAAATTTCTCGTTGCTAAAGAAACAATGTGAAAAGTATTTTATTATTGTATTGTATTTTTGTGATAACATTTTCAAAATTACATTATTATTATTATAATTATTATTATTATTTATTATTATTATTATTTTTATTATTATTATTATTGTTATTATTATTATCATTATGATTATTATTATTATTAATAATATATATTTTAATAAATTATAATTTATTTATTTATTTTTTTAGGTATGTATCAGTTGTATTAACTGTACTAATAGCAATATTTAAACTAATAATACTCGTTAACTTGATTATGCAGTTGAAAAGCAGTATAAGCAGTATTTCAGTTTTATGTGCGTATTTGGATTTTATTAAATTATTATTGTTATCATATGTCGTTTTTAAACATTATATCATTATTATTTAAAATAAAAAATAAAAATAAGAAAATTTTATAAGAATTTCGTATTATTTCTTTCGCAATATCTCAAAATAAGTTAATATAAATTCTAATCTGAGAATTAGTGCAGATTTACTATTGAGATCTGATAGGAAAATATCAGATTAAATCAAATATTGCGATAAATTTGGTAAATTTTTAATATATTTATTTTATTAGAATTAAAAATAATGAGAAATCAGGAATTTACGTTTATTTTAGCTCAATAATATAAAAAATTGAGTTTTGTTGAAATTAATAATATTTTATTAGAAAAATGTTTCTTTTTAATTGCATTTAATGTCATTTTCTAGACAAGTCTGCATAATTGCCGAAGTAATTTAAATTACATAAAAAAAATTATTTAATAAAATGCAAGTTAACAGCACTTAATTTTACAAGTTCTATAATAACATATTTGTTTAAAATAGACTTGTAATTTCATAAATATACAAGCTACTTTGATTTTTCTGTCATTTGCTCTCTTTGTTTTCAATTATAAATTATCAACAATTTAAACACAAAATAATTTGTTTAAATTATCGAAAACGTGTGTCAATGAATCTCCACTAGTAAGAGTACGTTATTTGTTTTCTGGAGATTTGACAACTTTCACAGAATTCACTGAAATTATACCACACAGCCAAAAGGTTAAAAATCACAATGTAAATAATATTCTATTTTTGACAAAAAATTAGGACTTTTATATAACCTTTTTATTAAAATTTATATATAACGTAAATTAAAACAAATAATTTATTACTGATAGATAATCAACAAAAATGCGAAAAGGGTTGAGATTTCTAGATAAAGGACTTTGCAGCTAATTTTAGTTTTAAATAAAACAAAAAATTCAAATAACTGAAGTAAATTTGAATTTTGTAAAAATGTATTATATTTCAAATTATTAGAAAAGAACCAACGCGGGATTGTACAATTTATACGTAAAAATAATTTTTCAATTAAATTGAATAGTCAAAACTACTGTTAAACCTATTTTAACCTGATGATCTCAATGGAAAGTAATTCCAATTCCTATTTTGGACATTTCCCTGGAAAATTCCTTCCAATCTGATGATTTAAACAACAAAAGATTTGATTGAATGGAAGCCAATATTTCCTATATTCAAACAATAAATATTTCATCTTCATAAATTGCATTCTTAAATAATAATTTTACATTCAAGAAATTTCATCATTCCATTATTTAAGTTTAAAATTATTTTTTATTATTTTTATTTATATTAATTTTATATTATTATTAATTTTATATTATTTATATTAATTTTTATTTTTATTAATTTTATTTAAGTTCTTAACATCGTTTCTAAATGAGAATTAAAAGTCTTTTATTTAATTTCCCTCGCAAATAACCATGATTATTTTTTCTTTTGTCGAAAATCCTCTCATTAACTACTTGATACTTTGTAGGGGAAAATTGGATACAATAGTCCATATTATGAAAAATATTTAAATCTTATAATTTTTTTAGAAATAAAAATGAAACATCGGTAATTCAATGTAAGACAAAAAAGTTATTATTCCTGATGTCTTTCATCAAAATCTTAATGTTTCCATTACCATTAAATCATATAGAAAATACCGAATTTTTTAATACAAATATTGCGGTATTGTCTTTTAACGAATACCGTCATGTCGGAATCATTCTGGTGTTTAAAAAATAACTCTGAAATACAATAGTAAGAGCTGTAGTATACAAAGTTTATCAAAAATAAAAAAACCATTCTGTAAAACCACATTAACATTTAATTCATTAAAGCACTAGATCACATTTATTCAGCATTATTTATTACTTAAATAAAACAAAATTATTTATATATTTAAAGAACTTCTTTCGGTTTTCACCTCTGATTTATTTTCATTTTTCAATGAAATTAAAAATCTTTCAATATTTGACTATAAATCAGTAATGATATCGATGTTTTATAGTTATCATTAATGATTCATGGTCACACAATAACTAACTATTTTTAGTGATTTTTAACAAACTTTGAACTTGGAATAGAATAGAATATAATTATGCAAATATTGCTTCTTACCAATCAAACTTCAACTATAAAACTCAGTGGAAACATTTTTTTTAGATTTCTTTATTTTAGAAATAAATTACTTAATATATATTGTGAATAAAAAGGAATTTTCTCAATACCACCAATACCAGTATTGAGCATGATGAATACCGGTATTACAGTTTGGTTATTTCAATCTCTTTCACATTTCCTAGAACTTTTTTATATTAGTTTAGTTTTAAAATAAATGATTTGAAAAAATTTAAAATGATAATTTATTTGGGCTAATTAAAAAGAATGTATGGAAAAATAAATAGAACTTGATAAGCCATTCACCGCCACAATTTAGGCGAATAAATTACATAATGAAAAAAACACAAAAGATTCAGTTATTAATGAAAAAGAAAAAGTGACATTCAAGTTGGACTTTTCTTGTAACAGAGATAATACAAAAGCAAACCGATTATTTAAAATGTAAATAAAAAGGTTTTCAGAAAAAATTTATCCTAAAAAATTATGAAATATTTTAAAATAAAACAAGAAATATAAAATATTACAAAAAAATAAAAAAATAAAAAAATTCGAGAAAAACCATCAAATTATATATTATATCAAATTATAAGTTAAAATTTGATATTTACAATGGTAAAATATTATCCAAGGATGTCTCAAACTACCGAAAAAGTATAACTCGTGAAGCATATAACCCAAATTATATTTGATTCCTCAGTTGTCATTATTCAAAGTTTACATCGCCATGTCGTTAGTCATAAACGTTGGAATAAATTATATTTCTTGAGAGGTCAAATTATTGGACAAGATGAGGCAGGAAGATCGACAATGAGCACTATTGTGTGTCTATTTAGTAATTAAGAATAATCCATTGTCAACTCTCGTAGTAAACAATCAAAACCATTTGAAACTATTCTTCGGTCTGTGAAGCGAACAGTTGAGTCTGATGATCGTACATCAGCTACCCAAATAGTTCTTCATGGAAAAGGCTCGGTTTTTTCATGGGTGTTACCAATTATAATTTCTATCGAATGTCCATTTACATTTGACAATGCACTAATTATTAATAAGCCAATAATCATTTTAATGCTTGATGATGACATTAGAGCGGTCAAAATATATTGCAAGAATATATTTTTAAAATTGCTGTTTTATTTTAATATTTTCTAGTATTTATAAAATATATTATTTTTAAATTTTAACCAAAATTAATGAAGATTAATTTACTAAATTAAATCAAAGTAATTTTCATTATTTATTTTGAATGTACTTGTGCAAATTATTTTCCCAAATTTTATGATTATATTTTAATAAATTAAATAACAAAAATAAACTTAAAAAACGCTATTTTCAAGTTTTAAAGTGAAAAGAAAATTCAATAGTAATTAGAATTTTATTCGGAATCTCTTCATCTCGGAAATCCTTCTTTATTAAATCTCTATCTCTCTGGGTTTTAATTGGAGGTTTCTTAATTAGCCAAATTTAAAATTATTTAGTCTTTAATTTTATTATTAATAATAAAAATAAAAATTTAAATAATTATTGTATTAATAATAATAATAATAATAATAATAATAATAATAATAATAATAATAATAATAATAATAATAATAATAATAATAATAATAATAATAATAATAATAATAATAATAATAATAATAATAATAATAATAATAATAATAATAATAATAATAATAATAATAATAATAATAATAATAATAATAATAATCCGTCAACATTAGGAATTAAAACTGTTGGGTTATAGAGTGTTAATGTTGAAATTGCATGTTCTAAGTCGTTCAATTTTTTTTTTAAATATTTTGAAATTATTTAAAAACTGTCTATAATGTAAAAATAATCCTTTATATAAAAAAAATAATTCCAAAGAAAAATTTAATTAAAAAATAGTAATGTTTGATACATGTTCAGTCTCTTTCAGATATGCAGTTTCATCATTAAAATTCGTCGATCTGTGGAGAATTACCTGGACTATTAGTTGGGTTATCTCGTTAATCTTTTCGTTACCAAGCAGCTATTATCATTAGCTACAAAAGAGAAATTTTTTTACAGCTTCACCTGAGTAGTCGAACGTGGCTAGAAAAGAGAACAAGAATTCGTTTTAGAGAATGAGTCATTTCAGAGAGAACTCTAATGCAAAATCACTCTGGGAAGGACTGGTGTTCAATGATGCCATTAATGAGGCTGCTGTTGCAATGTAGAAATTTCCTGCTTCAGTTATCATATGCTTGTGCATCTCTTGGTTAATTGTCAGTAATAAGTTTGATTAAGTGGCTTGAATTATTCCTGTCCTCATTGAATTCGTCTTGTAGATTTCGTATCATAAAAATAATGAGTATTCTTCATTTATTTTACATTTGCTACATCTCAAATTCTGTTGTTGGAACAGTATTTCTACTTTTTATTTCTTCATAAACATTAAATATCTTTTGGTATCCATATTGAACATACAAACAAAATATATATTGTAAATAAGTTTTATTTTTTTATTTATCTATCTACAATTTTAAGCTAGTGTTTCATGGAATAAAATATTTACATTTTATTTATTAGAAATCTTAGAGATATTATAAATTTAAGCAATTCAATTTATTAAAATATTTAGGTAAAAATAATAGTGAAACAATAGGAATAAGCATAAAAAAATAAAGTATAAATAAAATAAAAAAAATATTAACAAACAGTGACATAAATTTTAAAGAATTTAATTGTTTATTATTTTATTTTCAACCAAAATTTTTCTTAGAATTGTCATTTGGAATTATTTGTTTTAAAGAACATGCATAATTTATTTTGTTTACCATCTTTAACATAGTTTATTTTATTTAAAACGTTTATTTATTTATTTATTTTATTATTTATATATATGTAATTGATAAATTTACATTTTTATTTCAATTTTATCAGAAAATATACTTTTATCTGTAGAAAGTTGTTTCATTTATTAAATTTTTCCGAGCAGTTCGATTAAGGCTGTTAAAAAATTTTATATTTAAAAAATACAAATAATTGAAATATGAAGAATTAAAAAGTTTAAAATTCAACATTATTAAATTAAAAATAAATATCGATTATTGGAAATTTCAATTTGAAAATTCAATAAAAACTTTTGGCGAGTTAACAAAAAATAATACATTTTTAAATTTCAAAAAAACAATTTTTTTTTATTTCATAAGCTAATTTAATGATTTTTGTTTATATGAATTGAATAGCTGCTTGAAGACTTTGGAATTTGGGTATTAAAATATTAGTTTTAATACTTGTTTTATTGGAATAAATATCATTTAGAAATATAATTATGAATCTAGATTTTTATTTTTTAGACTTAAAAAATATATATTTAAATCTGTGTGGTAAATAAGATAGACGTGTACGATAATTTAAAGTTTCTGACGTCAAAAATGAACCAGAAAATATTAAAATATTATTATGAGAATATTATTTTGAACTTTCTCTAATAAAATGTCAAAATTTGGTTTTTTATCAATTTTGTAGTGTCTCAATTTATTAAACATAAAAATTCTTTACCAAGTGAAACAAAAAGCTATCTTAAAGTTTGTAAAGAAAAGTATTATTAATTATGGAGAAGTTTTTGTTAATAATGTAATGTTATTTTCTTTTATGTTGTAAATATAATATTATTGAAAAATTAAAAATTAAAAACTAGCTTAAAAAACCTATTTTATTAAAAAAATACAATAATTACTTCGGAAACAACAACTTTCAAAAATAATTAATTGAACAAAAAATTTCGAAATCATTTTCTCCTTATCAATAAATGTGAAATTCTTGTAAAAATCAATAAAAAGAAATTTGACATTGGTGAATTTAAAACAACGAATTGTTTTTTGATTTTTAATATTATCTTTGTAAGAGATTAAAAATTAATTATTATTTTTTCTAGCAATTGAAAAATGAATTGAATTCATTGATTTTTTTTATGGACAATAAAATTGTTTATTAAAAAATTATTAATTGTTTATTCTAGTTTGTTTGTTGGTGAGTGAAAAATCAATTTAATAACGATTATAAATGAATTATTTTCAACAAAATTTCAGTGACTACAGAATAGTCGTTGTGAAGTTTTATCAATGCTGAAAAAAATAAGCTGCAAACAAATTTCAAAGAAATCCCCAAGAGAATCGACGAAGGTTTACTTTTGTATCAAATTGATAACGGGGGGGGGGTATTTTGCTTGATAAAAAATTAATTTAATGTTTGTTTTAAAAGTCTCTCTATTTATACAATACGTCCACACTATATTAATGAGCTTTAAATGAAGTTTTTGTTTAGTATACTAAAAATTAAGTTTATTATGAGTAACTGTTTGTTTAATATATGAATAGTAAAAGACCAATTAGGAGTGAGCGCTGCAACTATTGTCCCCCACCACCGGTCAAGGAAATTTCAAGATAAGATTCATATTACGTATTTTGTCAAGTTAATTTCAAAGCAAAGCCATGGAGATCAATTCGGAGACAGGAATTTCAATTTTTCGATATTTAAGGTTTGAAACGATGTTTTAATGGACCAAGATTAAGGACATGTATGATTTAAAAGTCTGGTTATTCGTTATTGGCAATCTTCGACAAAATGCAAGAATTGTGGAATATGAAATAGTCATCAAAATAATAATAATAATAATAATAATAATAATAATAATAATAATAATAATAATAATAATAATAATAATAATAATTAATTACATAAATTTGGCAACGGTTTAATTAAAAGATAACGCCAATAAAAACTCTTCGTACGATATATTTTGACAGCATAACTGTCGTCTTCAGGTATACAAAACCAACTAAAAATATTATGAATAAACTTTTAATTTAAACAAATTATTTTTTATATATTAATTTAATTTTGTAATAAATAAACAGGTCATGGTCTTTATCTTCTACTTTTGTAAATTCGGTAAAAAGTGTTGATAAATTGGTTGAGTTGTTGATAAAGAATGGGTATTCTAAATCATTTTTATTGTTGATGATAAAAGAAGCTGTTGACAAATTGATTAAAAATCCTAAGGATCCATGTTTTGGAAAGTCTGAATGTAATTTGTCAGATGGGTGTGAATTGAGTGTTGGTATGGGTGATGTTAAAAATGAATATAAAAAAATTGAGCCTAAATTTGTGTTAGTATTGCCTTACTTTGAAGGTTTTACAAATTATAAAGGGAAGTTAAGTAAACAGATGGGAAATTTAGCTTATAAGATCGTCTCTAATTCCTGTAAGGTACGCAATATGTCAAAACTCCGGTTGGATTGTGTTCTGATCTCATTTATCAATTTACATGCAATGGGTGTAATGCCATATAGATTGGAGATACTTCCCGTCATCTTTGTACTCGAGTTCTAGAGCATTGTCGATTGAAGAGTTTTACCAATATTAGTGAGAACAATAGAGGCTGTAAAAGTGATATAGGAATGTCTGTGAAGCATTGCTGATAAGATCATTGTATCCAAAGATTAATGTGCAAAGTACTGTGACTACGAATGTTTTGAATGTTTTTAAATAGTTTACGTATGTTAAATCATGTTTATGTATTGTTTTTTTTTAAAAAAAAATTTTTTTTAATATTATTAAAATAATTGAATTTGTAAATTACATCATTTTTTAAAAAATTATAATATAGATAAAAATTATAATATTTAAATAAATAACATTTTTAAATAAGTTAAAAGTATTTGAATATTTTTTAAATGTTTATTTATTACAAAATTAAATTAATATAAAAAAATAATTTGCTTAAATTAAATGTTAATTCATAATATTTTTAGTTGGTTTTGTGTACCTGAAGATGACAGTTATGATGTCAAAATATATCGTACGAAGAGTTTTTATTGCGTTATATTTTAAAAATAATAATAATAATAAACTATAAAAAAATGTTTTGTCAATAACCAAAGCATTTATAAAAATATAATTTCAACAAATAACTATGTAAGCGAATTAAGCAATGTTTATATTTTGACTCAAAAATATTTCATATCGATTTTCAAAATTGGAGTTAAGATATCATTTGAATCGATCTTTTATCCTTAGATTTTGATATTAATAAACCAGCTTTCATTTTCATTAAATGAGATTTTATCAAAATCATCATGGAATCGGGTTTTCTGATTATTGATGAATATATTTACATTAACAATTTACCAATTAAAAAGTTTCACTGAGTTTGCTGATTTAGTTTCTACTCCGTTCACCAAAAAAAATCCAAAATTCATTTTTCTAGATCTTTTGCTGATATCCATGATAGGTTTTGATATAGATGCCACCTGTAATAATATTGTTTATCGCAGCCAACCATTTTGGTCATTAATTTCTTTTGACAAAGAATAGGAAATAACTTAGAGTTTATGCTCAAAGAATTAACCACTAACGTCATTATTGTGACCATTTTTAATGGCACACATGATTGAATTTTGTGCGGTATTTATCACGTCAATTGCTATCGAAATTGTTGATAAATGATATTTCGGTTTTTTAATTTTTTCTTGATTTTTAAAATGACCTTTTCCGTTAAATCAACAGGTTTAAATTCCTTTAAGCCATGTCAGTTGAATTATTATTTTTTCTATTGATCTCTTAATGTTCGACAAAATGGTTCAACGTCTGCAGCTTTAAATTGAGAAAATACAGAATAATAATAAACAATAATAATAATAATTTCTTTTAAGTTGCTATTGTAAAATATTTTAACCAAATCAGTTTGTAAATATTTAAGCATTGATTTAATTGAGAATGCATTTTCATTTGCAGATTTTATTTTGATCGGGACAGGACGAGCAAATATACTTAAATCATCGATACATATCAAAATATACTTGGAATATTAGCTTATCTTTGAAAATGAAATAGTTTCCATCCAATCCATTTGTCATAAATTATTAATACCATATGGTTTATATGCTTTCTTAGGTCCATTTTTTAGCTTTTCAACTTTATTGAAACTGACTTCGTCCTTACGGTTCGTGCATATTTTCTCTATTACAACTAGAATTTTAAAAATTTAATACGAGATTAGGTAAATGATCTATTGTTTGCTTATTGTTTATTATTGTTGTTTGAGTAAACCAATGTTTATGATGACGGTGTTCCAGGTAAACAAAATACTTCCAATAAAGATAATGTCAAAGGTACCAATGTAGCAAAGATCCCTCTCTGATGTTTATATACAACTTTTACTGCATAGAGGCGATAACAATAGCCTCTTATGTACTGTCATTATACATTTATTCGATTTACTGATGTAAATTTTACATTTGGTAACTTTAAGAATGAACAGTGCGCAAATTACCAATCACATACGTGGGAAACGATTTTAAAATACTCCTTCTTTTATCAATTGCAATGCATTAAAAATGGTAAGTTGCGACAACTTTATTGGGTTTGTACTTCGCAAGTAATGTGTGAAATACAATTTATCTACAGAATTATTTCCATTAAAAATTTTTGCGAGGAGTAAAAACAGATTTTTGATAGGATTAATACTTCTCGATTCTTTGTAATTATAAATCTTTGACAATTTTCTATATTTGTCACGAGGTTTTTCCATCATGATTGATATGATGCTTGATTTTAAATATTTTATAAACCATGGCACTTTCTTTATGACAAATTACTGCATTTTTATGAAACATAAATTGGAAGTTGAGAAGACCGAATTATTAAAACAAGAACTACTTACTAAAGGGAGCTCAATTGTAATCAAACTTAGGCGACATCAATAATAAAAGGAAAAATTTTAAACCGACAAAAGAAAAGTGCGAATCAACTAAATATAACAAACAACCAAACACGCAAATAAGATGGAATAAATAACGGTTCTAATTCGTAAATGATGAGAGCATTGTTGAAGGAAAAAATATATATCCGTGTGGTGTTTATGTGACATCTTTAAAAGCTTCAATTATTCAGATAGGCCGTTTTGCTAGAAAATCGATAACTGCTGCATCTCTAGAGTTTTTGAAAATTACTTGTTATTGTATATTTAAGGTTCGTGTTAAATGACTTCCCATGATGAAACAAATTTAGAATTATAAAAATAATCATAATACCTTAATGTTTGGCTTATTTTTTAAATAAATTATTAAAATCTGATTCTTTATTAGCTTCTTGATTAAAATCCTCCATAATTTCGATGACTAGTTTTTATCAAATTCTTTAATTATCGTCATTTTTAACTTACAGCATTCTTCTTGTGTTGAAAAATACTCATCAGCACCCTTAAGCAAATAAATTCTGCTAAACTTTGTTTTAAATAGCTTTTATAGCTCTTATTTTGTAAACTGAATCATTTCCTAATTCCACGTTCAAAATTGTCTAATTCCAGAATTTGTTTATTTTTATCAATTAATCATTATGTCAAATATAAATTTAACATATCTAAGCTAGTAAGAAACTAATATCAAATCTGTTCAAATATTTAACAATCATCAAATATTTGTTTTGGTCAACGAATATAAATTCGCAAACTCAGTGAAATGGTTTAATTTTTCATACTTCAAACTAATTGGACATTTAATTAAAAAACATGTCGCCGTCAAGTGCCAAAATCTCTTTAGGATTTTAAATGTTTTTAAATAAATGCGTTTTTTAAGTATTGTCTGATTTTTATTGAGTTGTTTTAAATATGATTATTATTATTTTATTATTATATTATGATTATTATGATTAATAATATGAAAAAAATGTTTTCAATAAAAAAATATGGTGTCATTTATTTATTCAATAAATTTTATTGAATATTAGAGAATATTTATTTATTTTAAATTAGTATTTCTACTAAAGATATAATTAATACTTGCTCCACAGAGAAGAATAGCAAAAAAATGTTTATAAAAAAACAATATTTTTTCGTGAATTAAATACCAAGCTTAACTAAAATGAATGTCCATAATGAATGTGAATGACAATTTTTAATTACATATTTTTCCCATTAGAATTTTGGTTGATAAATAATAAACTCAAATTTTATCCGACCAATTTTGCACGTCCGAATTTTGTCCACTAATCCGAAAATATGATTTTGATATATTTTGATTGAAATAAAAAATTATTTAGAACGATGAATATAAATAATTTTTTATTTATTCATAATTATATATGTTGAATTGGAGCTGTAAATTTATAATTATTTTCAATAAATTTTATTTATAAATTTTTTAAATAAATTCATTTTTACAAATATAATTTGAATTTTCGGAAATGGTAATTTAATTAATGTGACTTAATTATATTATTAATTTAATTATTTAAAATTCAGGTTACCTTATTAAAACGAAAAATGTATCTAAATATCTGTAACGAACTGCATTTAACGAATGCGGTAAAATACCAGTAAAAATGACAAACAATTAAAATTGATAATTATATTTTTTTCAATCCCATTTAGAATTTAATTTTAAATATTGCCAAAAATAAATTTATTCTAAATAATAAAATTATACTTTAACATTAACGTACAAATTAAAACCATTGTATCTTTATTTACAAGTATGACCTTGACACTTAATTTTAATTTTAATTTGTTAATTTTATCTTTTAAATATTTAATATGAATTTTAATTAAAGCTTGAGACGTTTTAAGAAATAAAATTATTGAAAGTTTATAATCAATTATCAGTGATGGTTTGGTCTGGATTGATAAATGTATATTAGCACTACTAACAGTCCCAATCATTTTACATATGCTTGATTTTGTAAATTTTTCTATATTTAATAATATACAATGATATGTGCAATATTAGGAATTGTTATGCGTATTTTCGGCATTTCAAAATAAAGAAGGGAAGGAAAATTAATATGACGTGTAATTAGGGTGTAACTAATTAAAAAAAATCAAGAAAATATATATTATATTAAAAATTAATAAAATTTAATAAACAAAATCATCGATGATTCGATTATTAAATTCAATTCAATTTGATTTATTTTTTTATTTTTATTTCCTATCTCTTATGTATCAAGGATAAAATATATCGATAAATATCACAAAAAGCAAGAGATAGAAGGACAAGATCGTTTACAACGGATACGCCTACAGCCTTATTCCATTAGTTAGAGAAATATTAATATGAAGGTCTAATCAAAGAACCTGTCATGGTCAAGTAAAGACAAATTTCCAAAAATGCATTTTAACCTATGAAGTTCATAACCATCTTACCAATCCAAAGTATCAATGAAAAAATTATTTGAATCCTGTGAAAATTATGAGGTTGAGTATTTGAAGGTAGTAGTACAATGTTTTTATTTTCATTTAAAATAATTGATCACTTTTGTTTTTTAACATTATTTTTTTTGTCTTATAAATTTGTCTTTTTACATCAGCTTTTATGCTATAATATTTTTCCCTCTCTTATTTTGAAATGTCGAAAATACGGGTAGTCTCATTTTACATATTCAGATGTTTGATTTTGTAAATTTTCTATATTTATTAATGAAGGATTATATGTGCATTATAAATATTTATAATCATAAAATAATCAGTATCAAACATTGACATAAATAGTAGATAAATATAAATAGATATACTAAATAAACTTTATTTTTTTTAAATATTTCTCTGACAAATTATAAGTAAATAATCTGTGAAACATACAGAATCAGCTTCAACTCAAACTAATAAAAAGAATTGAGGTTTTAAATGGTTTTTCTTTAGAAATTTATTTTTGAACTTTTTGTTTCTCTACGATTTTGCTTGAAGTTTTTTCTAAATTATGTTTAAGTTTGCTTCAAGAATTTTCTGCCGGAAATACCAAATATTACTCAACCTAATTCTCCAAAAATCAGTTGGATTTTGTTTTAATTAAATAATTTTTAAGGAATTTCTGGTTGCAATATAACCTTTATCAATATAATAAAAGCGATTTAACAATATTCAAACAAATGATAACAATAATATTTATAATAATAATAATTTTATCAAAAGTGTTTCTGTTATTAATAATAATATTTACTCAAATATAAATCGTAAACAATTTAATCTTATTGTTGTAGTCAGAAAAGTGGTGACTTTTTTTAAATAAAAATAAATTATTTATTTTTTTATTTTACAAATGTTTTACTTTAAAAAAGGTTTTGATAACATTTATTAATAAATAAATTATAATATAAAATGTCCATTAATTTAATTGATAACGAGCAGAAGTGAAGTGGAGTTATATTACATAGGAAATGAGATTGAAATCCTTAAATATTATTTATTATGGTGATTTTGTAGTGAAAATTGGTAATAAGGGAAACAATGTCAACGGGAGACATTGCAAGTTAATGAAAATTTCATTAATTATTTTTATTTGGTAAACAAAACTTGTATTGTTTTCGCACTTTACAACCTGCTGATATTGTTGATGAAGAACTCATCAAGCCTGTCAGTCAGAATATCCCATACAAAATGAATAAAATTATCCGTACTCCTTTTGAAATTTATATTTTTATGATTTTAATATTCAATTTCCCCCATCGTTTATGACTGAATATCACAAATATTACAGAAACGTTTCAAGGCCGTTGAAATGATATGGTCACTGATTCTGAGATGGTTTGGCCTTAATTATTATAAAATATATGCTACTTATAATTTTGTTGCATTATATTAGATTGTCGGTAATATGTGCAATTAACACTTATTGATCTAACCCCCAGCCGTATTGATAATAATAACGAATTTCAGAAAATATAAAATTTGTTGATCAATCCGATGAATTACCAAATTAACATGGCACGATTAATTTGATAAAAATCCACATTACCTGCTTATTACGACACAGCTGGAAGAATAGCACTTCCAATACACTATGGAACTCACAAACACTTGACTACTGCTTCTGGTTTCAGAACTCAGTAAAATACATTTTGTAACTATCTTTCCTTTGGTTTTAAATTACTAGAAACTCTCAATAATGGCTTTGACAAATTCAACTGTTTATTCGGACAATTTCTTTGTCACACTAATCTCTGGTTTCTTTTTATTTGCTTCGTTTCATCCTTCATAGTCTTGTTACTCCTTGTCATTCTTAAACAGTTTTAATTCACTGTGTCCTTGTTAATTTCTTCTTTATTTTTTTCAATCTCCCTTATCTCTAGTGACATCCGATTACTTTTAGTCATTCATGATTCTTTCTGTATCTCTAGCAATTGTCAAGATAGTCACTTTTATTTTATTTTCCATTTTTATTTTTCAGATTTTTTAGTTTAATAATTGAGAAAAGAAAATCCCATTTCCATTTTGTTCCCATTTTATTTTGCGCTTGTTATTTAAGAACGGCGTTGTCTTTTGTCATTGTATCATTATATTGATTTCCGTTATTCCCTTTTAATTTTCCATTTCTCTATCTTTTCATTTCTGCTTTTCAAAGTTTAGACCAGGATTCTTTTTGTTTTACCACTTTCCCTGCACTGATTCTGCACAACTCAATAAATATTTAATTTTATTGTTCAGGTATCCTAAACAATTTTTCTAAGATTTTTCTATCGAAGGAATTTAAAAAAAACTAATTTAAAAGTGGATAGTTACATTGATGACCTTTTACGGGCATTTTGTTTACTCAGTGGAAACATAGTGGTAATCCGTGATCAGGATACTATATGTATAGGCTGGCGATCTGCGCGGAATTTGCCGGGACAGTCCCGGATTTTCAGCAATTGGCGCGGGTCCCGGCCGGGACGCTATTTGTCCTGGAATTATTAATTTTATCGAAATTGTGAACTAAATTTTATGTTTTTCAGAAATAAGGTACCATAAAGTATTACTACAATACAATTATGTTTAAATTAGTAAGTCAGTTAAACTTAGGCCTTTATTAATTCAAATACAAAATTTTACTAATAATAAATTTCTAAAATTTTGCTTCTTTGAACAATACTTTGATGACATATGGAAATTTAAGAACCCTTTAATTGAATTAAAGTTTTTGACTTTAAATGAGCTAAAAGCTTTCAGTTTTTTTACGATGAAAATGTATCTCATAAGATGAGATCAATTGTGTCTCCGGAAAAAATTTGGACAACAATTTTTATTCATTTTCGAAATGAGTCCTCTAAGCTTCTCAACTTGGAAAAGTTAGTCCAATATGCTTTCGTTCTATCTGGAACATCGACAGATGTTGAGCGCATATTCTCGCTAATGAATTGGATTTAGAATGATATGAAAGATCGATTGGAAGTCGGAACACTTAACGCTCTTCTTATTATTCAGTTCAACTGTGGTTTTGATTGTAACCAGTTCTACAGTTTTATAAAGAACGACATTGAGTTCCTTGATAAATTTCATTTTTCAGAAAAGTATGAATAATAAAAAGTAATATTCTGAGTAGAAAAACTATTTTTGCTTTTGTCCCGGTTTATTTACAAAAATCTCATAGTAATTCATTATGTTCCCACTTTTACGTTTTGATGATAGGTTAATTTATTAATTGTATCAATAAAACACATACACACACATGTGTTTATATATAACCCCTCGACATGGATGGATTCTTTTTTGTAGGCTGTGGAAAAATAATCACTGAAGCAATTATTTTTCAACGAAATAATAATATTAATATATATGGAAATGTTGAAAGAATTGAAGGCTCCGACAAATAGATAAATATCCCAAATGTTGAGATATTTAATTTTATTATGAACTCACGTTAATTTTCTCTGATAAAGATTTGAGATTGTGGATAAACTGCATGCCGGATTTAGCCTTTTCAGATAGCGATTGAAGCAAATGAGATAGTTCGGTCTAGAAATGAGAAATACGATATAATTATTAACTATAATGTTTGTTTTAATTAACTTGAGCATTTAGCTGTCAAAATATGTATAGTATACGGAAACTTTCGATTTTGCCATCGGGTGAAGTCGATGGTGAATAAGAGAAAGCGTGGAAAATTTTTCTTTTTGCTCTATTTTTCTATAATAATTTTGAATAAAATATAATTTTATTATTTGTGTATGGAACAATGTAATTGTCACCACTTGCTTTACTTTTGATTTACGTTCGACAGAACGAAATTTACTTTGTAGAAATTTTTAGAAACTTCGGTAAGAAAGAAATTAATAAATAACATTTTTGTATATCTCAAATAAATAGAAAGAAAAGTTTTTCAAAATTTGTCCCGTTGTCATTTAGCCCCCTGGAACTACCTAGAACTACAAACACTTCAAAATGACGGATTTGACAATTTTTGGTTTAAATATATGAAAACCTTATGAAAATATTTTTTTAATTTTTGATTGAAGTACATTAATTTCAATGATATGCTTAATGTATAACTAAAAACACCAATCAATTCTAGTTCTAATTTTACATCGATATTCAAAATTATACACTCCACAAGAACCCTTACCTATATTTGCATTTCTTTTTATTTGTTTGTCTTGCTGTATTTTAAATTATACTAGTGATAAAACTTTTTTAAAATTATTTTTACTCATATTTGCAGGTTTGAAATCTCAAAATGAAGATACTATGGAGAAAAAGAGAAAAATCGCAGGCGAAAATAGAGTGTTCCAAATGGATGAATATTTTTTGTGGAATCTCAAAATAAAGCACTTTTTTTGATATACATGAACGTTGTATAAATGTTTTAAAAACACAATTTAAAAAGAGACTCAAAAAAAAGACACTGAACAACTTTATAGACGACTATTTTCATGTTGTTTTAACGTTATTGTAAATTTATATATAATGTCACTTATAAAGAAATCAGAGATGAAAAACAAAAAAATGTCCTTATAACATATAAACTTAAATATAACATGGTGTCACGATCAAGGTTCTTATCAAATTTAATTTAATGGAAAATGTTTCAAATCTCACGAAATTTGAAAAGATGATCTGATAAATGTAGAAAAACATTTGCAGAAGATAAGAAAAATTATATATCCGGAGCTAATATTAAAAGAATATCTTATAATCGATTTCTTTAGAAGTTCTTTCAATGAGAAAATGCTCAGCAAAATATAATCTATTAAAAATGAAAAAGTAATGAATTTGGTTTTTTTTAGCAGAGCAGTTGAAATACGTTCAAACAAGATAAACAAAATTCAGAAAATTCAAACTTACTGAATGTTGATTAAAAAAATTGTGAGAAAATATTGAATTTTGCTACCTTAGTAAATGTTGAAGTAAACAAATTAAAAATTGAAGATAAGCAAATTATCTTAAAAGATTGTATTAATAATCTGGCTTCGAAATCTCTCGATGAAGCAGTTGCTGTAATAAATTTAATATTTTTACTTTTCATAAATTTTTAACACATTTAAATTTATAAATAAAGGCAGTTTTTAATTTGTATAGTTTGATTTTGATTAATAAAATAATTTAATTTATGATTTTGAGAAAGACAGTCTATTGTAAGGCAAATAATTTGATATGTGGTGGGGGATGTTACTAATGTAAAGTTTGCCTACCACTGCTCTAAATCATTACTTCATTTTATATAAATTTCAACATTTCTATATTCTTACCTAACATTTAGGAGGACATAATTGTTCCCTAATTAACAAAGTAAAAGAGAAAAAAATATTTATAACTTTTATTACTGCCAAAACTCTACAAAACGAATTTGAAATTGTTAAAAAGATGTTCAAACACCCGGCTTCCAGAAATAATACAAATTAATAAAATTTTGAATTAATATTGTTTTGTGTTAACTTTTAAAAAAAAGATTTAATACTCAAAGCATTGCCTAAAAACTATAAAAAGATAAATTAAGTTTTTGAAATCTAGTATTGACTTTTATCTACAATATACACAAGGATGTCTCGATTTCCTTATCAATGCGTATTGTATACAAAGTATACACCAACGTGTTTGAAATGCGCTTGCATTTAATGGCAAAATAATATGACGTCTTAAATTTGGTACAATTCACTTTGTAGAGTTATTATTTCCTGTCCATTAATTCTTTTTATATTTCTTTTAAATTATAATCAAAACTCCATTTATTTTTGTATTTTTAAAGTATTAAGATCGGTTACCCTACAATTATACCTTATTACCTTAATGTGGCAAGGTCTGAATTTCGAAGGTGAACCAAAAATTATAATGGGTACCCTTACTTATAGGATTGTAGTTGGCAGTGAGTTAAGTATGATATTATATAATATTATATAATATAATATTATATTATATTATATTATATTATATTATATTATATTATATTATATTATATTATATTATATTATATTATATTATATTATATTATATTATATTATATTATATTATATTATATTATATTATATTAAATGATTTATTTTATTTTTGATATAATACTAGTATAAACCAAAATATATGAAATATTAAATAAAACTGCAATTAAAATAAAATAAAATTCAAATAAGAGAAATTTTCTTAAGTTTAACATTTATTTTTAACTCTAAATAATTATTAAATAATCCCAGTGATTATTTGTAAAAATACCTAATTTTATAATTGCAGTCTTCAGTACTTCTGCACGTATGTTCAAAAGTAAATATAATGACATTTTTAAAAAAATGTATTTTTTGTGTCATAAGTACATTTTCTTGGTAATTGTTAGTTTATTTGTGTTTCCTTGTCAAATATAAACGTTTATTACTCTAAAATTATTGATTTGATTATTTTTGACAAATTATTTTCACGTAATACATGCAAAATTTACAAAAAGACTGAATTCAATTTAAACCACTTGTGAATTTATTATAATAGATATTGATCAAAATCACTTTAAAAAGGCTGTGTGAAAAATTTGTGAATACTAATTGAAAAGATCATTCATAGTAAAAACAATTCTTAATGTAATTTGAAAATGAAAGACAATCAGAGGTTTAAAAACCAAAAGAAGTTCTTATAATATTATTATTTAACATTTATACTACGTTTAAATACAACCACCTTTAACGAATATCCAGTAATTTTATCTTATTCTTAAACAATATCATTGCTTATGTTCCTGAGCCAAAATTATGTTGTCCTTTCTTGAGAATTTCAAGTAATTAAAGGTTTGGTTTTCTTTATACGAGAAAAGTATTAAAAAGTCAAAAACATATAAAAATGTTGTGAATGAAAATATTTAGAAATGAAAATAAAATTTGCTTAAAATAAGTAGAATATGTAATTTACTTCTATCATTTTCGACTGTTCACATCTGAACTTGTTATACTAATTGATCATTCGTAAACGTAATTAAAAAAATTTGGATATTTGAAACTATTTTTAAAAAATTAGTTTTAAAAACAATTATTAAATTAATTAATTAAATACAAAATTTTGTCAATTAGTTTTTTTTAAGCGGGCGCTAATATTATTTTCCGACGAAAAAAGTGGAGGACCTCTTATATTTGGAGAACCGCTTACATATTTTTTTACCCATTACGTAAAAAAATCATAATATATTTTAATATTATAATATTTCAAATGTTTAAAAAAGATACAGGCATTTTAATCAAACACAGTAAGAGAATTCATTTAAAGGCCTTTGAAAATTTGAAAGATTGATTTAATAATTTTCTACATTGATATGTATGCATGTATAATAATTGCAAATTTATAGTTTTTATTTATATGGAATTTATATTTACTGCCGCTTTTATTCGAAGGGTCACTTATTTTTTTAACAAACAAAAAAACACGCTACTTCTTATATTCGGGATACCGCTTATAATAGGAAAAACACTGTATATATAAATATATGTATAGGAAATAATAAAAAGAAAATAATATCATAAGATAATATATATTTATCATATGATAATTTATTCAAGTCACATAATTATATGTCATTATTCAGACTGTTTTCTCTCATAATAATTATTGGATCTAATGCAGAATATTTAAACATGTAATATTGGAATTGAATTTAATTGTATATGTGAATAATTATTAATATAATATAAATTTTACTATAATTTTATTTTTTAATTTTTATAAAAACTCTTTTATTAATTAAGTTTTTTTTTGTTTAAAATAGATTCAATAAATATTATGAGTTTATATTAAAAATATTTATCTTAAGAACATTAGATAACAAATACAAATATAAGTTGAAGCCATTTTACTGTTAAATAAAATATTTAAATTATAGAATTATGTTTTTTTTCTTTTTTAGACAACCACTAATGAGATAAAGAAATATTTTTATTTTGTGATTATAAAAGTACTTCGATGTAACTTTTTTTCCGATTTTTCTTTTCATTTAATCCGATTTTCATCAAATTGTCTTTTCTGTTGCATGATTTTCATATTTCGATAACTGAAAAATAGTAAAGAGATCTTGATTACGATGCTTCTTTTACTATCTCTCTTTCTCTAGCACTATAGATAAACAATAAATAAGTATCAACAAACCAAGATGAATGAAAGCGTGAACAAAGAAATTAGGAATACAATAAAAAAAATATAAAGTTTCATTATTTTTATATTTAGGAGTACATAAAACAGAATGATATAAATCTGTTTAATTTTGATTTTGTAATTTTTAAAATTTTGTTTTATATTAAATAAATAAATTATAAGATAAGCTTTTGTTGGAAAATGTGTGTTAAAATGAGAAATTTTTAATTATAAAATAATCTTTCTTAACTGTAAACTTTATTTTTTTGTGTTAATATTTATATGAAAATGGTAAATAAAACAAAAAACTATAATGAAAAGATTTACTATTTAATGAAATTTACATAAGAAATCATTACTATAATTTGCTATTGAATGGAAAGTTTTTGTTGAAACACAAACTTTATGATGAACCAATATAATAAAACAAAATAATTTCATTTGATTTATAAAACAAATAATAAAAAAAACTATTTTATAATTAATGTTGTTAGAAAATTATTGCTTTTTGATTTTATTTTGTAGGTATCATTAGTAGTAGTTTGTTTTAATTACTGAATATAAATAACTAAAATCAATTTTCGTTTTGAAGATACCGCTTTTTGCTAAGTTGTTTTATTATAGTGATTTTTTAATGAAAACGAAATTTTAAGGAAATAGATACACAATATGACTGATTCAATAAATGAGTTTTCTGTTCAATTGATGCCTGCTGTTTGAAAACGAGAGGAGGTAAAATATTAATTCTTACCGTATTATAGTGATAATTTATTTTGTTTTATTACTTTGCATCATAATGAGTGCTGTGAATAAAAATAAAAATGAAGTCAAGGTTAGTTATATGTATTTATAAGTTTTCAAAAAATGGTTTTCATATTACATTTATAAACTATTTTTATCCTATTTATCAAATGAGAAAGGAACTAATTGTCTTAAGTTCTTGAAAACTGTCGACTGAGAGAATTGAATAATATGACAGTAGTATTTAATCAGTGGACTTAAGCCATCTCGAGCCTTGACCCCGATTCTTACCGTTACCACAACGTTCAATGATGTGCTGGGTTTTTTAAAATAATTTAATTCACACCATTGACCCCTATGGGAACGGTAAGAATTGGGGTCGAGATTCGAGATGGCTTAAATTCACCTATTACATATTAATTATGAGTGAACACAATTGTTGTCTGGAATTTGTGTTTATTGGTGGATTTCAAGTCGTACTTAGATAGAGTTTGAATCTTGGTTATCAATATATATATATATATATATATGTCATGGGTGCAATGCCACATACATTGGAATGACTGCCGTCAGTTCCGCTCTCGATTTTTTGATCACAGTATGATAGAATTGATTGATATTTGTAAACGCTATTTTGTGCTACAAGATGAAAATAAATGTAAAATTTTTGGTTTTTAAAAGTTTATTAAAATATTGTTAAATTTCAATTTTATAAAATTTATTAAACTAAATTTTTAAATAATAGAGATTTTTAATATATTAATTTTTAAAAATATAAATGAAGAAAAATCAATATAGTTTCAAGTTTGAATCTATCTGACAATGACACTGAGTCTGCCGAAATAAATTGTTATTATTATTATTATTTTATTATTATGATAATTATGACAAAAAAATTGTTTAAATATATATTTAATTTATGAAAAATAAATAATTTTCTTTTTTTCTTTTAATTAATTCATAGAAAATTCCAATTTGAACTGAAGATTAATTAAAATCTATATTTTATCAAAATTTCACTGAAACGTGCAAATACAAACGATTAAAATTTTGTTTTAATGAGTAATGTAAAATTGGTTTTCATCAATCTCTATCCTGATTTAGGAAATTTTTCGTTTATATTTTATCCATTTAACAAATAAAATGTCGACTTGATAAATTATGAAGTAGCCGATGGCTAGAAATTGAAAATGACAAAAACCAATTGAGCTTGACCTATTTAAAATAACTTATTTAAATAATTGCCGCTTTTTATTAGGAATGTGAAAGTGGCTTATGACGGGAGACCAAATTTAGTTGTAGAAATTGTAAAAAAAAATCAAATAAATTAGAGTATATTTATATTTTTAAATTTAATTTTTTTAAAAGTAGCATAATTTAAAAATATACCCTAATAAAATTCTCTTTGGAGTAATTATTATTCGATTTTAATGTAATTGCAAACGACGCCAATTATTTAATTATTATTTATTCATTTTGTTTTTCTCTATTATGAATTGAAATTTTAATGATTCATTTGTTTAAAATAGTAATTAATGTTTATCTTTACTACTTTTGAAAATAGAAAAAAAATGTTTTCGACATAAGTTATATAAATAATAAAGTTTTATAAATTATTTAATCCCATTACGACTAGGAAAAAATGAAACCAAATTCTCGATGTTAAATTAAGGGAGAATAAAATATGGTTTTTAATGGAGGCTCCCGATACGCTTTAAACACAAAAGTCATAAATAACCGGAAAATAAATGGAATTTCTAGTATGAAATGATAAGTAAATTGCAGGTAATCTTAGTTGGAAGGGTTGCTTATATTTGTAAGATTTTTTAACATTTCTTCAGCCTTATTATAAAGCCAAACAAACAAAACAATTAAATTACGCTTTGATCTTAAGTACGATTAGGCTTAAGTAAGCATCTAGCTTTCAAGGTTTCCATGATTGGATTATTACCGAAATATCTCATATCCCAGCAAAATCTAGGCGTATTTCGTAAGAATTTTAATAAACAATCTCCTTCTTTATCTAAATAAATTTTAATCGTAAAAAAAGATGGAAAATAACTTGAAAATAATCACAAAAATCTACTTTCTACTAAATTTTCTTTAAAATTTTTTTATTTCATTTGACAGTACCATTAAAAATTGAAGTTAAAATATTACTATTTTTCTTTCAATTATTTTTATTTCTTTTTTTTATTCCAACGAGTGGTTTTTAATTTGTTTTAATTTAAGCAACAATAAAGTAAAATTTGACTTAGGTAATCTATTTTACAAGTATTTTCATTTACAAAATAATATTTTTAAACAGCTAAATAATTATTTTGTTTTCTCTATAAAGAAAAGAAAGTAATTACTGAAAGATCAGATTTCGAAATATTTTTCAGTTATTCCAGTAAATTCTCCAAAATCTTATACGATATCGATTTTTAGAGAAACAAAAAAAGATTCAATTCAGAATTCTTCATCGAAACCATTTGCTGACCACCGGAATTAAGGAGCACTTTATAAGAGATAATTTTATTTTCCTTATATAATTATTTAACTTAAATCAATCATTTCTTTAAAGATTTACTTTAAAATAAAATAGATATAAAATAAATACAATAAACAAAATGAATGAATTGAGTAATTATTAAAAACAAGTTAAAAATAATAATAATAATAATAATAAAAATAAAAGCACCATCCAACATATGTATTTTACTACAATATATTTTGACAGACTCGCTGTCATCGTCAGATAGATTCGAGTTTGAAACTATATACTATATAGAATAAATTACTGTTTTTCAAACATATTTCTTCTTTAAAATTTTAAAAATATCATACTAAAAATCATAAATATTGTTTTTATAAATCTCAAGTTTTAAACGATTTATTTTATAAAATTTTATAATATCGAGATTTTAACAAAATTTAAATAAATTAAATAATTTAAAATTTTTAAACAAAACTATTTTACATTTATTTTCATTATTGAGCACAAAATTGCGTTTACTAATATCAATCAGTGAGTTTGTCGAAATATATTGTAGTATTATAAATATGTTGGATTGGCGCATAAAAATCCCAAAACTTTGGCATTTATTTTTTAATAAATTTGATAGTTACACTTCGTTTGATACAATATTTAAGAGGAAGATTTTGAAATTTAGGAAGAGACGTAGAAAATCAATGATTGAATTAGAAGAAATTAATTTTTAAACACGTTTCTTCTTTTATATTTTAAAAATACTATACTAAAATCATAAAATTAATCAATTCGCTTAGTCGACTGTGCTTGAGAATTTGAGAGCGGAAATGACGAGTAGTCATTCCAGTGTATGTGGTATTGCATCATTGACATAAATATTCATAACCAAGATCTGAATATCATACAAACAAGACTTGAAATATATCAATAAACACGATGACGATTCTATAATTCAAAATACAACTCAAAAACAAAGCTTACTATTTATATCAAACAAAGCTAATTCAATCATTGATTTTCTACGTCTCTTCCTCAATTTCAAAATCTTCCTTTTAAACAGGGATGGGCAACCTACGGCCCGAGGGCCGCATGCGGCCCGCGGCGACGTTTTATGCGGCCCTTTAGACTTTTTACATATTTTTTTAAAACTGCGTAAACAAATAAAAAAAATGCAAAGAAATATTATTTTCCTACATTTCATTCAGAAATAACCTTTCCTCTGTTTTTGCTCTTGTTGGATGTTTTCTTGTACTAGTTGTGATCACCAGGGCAAAGGTTTATTTTCGATATCGTTACAAATCTTTGCATTATTATATTATTATTATCGCCGCAATCGTTATATTATTGAAACAAAATAGCATGCGGCCCTTCAAACTATTTTAATTCTCATACGGCCCCTTGCCCAAAAAGGTTGTCCACCCCTGCTTTTAAATATTGGATCAAACGAAGTGTAACTATCAAATTTATTATAAAATAAATGCCAAAAATATCATACTAAAAATCATAAATCCTATTTTTATAAATCTCAAGTTTTAAAAAAATATATTTTATAATATTTTATAAAATCGAGATTTTGACAAAATTTTAATAAATTCTAAAAAAATATATTTAAATTTTTTAACAAAACTATTTTACATTTATTTTCATTTTTGAGCACAAAATTGCGTTTACTAATATCTTAACTTTCAAGTTTGAATATACCTGACGATGACAGTGAATCTTTAAAATATACTTTTATGAATATTGAAATTAAAATGTGGATTTTAATATGTGATGTATTATATTTTATGATTATTATAATTATAATTATGCAAATTATCACGAATCATATGTAAAACTGTAATATTTAATATTAAAAATATTAAAAATTTATTAAAAATTTATTAAAAACATCCAGAGAAAATTAAATATTTTTTTATAAAGTTTCATTCTAGATTTTATTTTTATGTTATTTATTTATCATTACAATCTTGACTTGAAATATGATTTTTAAAAATTAAATTTTTTATCTGAGTAAATTTATTAAAATTTCCACGATCATATCAAACAAATTTTCTAATTCTTTACAAATTTAATTATCATAAAAGTTTCAGCTCTCCGTTTGTAATGAAAATAGATTCGACACGGAAGAGTTCATTTTCAATTTGATATTCAGCAACTGCATGCTATGGAACCATGCAGCTCGCCAGTCTCATCATTATTAATAATTTATTTAAACGTAGAATATTATTTTTTTATTATTGTACAAATAATCATCGTAAAAATTCCATTTCTTAAAATCTGATGAGGAAATTACTAATAGATGTAGTCTTTTAGAACCTACACCATCTTTTATAAAATATCATCAATTTTCTTTCAAATTAAAGTGTTTTATAAAGAAAAATTAAATTATATATAAAAAATATGTACACATAATTAAAATAACAACAAACATTATATACATCGCGAAAATTAGGTGAATTATTTATAGAAGAGCAGCAATTATTTTTGGTGATTAAATTAAATTAGAAATACATATACATTGTACACAAAAACCCTATAATAAAAATACACATGAGAGAAGAAAAAAATATGAACAGCATTCATTTAATATGATTATGTTTAATTACAAAAATATGAATTTGATGATATTTCAAGTGCTTCATCACATCCCACTTTTCTACGAGTATGAGAAAAGTTAATAATTCTCAATGTAAAATATAATTTATTTAATAAAGTTCCAATTTAAAATAATTTTAGAAATTGAGAAACGTAATTTGTAAGTGGAATTTTAAATGTTTAAATATTTTTTAAAATATTTTTCGGTATTCAGATATCTAAGTGACGGAATCGAGAGAAAATTACAATAGCATTAAAATATTTCACAAAATTATTTGAGAATGAAACCATTTTAAGAAACCTAAAAATCTATATTTAAATAAAAATTTGATAAATTTCAAAATTTTAAAAATTAGACAGAAATCACCTGAAATTCATAATAAATAACCGCGATTTAATCAAAAATATTTTGAAAATTTTAAATTTAAATAATAAATAAAACCTATAAAAATATATCTTTAAACTACTATTTGGTACGGTAGACTTAGTCAGTGGGAAAACCGCTAAATTCCCGATTAGTCGGTCTAAAAAGTCAGGTGAAAGTCTGGTGAATTTAAAAATATATATTTAATAAGAAATATAAAAATAAATAAAATAATAACAAAATTGGCACAATAACTAAATTAAAGAGAACACCAATTGAAAATATATATTGAGTTACAATATATTTCGACTGAATAACAGTCAGCATCAGGTACTTCGTCTTGAACTTTAAACTATTTAGAATAAACCATTATTATTTAAACAAATTTCTGCTTTTAAATTCTCAAAACATTTTATCAAAAATTAAAAATTTTGCTTCTTTTTAAAATCACAAATTCTACAAAATGTTTAAAAAAATTAATATTTAAAATTTTACAAAACTAAGACCTTATCAAAATTTAAATAAAAATTTTAACAACATATTTAAAAAATTTGTACCAAAACTATTTTACACTTAGTTTCATTCTGCATCAAAAAATTGCGCTTACTAATATCAATCAATTCCATCAGTCGAATGTGATCGAAAACTTGAGAGCGGAAATGACGGACAGTCATTCCAATGTATGTGGTATTACACCCATTACATATAAATTGAAAACCAAGATTCGAACAAAATCTAAGTAGAATTTGTAATCCACTAATAAACACAAAATTCAGACAACAATTGGATTCACTGGTATTAATCAATTTGTGATTTTAAAAAGAAGCAAAATTTTTAATTTTTGATAAAATGTTTTAAATTTGTTTAAATGATAATGGTTTAAGACGAAGTACCTGATGATGACTGTTATTCAGTCGAAATATATTGTAGCTGAATATGTATTTTGGATTGGTGTTCTATTTAATTTAGTTCTTGTGCCAATTTTGTGTGATTCTGTTTTATCAAAGAGGAAGAGAGGTAGAAATTCAATGAATGAAATACCTTTGTTTAATATAAATAGCGAAGTTTGTTTTTGGGATTGTACTTTGCATTTTAGGATCGTCATCGTGTTTATTGATAGATTTCAAGTCTTACTTAGAATGTATTCAGATCTTGGTTTTGAACATTTATGTCATGGATGTAATGTCACATACATTGTAATGACTGCCTGTCATCTCCGTTCTCAAGTTCTTGATAACTGTCGACTGAAAGAATTGATTAATATCAGTGAATACAATTGTTGTCTGTGACATTAGATTTTGTTCGAATCTTGGTTTTCAATTTATATGTCATGGGTGTAATACCACATACATTGGAATGACTGTCCGTCATTTCCGCTCTCAAGTTTCAATCACAGTTGACTGATGGAATTTTTTGATGCATTATGAAACTAACTGTAAAATAGTTTTGATACAAATTTTTAAATATGTTGTTAAAATTTTATTTAAACTTTGTTAAGGTCTTAGTTTTGTAAAATTTTAAATATTAATTTTTTTAAACATTTTGTAGAATTTGTGATTTTAAAAAGAAGCAAAATTTTTAATTTTTGATAACATGTTTTTAGAATTTAAAAACAGAAATTTCTTAAAATAATAATGGCTTATTCTAAAGAATTTAAAGTTCAAGACGAGTACCTGATGATGACTGTTATTCAGTCGAAATATATTGTAGCTGAATCTATATTTTGGATTGGTGTTCTCTTTAATTAAAATAATTATTTTAAATAATTATTTTAAATTATTTAACATTTATTTGCTCTACTTTATAATATTTAATAATAACAACCTTCTTTTACGATTATTTGTGCTGACAATGCAGTCAAGTTGGTTGGTTTTCTGCTGACATTTGCCAAATTTATTTGTCATTTCTGATGATAGTTTATGAAAACTGATGTAGATAGTGAACGGGAGTGAAGTATTTGTATATTATTAGGTCAATATGGTATTAAATTTATGGATAAAAATTCAAAATATATTAATTGTAAACAGCATATAATAATATCATAAGTACTTTGTCAAAGTCAGTAATAATAAATAAATTGTTTAAGGATTATTAAATTAATATATAAAGGTGTTCATCTTATCCTAATAAAGTTAAAATTTTTACACGTTTATTAGAATATTTAATTCCATTTTGTGTGTTTTGTTTCGCATTATAAATAAATAAATTAATGAAAAACTATATATATATATATATATATATAGTATTGTAATATGAAAACTATGCACCGTGGATATTTGGCTTGAAAAAAACCAAGACCCCCCTAAAAAATTTTTTTTCAAATGAGGGGGGGAGTTAAATTTTTTTTTATTATTTGTTTTAATTAATGAATTTTAATTCACGATTAAAAAGCCTAAAAAATAAAAATTGGCTTAAATCACCTACGTTTGGTCGTACTATAGTGAGGGGTATTTTCGAATAAAATTGGATCAAACCCGATTAAAAAACATAAAAAATATTTCCTCAAATAAAAAGCCTAAATATTTTTTCATACTAAAAAAACCATAAAAATAAAATTGGTTCAAATCGCCTGTAGACTAAAATATATTTGCTCGATTAAAAATCCTGAAAATTTTTTTTATTTTATTTACTTTAATTATTTTTTTTAATCAAGTCAATAATATTATTTATTCATATTTTAATTATATTATTATGGAATTTAATTGTTTGTTTTAATGATGTGAATTAAATAATTATTTATTATTTTATTTTCATTTAATTATTTATTTAATATCATTATTATTTTTATTTAATTAATTATTTATTTTATATTATTATTATTTTATTTTATTATTATTAACATTTTTTTAATTGTTTTTTATTTTTAAAATTTAATTGTAAGTCTAAGAATAATTTTTCAATTTAAAAAATAATTAAAAGTCATCGCTAAATTTTGAATTGTAAAAATAACAAACTTTCAATCCATAAAAATAATTTTATTGACAATAAAGATTAAATAAAAAAGATTAATTTTTATTTCAAATCAAAAATATCAGAGTAATATGTTTTAAACATTTCGGCCAACAATATATGGATTGTTTGGTCACGTTTGAAATCGTGGAAACATGGACATTCATTTGAACATGTTACTCTCATACTATCTTTACAAACAATGCAGTTTGCAACACATTGGTCAGCAGATCCCTGAACGTTCATCCACATATCGATATTCATCCAAATATAACCCTCTAAAAATATTATAAATACACCTCTTAACCAATCATTTCTTTTTAAATGACAATATTTCTTCCATTTTAAATCATTATTTTTCATAAAAATCACCATTTAGATAATATTTACCCATAAAATAACAATATTCAACCGGCCTAATCCCCTTAAAAATATCAAAAAATTTGTTCTTAACCAATAATTTTCCCCGCTATTTCAATTATATTCATTATTTTCATATTACCATATCAAGTAAAATTGCTATGGAAATTTATATTCAACCGAATAAATCCCTTAAAATTCATCATTTGGATCATATTTACTGTATGTATTCAACCAATCAAATTCCCTTAAAATTATCATAAAAATATGAATTTTACCAATAAAAATAAGTTTTCTTTAGTTTTACAAAATTGTTATCGATACCCAACATTTTCCATCGAAACTCACAACAATTTGATTCTGGCAACAAATTCTACCAAAATAAAAAATTCGTCAAAAATCACTAAAATTGAATAAAATCTGTTTCCCACATAGATTAAATTTCACTAAATTATTGTAAAATCATAAAATATATATCATATTGCTCAAATAATTAAAATTATTCACTAAATCAAGTATAAATTCAATAAAAATTACCAGTCAACCCATAGATATAATTCAACGATTTCCATATGTATACTGATAACCACACTGAGTATCCTCTTAAAAATCTCTAATTATACTACTTCTGTGATTGATATCCACGAAATCAATAAAATAGAAAATGAAAGTAATTAATTGACCACCCTTTTTTACTGTAAAATCAATTAAAATTTTAGGTTTCACTAAAATATTTTTAAAAATCAAATGATTTTATCAACTTTTTAAATAGAACATAAAATTATAATTTAAATATCATTTGCTATTCAAAATCTATCAGTCAAATTGGTAAATAATTATCATAAATATATGTTTCATAAACATTTTGTTCGTAAATTTAACATATAAAATAATCCTAAAATCAAGTCAATTCTAATAAATTATCAAGAAATTAAGAGTTTCTAAAATTATAGATTTACCCTCATTTCTTCAATAATTTCATTAAAAACCTAATCAAACCCTAAATCTATTAAAATTCAACAGAAAACCATAAAATTCACAAAATTGATTAAAATTTACTAAAGTATATACCTCATAAAACTAGATATTATTAAAATTATCATAAAATTTCCCTAAAAGCTCTAATTCATTTACATAGTCTAAAATTATTTTATTTTTGTCGAGCCAAATATCCACGGGGCATAGTCCTCATATTACACTACTATACATATAATTAAGTAAATTTGGCAACGATTTAATTTAAAGAAAACGCCAATAAAAAACTCTTCGTACGATATATTTTGACAGTTTAACTGTCATCTTCAGGCATAAAAACCAACTAAAAATATTTAAAAATATTTAATCACCAACGCCTCACATAAAATTCTTTTCCACTTATTATTGAAGTTTTTACATAAAATTTTATATAAAATCTTTTAAATCAGTTGTGCCTTTGCACATTTTTCTATACTCAATAATATTATTCAAACTTCTCAATAGGCTTTGTGAGTTCTTGATAGATCATATAATTTGGCAAGTTGAAACCCAACCGCATATAGTTGTTTACCAAGATCACAATCCTTCATCAAACGGAAAACAAGTTTATTAAGCATTTCTTTATCCTTTTGGGGAGGATATTTGAAGGTTTTGCATAAATTATCAATCTTAACGAATTGTGACCTTCAAGTACCTTATACAATTTTTTCGATATTTATTTATTGATTTTGACTTATTGAGTAACAATTTAAAATTAAAATTTATTGAATTGCAATTATTTGTACACTTATTAAAACAAGTAATTCAAAATTAGCGGAAAACATTTATTTGATGAGGATGTGATAAAAATGAATATTTGTATTATTCTAAAAATCTTAATTAATAAATAAAAAATTTTTTTTAAAAATGTTTAAAGAATTTTCAATTTTGGATTATTCTTCGGCAAATTTTAATAACTATGCTGTAGTGAAGATCTTTTTCATTGTTAAAAAAATCTTTTATTAAATTCTATCCGACTTCTCTATTGTTTTCTTTTCTTTTCTAGTGACTTGATAAATATAATAAAATTAATTTATACCAAAACTTTGAAAGAAAAAATCTTTCAAAAAAAATTGCAAATTTGTTTTAGTTTGACATTCTGTAGTTTATTAAAAATTATTCTTGTTTTAATTAGTTAATTTTATCATTTTCACTTATTTTAATATTTATCCCGAAAATTCAATTTTTCCTAATTTGATTATTTATATTTTCATAAAAACTATTATAATAACTATTTAAATGATCTTTTTTGTGTATTTGCAAAACTCGATTTTGATTTATAACTCATAAAGTTATTATGTATGATTAGGATATTCATTTTCAGACATAATAATTTTGAAATGAAATGTTTGGACAAGATTTACTTTTCAGAAATATAGTTTATTTATTTTATTATTTAGATAAAGTATTTCCCGTTGATAACATTCATAGTGACAACTACTATTACGTTCTTTTATTTTACCCTTTATTTCAAAATACATTAATATTTTATGATTCTGCTTATAAATTGTTGTTGCAGTAATTTATCGTTTATTTATGACAGTGAAAATTCAGAATCATTTCAATAATTAATAGTGCATAAATTTCATTAATCTTTTCCGGTTTATATAAGATTAAGTTGGTAATTCAAACAAAATTTTAAAATTTTAAAACTTTAAATCATTGTCTGATACAGAATTAAATTTTCGTGAAAATAAAAATCACTTGGAAATTGTTTCTTTTTACTGTCGATTTGATTCAAATAATACGACACGAATTCAAATTTATTTTTAAAATCTGTAAATTTATTTCTAAATTAATATTGTTGAAATAAAATAAAAATGATTAATAAATTAACTTAAAATTGTTAAGGAGAATAGAGAAAATGAAAAATTGTTACGGATCACAGAAAGTTAGCTTTGAGACAAGAATCGAAAACTCGAAAAGAAAAAATTAAAACATTAAAACAAAACAAATAATTAAAATAGAACAAAACACTAGAATTAATTAAATATTGTAAACTTACAATCTAAACCAAAGAAAAACAAAACATGTTTTTTATAGAATCTAATAGTTCTGTAAGTCTTGGTTACCACATAGAATGAATGGTTTTCAAATTGGTGTTATCTCTGACATCGAAGAGTGGGGAAGAGTATTGTTTCTACGTATGAAATTGAAACTTTTTTTTATTTTATGAGTTACTTTATATTTCAAAGGTAAATCGGGTCAAAAGTACACAGTGAAGACTATTACAGTTGAAGCAATTTATTTTATCAAAGTTTCTTAGAGTAACTAGCAGTAATCCGTTTTAATTTTCTGTTCTATCCAACGAGCTACAACAAGCATATAATATTATTTCTTATTGTTGGTTGAAATCCGATTGTAATTAATACTGATCGGATATTATACATTTTAGTATCGATAATGACTACAATATTGTTAGGACTTCTAAATTGAATAACTTGAACACGCGCAGTCTGATATAAAGTAAATCAATAGTTGTTTAATCGACATTTTCCTACAAAATCCAACAATGTAATAAAACAAATCCCAATAAATTATTCAAAAAAGTCTGCTAAAATGAATAAGTAATAGTACAAATAATTATCAAATTCTATTAAACAAAATTTATTAGAACAAAAAATATTAAACTGCATTATAACAAAAAAAAGAAATAATTACTAATTAGAAAAATTGATATAATTTTGGATTTGTTTTAATATTTAAAATTTCTTAAGTTCAAAAGAATGAAATAATATTGTAGGAAAACTCATAAGAAAACTTATTTCGATGAAAAAATTATAATTGTAAACTTCTTTAACATAAAACATATTAATATTAAAAATATTCATTGTAATTATTAAAGAAAATCCTTTATTGAAAATTTTAAAATAACAATAAAAATAATGTTTAGTTTGAATTTAATAATCTTATAGTATTTTTTTGGCTTGAAAGGAAAATAGTAAGAGATTATTAAGGAGATTAACTATCATTTATTTTTGGCATTCAAATAGTAGTTTTAATAGTAGAATAAATTCTTGTAAAATTAATGCTATAAATTTTAGCAAAATATTTAACATTTCTTTTCAATAAAAGTATTTAATAATAGTAATAATAATAATAATAATAATAATAATAATAATAATAATAATAATAATAATAATAATAATAATAATAATAATAATAATAATAATAATAATAATAATAGTAATAATAATAATAATAATAATAATAATAATAATGATAATAATAATGATAATAATAATAATAATAATAATAATAATAATAATAATAATAATAATAATAATAATAATAATAATAATATTAATTTTGGTATTAGGTGGCGATAGCTTTCAACTTCAAAAAAATTTGGCAAAAAGTCATTATATTATATTATTTTAAAGATTCCAGGTTGTATATATAATTTTCTTTCATATATTTTTAATTCCAGAAGGTTATTTTTATATTTAAATTCCGTCTAAAACTTTCGGAAGACCATATAACTAACCAAGATGCGACCCATTAATCCAGTTTGAATATAGAATATTTTTATTTATACGAAATTAAAGCATAAAATAACGATGAAAGAGAAAAGTAAATTGCCTAAAACTTATAATAAATAAATAAAGCTATTGGATTTGGAATGAACAGAAAAACAAATGGATTATGAAAACAATTAATCAATCATAAAAAGATTAAAGATTTCACTTATATTTTTTAATCTTTAAAATTTGTCATTTTTTAATTAATATTAAAATTTATGACAAACATTTACAATTAAAAAAATAATAAAAAATTTAAAAAATAAAAATAATTAAAATTCATTCAGCTTTTAAATCAGCAGTCAAATTAACAGTTAAATTAGATTTATTAATCAAACATTTAATCAATGTTTTATTTACATAGCTTCCAATCAATTTACACAAAACGCTAGAACACTTCAAAATACTGACGCGCACTATTAGGAGTGAAACAATCAGAATTTAATTTAATATAATTTGGTTTGATCAAATACTACTAAAGAATACCTACAATCATCAGCTAAATAATTTAATAAATTTAAAAATTGTATTTTTAATAAAAATTAGTGTTTGAAAAAGAATCATTTTTTTATTAAATTAAATTTTTAAAATTAATAAATCATTTGATTTATAATTTTTAAATTTTTTTTATGATTTTGTTTGAATAAGCGATTTTAAATCTTAATAAGTTATTTGTTTCTACCTGATAGTGACAGTGAGCCTGTCGAAATATTTTGTGAAAGTGATAATTGAGTTACATTTTTTAATATTTAAATGCTATAATTAAATAATTGTATATTTATTTTTTTAACCAAGAATCAGTTAAAGCAGTTCTGAAAAATCATAAGCTTACTTTATTTATGAAACCAATATTATTTTTAAGTTTTTTTCAATCAATCATGAAAGACATAAAAGACTCAGCTTAGATATTTCTTTTGAGGGGGGAGGCATTCTTTAAAGAGAATCAAAACTTTATTTATATCGATCTTTGACGGAAATTTCCAAAAATATTGATCAATGAAAAATAAAATAATTAATGAAAATAGAGCTAAATCAATTCATTCAATTGTGTTTGTCGTTGATCAAAATGCTGATAATGTCCTTTGTTTCTACAGTTTATTGTTTATGAAATAAAAATAATATTTATTATTTTAGCAGATTTGTTCTGTCTTAAAATTTCAATTCCAGTTCTAAAAGTGAGTGGATAGGCGGGTTTTTTCGATAGCATAAAATGATTCCGGTCGCATGGATGTTGTAATGACATTGGAAAGATCCAGTATTTATTATATTTACTTTGCAAACTTGCAACTCCTTGCGCCATGAAAGGGGCCTTCAATATGTATTTTCCTACTAATTGTTAAGAATTTTAAGAATAAATTAGATATTTATTCAAAATTTTAAATTAATTTTAAAATGCTTTTAAATTTCTTTTTCATACTTTTGTTACTTTTTATTATTTTGTTCTTTGAACAGTTACTAATAAAAAATATATAAAAACTATTTTTTATTAGTTGTATGAAAGATTAATTTGATAAAGAAAATAGAAACACAAAAAAAAAGAAAAAGAAAATTATTCGGTTTTGAGAATAGATTTCAACGGAAAGGGATTTTATTTCGATAGGAAATTTCGTAAAATGAATTACATTTGTTTTAATATAACTTTGATTTCAGTTCAGATAAGTAATGAATGCCTTCTGTCGTGATTCCATGAATTGATTCGTTTTATATAAGATAAAACAAAAAATTGAAACGCAATGAGAGTTGAGATAAATTTAAATTCAAAAAATTCTAATTCTTTTTTGTTTTAATACATTTGAATTTTATTATATATATAATAATTGATTTTATTTTTATTTTAACGAATAACAATTAATGGTAAAATATAATTGCATGTGGGAAATAAAATATGCATTATATATGAACAATGACATAATCTGAGTTCCCAGATAATAAGCCTTGATCAATGGCATATGAAGGTAAGTATGCACATTTATTATCTGAATAAAAATGACATGAACAATCAAATACGTGATAAAGCTAAAAAGTCCTTTGACTCGCATAGAAATAATAAATTTAGTGGTACCAAATTTTTTATTATCAACAAGACAAAAAAGTAAGGTTTATTTCTCAACATAGCTTGCCTTAACAGTGACGCACCTTCTCTAGAAATCCATCATTGATATCAAAGCCGTTTCGAAGAATTCCTGTCAATTAGAAAATTTAAGAAATTTCTTTTCAAATCATGCTTTGATTTAAATATTTTACTTCCAAATTGATTCAATAGAAGCTGTATTGTTCTCATTCAAATATTTAGTTTAACAGAAAATTTCATTTGTTTACATGACTTATTCTAAGACAAATTTTCCTTCAATTTTTCAGTTTTTTCTATCAATCTTTACAGGTCATTCACTTCTTTGACTGTGTAAAATACTTGTTTTACCGAACGAAAATTCCAGAATCCAGCAATATATTGTTGTTCTTGTAGCTGATCTTCTATATCCTTCTTCAATCAATTGAATTATTTATATCTTTTCTACCTTTTTTAAAAGTAAAATTTAGAGTGCACAATACCGGGTATCCGGGTAATTGTGTAATTTTTCAATAGGCGAATACCCGGGTATTCGAAACGGTTACCCGGTTCGAATTTTTTATATAAATTTTAGCAACTTTTAAATTTTTATTTTTACATGATGGTATCGTCATCCAATTTAAAAGGACTGAAATAGTATATAACAGATGGCGTAAGCGGGAGTCTAAAGAAAAAATGATACTACAACCAAAAAAATTTTGGTATAATTAAGAAAAACAGATATTTGACCTTCATCATGATTTATGTACGTAGTTTGACATTTGTCACGATTTGTGTAATTTTTATGGCAAAATATTTTCTTGTTAACATTTTGTTACGCAAATAACGAATTAGTACAACTTTAAAATATAACCTATTATTTAAAATTAAACCATTTTAATATTAATTATTTATGAATTTCTTGTAAAACAAACTTATTAATTGAGAATCGGTAGTTGTAAATTAAATACATTATTGAAGACACCCAAATCAAAATGAACATATGAAAATCTCTAGTTTGGGACTATTTTCAGAAAATAAATTTTCAGCAAGCCAAATGTAATATTGAAAGTTGTCAAAAAACTATAAGCTGTAAAGGTGGTAATACAACAGCGATGATAAATCATTTGAAAACGCACAGTATAGAATTTAAACAAATTTCTGCTGAAAGTACAACCAAAAGGGTTAGACCTTCTAACCTAACTCCAGCAACAATGTTAAATTTCAGACGGCGGGAATCTTTGAACGAAATATTGGCAAAATGTGCCACAAAAGATGGATTTTCTTTTCGTAGTATAGTAAAATCAGAAGCAATCCGAGGTTATGTTGGTAGACGTAATTATGCAATCCCAAAAAGTGCAGTTACAATTCGGAATCACGTTATGCAATTTTCTAATGAGAAGCGCGAAGAAATGAAAATCGAAATATCAAATTCATTAAAGGCTGGTAATAGATTTAGCATAATGATGAACGAATGGACTGATATAATAATGCGGAGATATTTGAATGTTACAGTCCATTCTTCAACAAAAGATTTTGTTTTAGGTTTTATATACATTCAAGACAACTGCACTTCAGAAAAAAACCAAAGAACTGGTGACAGAAAAACTGCTAGAATTTGCGATAAATTTGAACACGGATATAGTCGAATCCACTCATGATGGTGCGAGTGTTATGGTGAAATACGATCATATAATCAATGTAGAAAGTCAACTATGTTACAATCATGCAATATATTTGGCTGTAATTAAGGTTCTAAACAGAAATAATAATTTTGTAGAAATCGAAGCCGAATCCATAAATTCGACACACTAATATGAAGTTGATGATGCTGATTTTCATTTAGATTATGAAGAAGAAGATGAAGATGTTGATGAGATTGGTCTTAAAGATGAAAATTTAATGTTTAAGAACACAAGTATATCAACACCAATAATATGTGAAAAGCTAAATATATCTTTGGCTAAACCATTCGAAAAACCATTAAAGTTTTCAAGAAATCTGCGGTTCAAACTGAGATTTTGAATAAACACGTAATGAGCCATGAAGGAAAGGTTTTAAAGCTAATGCAAGACTGTAAGACCCGCTGGAATACTCTTTTAACGACGATAGGTCGATTTCTAAAGTTACATATATGTATCAATCTTGAATTAGAAGAGCTTGGTGCGGAAAAATTCCCCGATGCAAATATTTCCATTTTAATCAAAGTGGTAAGTGTTTTAGAACCTTTAATGTTATCAGTTAAGGAACTAGTCAAACAAAATTCAGATTTAATTACTGCTGAAAGAACACTCATTTACGTTTTTCAAAAATTGAAAAAAGTAAACACACCACTGGCTACAGAACTTTTAGAAACTCTGACAATTGAGAAAGTTATTTCCTTACTACTATTTCTTCATCATGGTAGTTACCCAAAACCAAATGAATTTTTGTCATATGCAATAAAAGTTATTATAAAACAAGCAGCAATAAAAATTATAAGTCGCCTCTATTCTGATTCTGTAGAAACTCTAACTGAGTCTTAAGTCAAAAATAACGGTAACAAGGTGTCAGGCGAAGTTAAAGTAAGCGTTGAAAAGACTGCGTATGACGAACTAAAAGAGTGTGTTAGTTCATTTACTGCACCGAAGACAATGACGGCATCCACATATCAACCAAATTTTGAGAAAGAATTTAAGCTGAATGAAGCCAACGAAAAAAGAACAACATCGTTGGATCATTGCTATCGTGCTCTTTTGACTATTAGCCCCACATCTACTACGCCAGAGCGAGTATTTTCCGTTGCAAGTAAAATTATCACAAAACTTTGCAGTCGGCTAGATCTAAAAACTCAAAATGCATTAATATTTTTAAATTATTACTTTGCCTGTAATAAATAAATGAGTAAATAAATCAATAAAAAAAGTAAAATAAAATAGATTTTTTATTTTTGATATATTATGAAAATGGGAATATAATTCGGGTTACCCGGGTACCCGGGTAATTGAATAGAAATTACTCGACTACCTGAGTTGTGGTTTTAAGCGGGTTTTGTACACTCTACCTCTAATGCATGTATTTTCTTCTGCATTTATAAGAAATTCAAACTTAAACTGACTGTTACAGGATAACTATTAAAGCTGTCTCAATCATTCATACATCGTTGTATAACTACTTGCTTGTAGTCGCTGTTATGCATTAAATATCAAAAGGTTTATTTGAGCTCTAAATCAGCGCCACCATATAGTCCGCCTTGAGGCAGGCGCATGCATTAGAGAGTTAATACATTAAAAAAAACTAAAGATTTATAAAGTCTTATCATATATCTCATTATAATTATATGTTAGTTTTAATTGGTAAAATAGCATTTCTTTTAATATTTCTTTCAGCAATGACAACAGATCCTTGAATTCGAATGAGAGCTTAATATTGAGGAAAGAGTTAAATATTTTAAGTTAAAACCTTCGGAGAATATTATTTTATAACCTGCTTTAATAAATTTTGGTGTCTATTATGATATGGCTTCTTTGCATAGTATATTTAGAATATTTAGATACCAAACTTTGAGGTTGAATGTTTTGTACACCTGAATCAGTAATTTCAGTACTAACCAATTATTTTCACTATTTATGGTGAGTCTTTTTTTTGCATCAAAAGTATGAACAATAGATAAGAGTAAATAGAAAATATTTATTTTTATCTTTACTAATTCATTCAGCTTTAATTTTTTTCGAAATTTTTGCATTTGTTAAAAATTTACAGTAAAAGTCAAAATCGTAGCATAATGAGGGAAAACAGGTATTAATTTTATGACTAGTCAGAGGCGTTTATTTTAAGCTAATTTTTCATTTTAGGGCGCATTTTTTCTTCTATTATCTACACTAAATAATTGAAAGTTTGTCTTTGTGTTTCCAGTCACATTGTAAACTCAAACCGAATGTAAAACATGTCAATAAAATTCTTCATGAAAATAAAATAACTGAATATTATTAATGTTTATGCGGTCGGTTTGCTGGATTAAATCAGAATTTATATTTTAATATATGAAATAATTATTTTCTTTGAATTATAATGATTTCTCCTGTATTTGCAGGGTTGTTTCACCATATATATATATATATATATATATAGTAATAATGTGTGATATATTATTAACACATTATTAACTTCTATTACAGATTCCAAAAATCATAAAAAATCCGGTTCTGCTCGTATTGTTAATTAAAAAATAAATACATTTGATTAACATGGGAAAATTTTCGTAATTTCAGAAATATTTTATTTTTGTGAAATTACACATTTTATTTGAAATTTATTTAATGAAATAAGAGCTTGGTACATAATTAAAGCGTAATAAAATTAATTTTTTGGCTGATAATTAATTACAATTTCCTTCATTAAAATTATTTATTATTATTAGAATTAACTGACAAAAAATTATAATTTAATCTGATTTTTGATCAAAAATTATAAAAAAAATAATATTATTATGTGTCGTTATAGTTTATCAAGAAATAATTTTTTATATTTAAATATAAAAAATAATTTATTTAAATTGAAATATTGAAAAAACAAATTAATATAAAACTTTTCCATATTTGTTTATTAAATTAAAACGAATCATTATTTGCATTTAAATCTAAAAAGATATTTTTTAGAATCGGAAATTCTATTTGAAAATTGAAAATTATTTATTGAAAATGGAAAAAATTAAAATAATTGTTGTGAAATGGATATAAAACTTTGGAATTTTGCATATTTCTCATTTTTTAAACATTTTGTATTTGTAATTAGAAAATATTTTTCTATAAAATTTAAAATAATAACATATTATATTCCATTGATTTAAACAATAATATTCGTGAAAATTTTGATATGAACTTTTGATAACAATACACAAATTGTTTGAAGTTTGCAATATATTATTCTCAACGGTTAATAATTAAATATTCTATAAAATAATTTTAAAACATTACATCACTTCATCATTGTATTAATATAGCTATTAGATTATATTATGGAAATTGCAGTTATAACTATTCATACACTTTACAATTGCTATATTCAGACAATCAAAAGACATAATTATATAGAAATTTATAATTTTATATTCTTTGTGTATTTACTAGAAATTTGTAAAAAACATTACTTTTTTACGTATTACTGATTTAATTGTCACTTCAATTTAATTATTAAAATTGTATAATATTTTTTATTTCAATAATTAATTTCAATAATTAATAAAAAATTTCCAAAAAAAATTTTTATTATTTCCATAGTTTATTCAAATATATTTACAAAAACTCTCAAATGCGACTAATATTTGTTTATTAAAATGTTGAATGTGGTTTTTTTATATTATTTTCATTGACCAGATTTTTTTTATAAAATAGTCAAAAAAGAAAATTATATAAATTATAAAAATAATTTATTTTTCTCAATTGTCAACTCAACTGCATTTAAGTCTGTGAAAATTAATCGTAGAACAAATAAAATCTGTTAAAAAATTGTAACCCTTTTATAAAACCTTCTTTTTATTTCATTACTGCCATCAAAAAATAGCGATTCCATTTTTTGACAAAAATAACATAATTAGTTGCAGTAAAAACAGATCAAAATTTTGAATTCAACATTTATATATAAAAATATTATCATTTTGAAATGTTTCAATTGTTTTAATGTTTGCATTTTATTTTTTTAACTTTAAATTAATTTCAAATCTTTAAAAAAAATTTAACTTTTATTTAAAATATTATTATATAATCTATTTTGTTTTATATTGAGATTTTCTCCACTTTTTTCCATTTCCCCAATACTTTCTTTTACATTTGACAATTCTTTAAATTTTTAAGTAATTAACTAATTTCTTTAATATTATTCTTAATTTTAATAGATATATGAATATAGTGATTTAAACAAAAACCATAATTAAATAATTTAATAAAAATCATCACCGACCTTTTGGTATTTGCATATAGTATCAATTGTGTGGATTTCATGCTGCAAATGGAAATCTTGAATACAAGAAGGACAAATTATCATTCGACAGTTGTTACAAAATAAGTTTAGTTCTTCATTCGTGTGACAAAGACAATTCGATTTCTTTTGTCGTCGCTTGTTTTCTAAGATTTTTGTTCCTGATTCTGCGGCATGAAGAGCGTGCCGAATTAGTGGTCCACGAGGAGGGTGGCAGCGATCCAGACAATCGATGCAGTAATAAATTTCACATTGTTCACACATCCATTTTGCGGGGATTTCTTCCCGTTCAGAACAGACTTGACAGTATGATTTTTCACTGGCTACCTTTCCACGAAAATTCTGAACAACTCGGTCGAGTGCTTTGTTTTGAATGATACAGTCAATTCCACTGCTGTCGAGGAGAATTAGTCTTTTACAAGTCGGACATTGCAGTGAATAAGCACACGGTCGGTTATTGACATAAATAAACGAATGATCAACACCACTGACAGCAGTCGACACAATTCGAGTGTTAACGACAACTCCGGAATCGGTTTCGCTTGCTTCGCTCAAATGATCAGAATCCTGCTCACTGGTTGGGGCTAAAATCGCAGAGAAATGGGAACCGTTTCCGTCTTGATTTTGTTGCGACAAAGTTTGATTGATTTCGTTGACATTTCTAATGATATTCGTTGCACACTGAGAACAAATAGAATGTCCACATGGCAACAAAAGCGCCTTTTTAAACCAAAAATTACATAGAGGACATTTTAGTTCTGCCTCCATGTTGGCAACATTTATTGGTGTAATAAATAAAAATTTATTTCATGGCAATGCAAAGTAAATTTACATAGTTATTTTTGGAAAATTGCTTCTGCTCGTTTGATTGGTTAGCATTTTCATCCAATCACAACTGAGATGAGAATCATTTTGAAGTTAGAGATTATTGCATTTTGAGAAAATAACTTTTTGTATTCTTAGCATTTGTTTTGTTTTAATAGATAAAATAAATTCATTTGGTTAAATTTCATTTGTCAACTTTGAAAATTTATTATTATCGATTTAGTTTAAATTTTGTTTTAATTAAATGTAAATAATAATACTATTTTATATTTCAAGATTATTTGTAGCAGTCAGACTTTGTAAAAATTTTGTAACACAAAAAAAATTTTAAACATTTTGATTTTAAAATTGAAAAATTAATTTTTAAAAGTATTAAAAGTATTTTTTTATTTTAATTAAATTGTTACTTTTTTTAAAATATCGAGTGTAAAACAAGGAAAGGAAAAAAAGATTCCGTTTAGAATGGGAAATCGAGAAAGACTTGGTAAATTTCGTATTGAAGTGAAATTTTAGGCAGAAATATTTCATTTAATAAATGCAATGGAAATAAGTTACCTATTTATTTATTTATCTGAATTATGTGAATATTATTTTATATATTAAAAATCCTTCATCTACTTCATTAGCGATCGAATATATAATTCTTTTAATCTTTTCCGATGAAAAATAATCAATAAATTTATACAAATTAAAATTATTTATTAAAAAATAAAAAGTAATATATTAAGACAAACTTTTGTTACAGTAAATATTTTAATTTTTCGGTTCATTAATTTATATGTTTATATATTTTTATATTTATAATTTCATATGGTAATAAATTAATAAAATCCTGAATTTTTCAGTAACATGCAAAGGATGGTTATTGATTTTAAATTTTAATTTTTAATTTTTAAATATGCCAATGATGCATGAAAATTCTAAACCAAGTAAGATTAGTTCTCATTCCGGCTTACAAAGAAATATCTTAATAAGAGGTTAATATCCATCAGTAAAAATATTCTCATAGAATTTTACCAATGGTATTCAAACAATTGGTCAAAATTGACCAATTTATCTTGAGCCTTCTTTTGTGGACCGCAGTCTACATAGGAAAATGAGGTCAGTAAATTTAATTTATGAATTACTCGGAGAATCTTTTAAAACTTAATAAAAAAATGTTTTTTACATATTATTCCTCAATCCAACGTAACAGATTTTATAATAGTTCTTAGAACAAATAGGTTTTGTAAAATGTAAAAGCATCTGAAAATAGTCTTTGGGTAACTGGTTCTATTTCTTAGCTTACACAACTCTGTGTATGTGCTGTACACTATTGTATACCAGTTATCATCAATTATGTGCAATTATTACGAATTTAGGTCTAAAAAGTTTTGATTTTTGGGTTATATATATATGTCTATATAATGAAAATTAATTTCTTTTAATATCTTTAATATCTTTAATTAATATCTTTAAATTATAGTAAATAAGAAAACTCATTAAATCACAGTAGCAGATGTAGCTTGCACGAGGCCCCTGGCTGCAAGTCAAACTGGGGCCCGATCCAGTACAGTGTCCATGTTAATAAAATGATTGCTAGCAACAAACGTAAGACTGTAACTTGTAATTTATAATGGTATAGATTACATGAATTCACACTTCATTAAAATATTTATTATAAATTTTAACCTAGAACATACGTTTGCGAACTTTTCTCATGGCAAAGTTATCAATTAAGTCAGTAAAGCTAAGTGAGCTTAAAATTTCACTTTCAATGCTCATTAGAAAGAGCAAGCGCAGTCTTTGTTGTCCCATGCCACTTCTAACTTCATTTTTTTTGTGCATTTACACCCATTTCTAGTATTTCACACTCATTTTCTCGTGATAAATGGGAGATTATATATATATTGGGGGAACCTGGTTTTAGTCCGATCAGCCTCACCATTAATCCGCTACTGTTAAATCACTTTTGATATTTTTAGGGATTTTGGATCTTTTTCAATTGAAATATGTTCTGAAGTTACTGCGCAATGTGAATTGATGGAATTTTAGATAGACCTTTCACTAATTTTTATTAGCTCATAATAATATTTTATATTTCAACTATAAATGTTACAAATAAATTTAATAAAATTATTAAAATTATTATAATTAGAAATTTAAAAATAAATTGAAATTTATATTTTATTGGGATTAAAAAATAAATTTAACAATTCAGATCAAAAATGTAAAGTCAACTTGTTTTATTGTAATTATTGTAAGGTTACATGGTGAGTTGCTACGATATCGAAGCGTCACTTTAAATTTAAATTTGACTTCATATAATAGCATGTCTAGACTCAAAATGATATGAGAAAAATTTTAATTTTAAGTGTTAAAATTTATTTAAAAACGATATAGTAGTAAAGTCATTTATAAATAATCAATAGTCATTATACAATACTTCGCGCAGTCTAAAAAGTCCACATGAAACTGAAACAAACAAAAGCGGCACTCGCAATTTATATAGTAAAACACACATGCATAGATAAATAAATAATAATCAGAAAAATCAACCATTTTATACCAAGCTGCGTTGAGATAAAATCTTTTTTACACCAGCCACGTTGAGAGAAATTACTTATAATATCAAACAAAAATCAATACATTTATAACATATAAACACACCAACTCACCTAGAGGTTGTTTGTAAAATAGTAACTGAGACAAACCCTACACAATAGAAAATCAAAAAGTGACAGAGAAATAAAATAATACACATTAACACAACCCATTATAAAAACATTCATGTAAATTTTTAACATGTAGCCAAGAGAAGTTGAAAAAACCCTTATAATAAATTAATTTATAGACATTTTTGTGATATTTTTAGAAAGAAAAATGGCGGAAAAATATTTTAATTTAAAGTTTGAGGTTTTTGCTAGGAAATTTCGAGTATATGAGGATGTATCTTCATATGATTTACCCTTAAAACTAAAATTAATTTAATATTTCAGGTATTTCTGTCAAAAAAAAACAAAACCTGAAATCCGAAAAAAAGCATAAATTGAAAATTATATTAGTAAGTTTTAAAAAATAATCATAAACCCAATTATTTTGTGTACATATTCGAAGATTTTTTTTCAAAAGACATAAAAAATATAATTATTTAATGTAATTAATAATTTTTATAACTTCAAAAATAATTTAACTCACTTTTTTTGAATAATTTCCGAAAAAAAAGTTATCATAAAATAAATCATTTCCTGAATATTCATAATCATTATTAATAATAATAAACATGAGCTTGTAGATCAAAAGTTATAATTATAAGTTTGAATAATGATTTAATTTCCTTGTAAAATCATAATTCAACTTTTAAAACTTTATAACTTCAAGCTTATAACTTTAAAAAATAACTTACTTTGAAGCCATTTCAGAAATGGCTGAAATCCATTAAATTTTCACAAAAAATAAATTCCAATAAGTTGATTTATGTTTCAACTTGCATTATAGCGGAATTTATATGAACTTCGCTTGGTGTAATATAAAATAATAATCTTATACACCAAGTGACATTTAATTAGATATAAATAGACATTATAATGCATCTTAAATAATTAATCAAAAACTAACCAATAATAAATATGTGTGTGTCCTAGCCAAAATAGGTTATAGATAAGGCATGCAAGGCGGATCCAAAGAGTGATGGATGTGATCCTCCCCCCAAGAAAATTCTGCTTTATTGGAACTAAATTAAGACAATCGTCCTTATTTTTTTACACAATCGTATAAATTGCTCATCAGAAAACAAACAAAATAAAAAACAATCATCATATATTAGGGTTTATTTTTAGTACTCACCCTACACAATTTAGGTTACACTAAATGCACTGGACAACTTTAACATAAATAAATCGTTATTTTATTGCACTTTCATTGTTCGTTTGAATCCCATAACTCGTGTTTTTGCTTTGTATTATTTATCATATTCCAATATCTTGAATTTGTTGACATTTTTTATTCTCCTAAAACTATTTTGGACCCATCGAAATCAATTGTAAATTTAATATTAACTAATAGGTTAAATTAATAGAAGAAATCAATTATCAAGACAATAATCTTTTTAGGTAGGCAAAATATAGTTTACTTTTAGAGGAAGAAGGGACGATGGAAAAATAAATATAGATAACAAACAGGGCCCAATGCTAAATGAAGGCAATTCTCTTGAATTACTTAGGTTTAGAATAGAAACAAGAGATACCAATTTGAAGGAAAATCTGAAGAATACCGATTTGAATGCTACATATATCAGCAAGACTACACAAAACGATCTAATTAAAACCATAGGAGAAATAATTAGATACAATATTTTGACTCATGTCAGGAAATCTCAATATTATTCAGTTATGTTTAATGAGACAACATATGTGAATATTTTTTCACAGTTATCTTTGGTGTTGAACTATGTTCATGAGAAAAAAATATATTAAGACTTTGTGGACTTTATAGATGTCTATGAGCATATTTTTCAAAATAATGAAGCTATGCAAGAAATATCTAGATAAACTTTAGGACAATTAGTTTTGAAAACGTTGAAAGTTTATGGTTTGAATGTTGTTCATTGTGTTGGTGTTTAATCACACTTTGAATTTGAATATTTCAATTTTTTCTAAGATGGTTTCGATCCGAAATTCAATTTGGGTAATCAAAGAAACAATTTTATTTTTAACTGCTTCCGCAAAACGCAGGATAGTCGTCGATTCAATTCACGATAGGAGAATTAGGAAGTTGTCCAAAACGTGTTGAGTGTAGTGAATTGACGCTATTAGTGACTTTTGCAGTAGTTTTGAAACTACTAGGAAGATATTACTGCGTCAAGTAAAGCTCGATTATTAAGAGCAAGTTAAACTCGATTTGAATTTTTAATTGTTTTGCATTGCGAAATTTCCGTTCTGCATCATTTTTTTACCTTCGAGTCAAATTCTTCAAAAACTCTTCTCTTGATGTCTGACGTGCCTGAGATTGAATATCTGGAACTTTGAAGCAGATACGAAACAACTGTGACTCAGAGAGTTTGGTTAATTTCCAAACCATTTTGAACATTTGCTATAAACTAGATATTTCTGTTGAAATACCAATACAAACGAAACGACTTAGCAATCTTAGTAACGTTCCTAACATTGGTCTTGAAAATTATTACAAGAAGATAATATTTATTCCAACACTTGACAATATTTTAATGGACCTGTTGAGGTCTGTAAATTAAAATTAAAAATTTAAATAAAATTTAGGATAATAATTCAAATGGAAAGTAAGCGAAGAAAAAAGGCAAATAAAAGCGGGATCGTGCACAGAATTAATAGTAAAGGAAAGTGCGATGGAAACAGTATTAGAAAATGCAAAAAGCAATTACGAAAGGCGAGAATCCGGAAATCCGAGAAAAATCAATAAATGGAAAAATCATCGAAATCGAATGGGAAAAACGGGACAGTTATAGATTAGCTAATGGTCAACAAGATGACGGTTAGGGATTTATCAGAAAAGGGTTAGAAAGGGTTGAAAAACATTCAAATGTATGAAAACAGAAAACGCTAATTAATTAATTAATTGGCTAATGGAAAACCCGAGTTAATGGGAAACCCGAGCCAATGGAGAACCCGAGAGATGAAGGAAACCCGAGCTGGGTAAACAAGAAGAAAAGCAAACAAAAGGAAGATTTGGGCCCATTAGCTTGACACAATGATTAATGGGAAAAGAGTAAGGAGAAGATAGCGCGCGTAGGAAGACCGGTAGGGCCATTAATTATCTGGATTCGTTGGACCATTATGGATGACAGCCGAAGCAAACACGTAGGAGAAAATGTCAAACGAAAGATTGGCTCGGCAATAACCATTTGTCATCCTGATTTCGAGGAATATATAAGCAAAGGGAAAATCAGAGAAAATCGGCATTCTGCCTCAGCTAGGGTTCGAAGAATCAGACTGTAGGAAAAGTGGTAAACGAATTAGGGAAGTAGGGAAAAGAAGAAATAGAATTAAGAATACGGAAAGGCGAAAAGGGATCAAACCAAACAGAAACCGAGGAAAACGAGAGTCAACAGAACTAAATGATCAAAAGGTGAATATTGTTTGTTTGCAAAGCATCAACGCCGAGCAGAGAATCGTATAAACTTTGATTGGTCATTGTAGCGTGATAATAAATTGTGAACCTGTTGTTTCAATATACGTTGGGTCGTTCATTGTTTTAATTTAAAGAACACCAGGAGTCAGAGAGAACCGACTTGAAATAATCCAAAACCCAACAGACCTAACATACCGCTTTTCAGAACAACATACAACATTTTTGGACATAAACATTTTAATTCCCAAAATCTTGGCAACTGCTCTAGTTCAAAGCATCAATCAAATCTTATAAAACTTTGCGATAATGATGAACAAAGAATTGAAAATCTCGTTGTTTGGCCTTATCTTTGGAGAAAACCATTTGAATGTTGGTATAGAACATGTTCTCCATTCAATCTCGAGTAGGTCTTTTCGAGTTTACTCTGCCCCTACATTTTGTTTCTACCAGGAGAATCTTTTAAACTTTGAAGAGGTTAAAAACTTATTTGAGATATCTAAAAGCTGAAGAAAGATTTGCATTTCTTAGTATTCATAGAAATTTGGAAATTAATATTGACGAGGTAATTGACCAATTTGGAAGGATTAAAGACAGATAACTTGAATTTATATAATAAATTCGAAACGTTAAAAATCGAAAATTGAAATAAATAACGATTTGTATTTTAAAATTTGTAATATTAAAAATGTAAAAAATTAAGCGAAATGTGAAAACCAACATGTATATAATCAAACTTTTAAGACGAGATGAAAAAATGAAGTAATAAATATCTAGTCAAAAAGTAAAAAATGATCCCTTCTAAAAGAAGTTCTTGATCCGTCCTAGAAGACATGGGACATTATATAGAATCTTAAACTAGAGGAGGGTAGAGAAATTTCACGAAAGAAAAAAAAATACCTGCACCTAAATTCAAATTCAAATTCAAATCTCTACCCATGTGTAATGAAATAATTATAAAAATATCATTTTAGATAGAATTTAATAAAGAAAATAATCTTAAATAAATATTTTCCACATTTCTGTAAGTTGTTAAGCAAAAAATGAGCATGGAAAGTATTTCAGAAACTGATACCCCATGTATGCTTTTTCTCAAAGAAAAAAGAAAACGTATTTTAAAAATAAGTAATTTTATGAATTTTTAAAATTTGATTGAATAAAAAATTTAAAAACTATAGAGATTTAGATATTTAGTTTTTTTCTGTCGATATTCATTGTATGTGACTTATAAAGTTATTTATACTATAAATCAGTGTTTCTCAAACTTTCTGGCCCCTTGGAACCCTATCAAATTTTTTTCATTTTCACGGAACCCCCTCGGAAATGTTTATAGCCAGATGAGTATTATCCATTTATATTATAATCCTTCTTTTGACATATTTGTCGTTCAAAAAGGTTGAATTTATTTTAAGCAATTTAAAAAAAGAAATTTTCATATTAATGAATTTTGATAGTAATTTATTTGAAAAAGCGCCACAATGAAAATAAAAATAAAGTTTTACGCTAAATTGTATTTATATTAAATAGCAAAGAAAGTTTTTATTAAAATTAAATATAGATAAGTATTTAATAAAAAACAATATTAATTCAAAAATATTTTTTTTCAAACAAAGTATTAATTTATGTATCAATTGGAAGAATGAGCTTGCATTGACTTTCATAAATCTTCAATATTTGGTGGAAGATTTGTTAAAGATAACCTTACAAACGATGTCAAATTTAATTTATTTCGTTGTTTAGTCTTGGTTAAAGTGACGGTTGAAAATCTGTTCTCACATAAATAAGTTGAATGAAATGGGAGAATAGTTTGACATACTTTGTCACTTAAAACCTTGTACTTGCCATTAATTTGGATCCAAAACTTAGTATGTGTTGAATTTTTTTTTTTACATTTATCAATGTCACGTCTGATGAGAGATCAGCTAATAAATCTTCTTCAACTATATATAGGACATTTCTTATATTTGTGAAATTGAATGGTTCTAAAACCCACAATGTATCTGTTCTCGGGTCTTGGCTTACTGGAAAATATTCTTCAAATTTTATTGAGAAAGTTTTTAAATGATTAACTATAATTATAAATAATTTATTTTAATTGTAATATTGGTTTCTATTTTTAGCTTCAATCATTTGATTCGTTAAGCAGCTGAACATATCTAAGTAGTTGTTTTCAACTCTCTGAATCCATAATTTTTTTCCTTTTGTCCTTCTATTTTATTATAACTATCAAACATTGTTTTGTATGTTCCTTGTAGTGATAAATTCAGTTCGTTCAAAAATATCTGCAGATATCCTAATTTCATTTTCCACTATATGTACTTGAAGGACTGCACTAGATCACTACTTTTACTTGACAGAAAGGCAGTTATTTCTTCTCTTAGTTCATATATTCTTTTTAATATCCAACCCCTGGATAACCAGCGAACTTCCGCGTTCAATAATAATGTTTTACAAGATGATCCCATTTCCTCGTACCTCTCAAATAATCTTGAATTCGGTGCATTTAATTTTATATAATTTACCGTTTTTAATACCTGATTTAAATCAGCACTAATAGTTTTACTCGCTAGCATTTCTCGGTATCATACATTGTGTATTTATTACATTCGTAGCTATTTCTTTAATGTTTGAGATTAATCCTAAATTTAGTATAGACTTTGTGATAAATTAAAGAAATAACGGTTCCGCGAATGCCGAAACTGTTATTTCTTTAATTTCTCACATAAAGTATAGTAATTTAATAAAATAAAAATATTTATTTTTAACTATAAACTAAAATAAGATATTCATGTTTTAACTTATCATAAATTGTATAACAAAAGATTTTAAAACTATATTTATAGTTATATATGTATTAAATATAAATATATGTAAAGTAGGCCATGAAAAGTTTACAAATATTTTTTCTACATTTTTAAACCGAAATTTTAAAAAATCCACTGAATTTTTCTAATGTTTAAAAATGTATTGAAATTATAACTGAAACTCTCAGAAAATAAAATCTATGGTTTTACTACTGTTTTTTACATTAAAATTCAAATTCAAATAACTTTTTTATATTTTATAATTTTTATTATTATTATTTATTATTTATTATTATTATTATTATTATTATTATTATTATTATTATTATTATTATTATTATTATTATTATTATTATTATTATTATTATTATTATTATTATTATTATTATTATTATTATTATTATTATTATTATTATTATTATTATTATTATTATTATTACTATTATTATTATTATTATTATTATTATTATTATTATTATTTTCATTATTATTATTTTCATTATTATTATTTTCATTATTATTATTATTATTATTTAAGTTCTCAATGTGCCCATCTTATGACAAGTAATTTTATTAGTTATAGAATAATATAATAATACTTGCTGTGATACACTTGGATTTTGTTGGCTTGGAGGAATGAGTTAAATAAAACAAGAAAATATGAATTCTGTTAAAAGTTTCAACTCGTATTATTAAAATGAAATATAAGAAATACTCAAAGTAATTAAGAATAATTCAAAAACCTTTTTCCATAACAAATTGTTCAAAATTGAATTCGTTAACACTCTTGAGGAATCTTTGAAATATTGGTATGAGAAATGATAATTGACCACCAAGACAATTGGGATAAAGGCCCAGTAAGGATTCACAATTTGGGTTAATAGTTTCAGAATCGACGGGTCGTAACTAATTGCTTGTCAGTCCATAAAACTTCATCAGAAACTTTATGAAATAATTGTTTGTTTGTTACTATTAGATTATGAAAGGAATTTGCAAAATTTGCTCATTCGAGAATAAATTAAATTAGTAATAATATTAAGCAAAATCATTTGTTTTTGTTTTCCTTTCATGTTTTCTCAAATTTGGCTTTATTAATTTCACTTTTCATCATTATTTTGAAATATATAAAATAATATTATAAAGTCAGTTACAGAGCTTCATATGCCAGTTTCATTTATTTTGCAGAAATTTATAAAATCATGTTTGGATAAGTACATATTTATGTCTTATTTTTAAATTTTATGGAGTTGCTTATTGATGAATCATCTTTCTAAACGCCATGATAACTATTTTAATTTCTACCATCTATGGCAACTACCATGTTGGTTGACTTAGAATTAATTAGCAGGTGAGATCCATTACTAGAACTACTCCTAATTACATTTTCACTTTCGGGTTGACCAGTGTCGATAGAAAGTCTTACATCACTTTATCATTCTGGATTCAATAATGGTATTATTGATCTTTCAAGGTTACTTAAATCATTAACGATATTCAGATACATTCGATTGTCAACTACTATAAGACTTATAATATAAGTCATCATAAAATCTCAATTTTCGTCGATAATTTGGTATCAGTTATGCCATACTGGTGACTCCACCGTCTAAAACAGAGGTGGGGAACCTGTGGCCTTAAGGCCACATGTTCTAGTTCGGCCTTTTAACTGATGCCAAATTTTTTTGCGCAGTTTAATTTTTAATACTTTCTTTTTATTTTAAATTAAATGCTAATTGATTTAATTATTAATGTAAAAAGCATTTGTTCCAAATTTTTAATACTTTCGTTTTATTTTAAATTAGATTCTAATAATTAGAATAATTCTGTTTGTGTAACAACCCATCATGTCGAAGAAGATCAAGAGAATGTGAGCTTTTGAAATGATAAGGTTTCCCACCCCTGGTCTAAAACGTCAGTCAGGACCCTCAAAGTGTGAAATTCCCGAGACTTACACTCGAAAATCTCAAAAAGGTCAGTCAGTTAGGCAATTATGTCCCAAAGTTTATTCAACCGTCTGTAATACGCGATATGGTCATTTATTAAATAAAATAAGATAAAAAATAAAACAAAGCATGAAAATTTACTTCCCAACATTAATATACAATTACTTTATACATTAAACATGACTTGGAATCACAAGCATGAAATAGATTTGATAAAATTTATACAATCGTCGATAACTAAGTTGGGAAAAAATTAAAATGTAAGTGTTAAATCTTGAATTTTTATTATTTGTCACGTCTGTGTGCGCTTTTGTTTTTATATCGCGTCTGTATTTTCTTGATTGTCAGTGCTCGCATCAGTGCACGCGTTGGTTTTTTGGATTGGTATTTTTCATTAATTCTGAAAAAATTGTTAATTTGATTTTGTTTATTCGGGCTAATTTTTAGTTTTAAGATTTTGGATTATAATGAACTAGTGCTATTTTGTGAAATTTCAAAGTAAACATTTTTAGAAATAGGTTTTTAATTAAAAATGTCTACTGGAATTTTTCTATCGCCGAATCTTGCTGATATATATGGAGAAATAAGAATGGATTAAAAGGTATATATATATATATATATATTGAACGCGATTTTTGGACAGATTATGATGATTTGGAAAATATTTGACATCACACATTTTATGATCAGTTGAGAGTAACACTGGAAGAACATCCTGTTTTGTTGACTGAAATGCAGTTGAATCCCTAGACAAGCCATGAAAGGATAATTAAAATTGTGTTTGGGACATTTAATTCTAGAAATATGTATGATGTCATTCAAGAAGTTCTTGACGGGTATCGTTCTGGATTCTTTAAATGGTTTAATTTATTCTGTAACAATTTGTTGAAGATTATTTGATGAAAATACTGATCGAACGAAGGTACAATGTCTCAACTACACCTAACAAAAGTATTTTTAACTATGTTAATTTATGTAATAATTATAAAAATAAAACTTTCAAAATATTTTCTGAAAATTATGTTATTCTGGAAAATAATTATCGTCGGTAGAGTGAAAATAAAAAATTTTATTTTATTCAGCTCACCTATAAAATAATATTTTGCACATTTTCGGAAAAACACTTTTACCGCTAAACATACATTTTTATATTTAAAAAAATTTAACTTAATTAACAACAACAAAATCAATCAATTATTGTGTATCATAATTATAATTCTAGTGCTATTAAAACAAAATATAACAATATTTTTTTGAAAATCACAATAGCTTTGTTGTTATTCTTTATTTTTTAAATGCTTTCAAACAGCAGACAAATATATGTTTTTTAAGAAATATTTTCTGACCTAAGGAAGTTGCACTACTTAAGTATATAATTCCCGTAGCATAATTTCATTCTCTAGCAGAAGGAGAGACAGGAAATAAATTACTTGAATTTCAAAAAGGATTTGAAATGTTTTTTCGGATATTAAATTCGAAAAAATTAAAATTCCGTTTATTAGGTAAAAGATTTTAATCTAGATAATTTTTGAAATATTTTATAACCTTTTTGAAATCAAACATAGTATTGCTTCAAAGGTTTTAATAGGACAGAACCAAAACTGTCAATAGTATTTGTGCACTTAGGCATTTTAAAGGTAAGGTTTTTGGACAATTTCTGTCAGGGATATTTTGCACATATCATCATGGTGCCCAATAGGTTGATAAAAATCTAAAATAATATTCTTATATTTGTCGGTTTTTAAAAGATTATGGTAAAATTAAATTTTTATTCTGACATCGCGTTGTATAAACACAACAATACTATTTAAAATATATTTGTAAGTCCAAGTAGATTTGAGTTTATTCGATGTTGAAAATTCCTCATATAATCCGAATTTTTGAGAGTAAGGAGTAATTGTGACGGAATATGAGGCTGATGTGACTGTTGAGGATTAAAACATAATGTTGAATGATGCTAAAAACGACTTCGTGTTGACCAAATACCGATTCTTCATTTATTTGAACTTGAATTGTGGCAGTTTTCGAGATTGTTCTGCCTTACATAATAATAAGAAAATCTTTAAATCTTCAATTCAATTTTAAATCCGACACATTTCCTGGATGCTAGAATCTGAATTTGAACAGCTGGTGTATACATATTTAGAAAGATATCGTTTCTGAAGACCTGCGCTAGTTTCATTCAACACTGAGACGAATGTGCTGAAACTAGCATGAAACAAAGCATTAATTTCCAAGATTGAATTTTGGCGTAAAACATTAACTATGAATGGTTGATGATGTTCAAGAGTTGTTGGTACATTTCGAAAATGAAAAAGGTGACGTGCATGTTAAAAGTGAAATATTACAACAACATTAAATATTTTTTATTATTTATAACGCATTTCAAATTTAATTAAAATTTAGAAAAATTAATTAAAAAATCCAATATTCCAGGCACTACACTTGTATTTTTGAATTAACAATAAAATCGAATTCTCCGATAATTCTTTGATTATGTCAACTGAATAAGTATTAATAAATTAATAAATTTAAATTTATTATACCTTTCAAACTAAGTTCTTTTTTATTTTCCAAAAGAAATTATTAATGTTATCAAGAAAATTTTAATTAATTAATTTATTTATTTGTATTAATGTAATTACATTTTCTAATCTCCCATGTAAGTTTAAATTTATTTGAATCTATATATTTAAAAAAAAAGCAATTTAAATCCATATAGTTTGAATCTCGATTCTACCTGATGATGACAAAGATTGTGTCGAAATATATTAAGTTTTTTTACATATATATTTAGATTTTCCTATTTATTTATAATTTGTTTCCAATTTCCCATCTGAAAATATCAATTGCTACATTTATCAATTCTTAATTAAATTTTTGCAAGTTTTTGTATAACTCCAACATATTTTACTATCTCAAATAAATATTTATTTTTGGTTAAACTTTGTTCAATTATTTTATTCTTTATTTATTTTTGTTACAAATATAGATCAAAAAACAATTATTATATGTAAAAATAAATTTTGGTATTTCTTTTATCATTGATGAATGATAAAATGTTACCCGATATAGGCAAAACCACAGATTTAAGCTGTGTTGTATTTCATTGACATTGGAACCTGAGAGCGGCCAGGGAACATCAAGAAAAAGGTTTTCGAGTCTTTTGGTCAATGCCAATTTTCACAAACCAACATGACAAATTTGTTTTTATTATGCTCAAAATCATCGATGTTGAATAAGAAATATACCTTTTATTGTAATTCATAAACTTTGAATGTGAAAATTGAAAGAACTTAAAAATTTTAGAAAGTTGACCAATTGATAAAATTCAAAAGAGGGAATTGTTTCTCTTCGACAAAAGTTCAAAGTTCAAAATTCAAAATTCTTGTTTCATAGAATAATAAAGTTAGATCACATATCCTCGGCCAAATTATTGAAAGACGGAAGAATTGAGCTAACCGACTTCATAGAAAGCAACAGTGGTGATAAGTTATCACTGATAACAGGTTGTCGGATTTAACCGAAAAAAGGTTTTCGGCAACATTTTCAATAACATACATTACTATTTTATTGTTTTAGAAATGCCTAGTCACTAATCCTCTATTTTTTTATAAATAATAATTTAATTCCTAATAGTTTTGATTTACCTAGTCACTAACGTTAAATTTTAACGTATTAATGAATTAAAATTTTATATCACTTTATTTTCATTTTTTTGTTTGATTGTATTTTACTTTAATTACAACTAAATTAAAATTATTAAATCGAAACAATCTCCGTCACAATGAAAAGGTTAGAGAACACTGTAAAAAACCATCCTCGATTTGCAACGAAAGTTTCAGTAGTGATTAAAAATTCTTTATGATTGATTCACGAAATAATTTACACAAAAATATTAATGTATTTGGAATTATTGACAAAAATGACAGTAATCCACAAGAGAATTTCACACAAAACACCAATAGGCAATTTTTCAATTTAAAATATATAAATTTTTCAAGAGTAACTCAAAAATAATTCAAAATTTTAATTGAAATAATACAGCCATCAGTGGCATAAAGACTGGATTTATAGACACTCCCTCGAAAAAAAAGAAATTTAAATCGGTCAAAAGATAGCAAGTATTATTCAGAAAAATAAAATTTATCAGTAAAAATAAGTTATTTCAACGTTGCAAAATATGTGTTGATGTAACCAAGTGCAAAATAAATTTTAATTAAGTAAAAATGCAATTATAAAATTGATTTAAATTAATAATATTAACATAAAATATCAAAATTTAAGTACAGAATTTAATTTAAAAAATTTGAAAATGGATAATTGTTATTTTCGGAGAGAAAAGATATTGTCAGTTTGCAAATTATGAGTTAAAGACGAATATAATAATTAAAAATTCTGCATTTTTTTCAACGATAACCATGTATTCATCCTCTTGCTTTCGAATGATTCTTTTCGGTTGGATTCTAGTTTTTGGCATTCCATTTTCTTAAGAATGAACTTTTTGATGATTATTGTAAGTAATGCAAAATAAATACCACATTTAAACAAGTTCGTGGTTTTATTTTAACCTTTGAACTAGCACAATGTTAATCATATGGATCATTTTCAGTTGTTATTATATTTATCATAAGTAAATATTCCAACGTTATGGAGGATTCAGGAAACAAGCTTTAAGTATTTTTGGGAAATTCCCGCGAAATGGAGTACAGTGTGTGGTTTTTACGCGCTTCACGATTTGTGTCATATCGAATGTGAATTCTTTAGAAACAAAAGATAATAAACTGGCAATATTTTATTGTCAAATGCTTCTCGTCAAAACGCTTAAATAAATTCGTCTGAAGTTTAACTGTTCTTAAAGCTTTTTAACGTCTTTTATCATCCGTAACAGCACCATGTCACAATTTTTATTTTTGTTGACAAGAGTTCAGGCTGTTCATCAAGAATAGATGGTCTTACTTTGCTTGTACATGTTGAGGGTACCTAAATAATAGAGTAAAATAATTAATAAACATGTAAAATGATTGGGGGAAACAATCATAAGTGATTAAGATGTGGTTCTGGAGCTTAATAAAAAGGGAATGAAAAAGAAATGTCGAATAACGAGAAGGGAATAAGAGCAAATCAATAAAAACAGACAATTAAATAAAAGAAGGTCATTTATAATTAAAAAGTGCAAATTTAGGAAAATAAAAACAAATGGAAGGTTTGCACGTTATTTCGAAAGCTCGTTCAAGATAAGGGAAGAAATGTTGTTTGGGAGTCGGGGAAAGGGCACCTCTAAAAAATGATTTATCTGGACAGGTGTCAGGGATTATAGAGGCCCAAAGGTAATTAGCGTTAAAAGATATCAGAAATTCTATTTGACATCAGTAAGTATTATTGGATGACGGAGTATTAAAAGGAAGCGCAATTTGAATGAAAGAGACACAAAATTGCAAAAGTCAAAGAAAGACAGAAGAAATTAAATAGAAATTTGAAACAGAAATTAAGCAAGGTCAAGGCAAAGCAAAGCAACTAAATCAGAGTTACCGATCTCAGAAACCTACCGCAGTAGTCCGGTGATTGTGAAATCCAATTGATCCGAAAAATGCTATTCTTCCCGAAGGGTCGTAATAAGCACAAATTGTGATTGATAGATAATTCGTTGTGTCCTTTTAAAGTAGAGATAAAGTGTATTAATCAATAAAGTTTAATTAGTTTGGAGTTCATTACTGCTGTCTGAAAGCACGCTTGGAGTCAGATTAACAATAATTTCTATTCAAATTCACTGACAACCCCAACATACATAAACGAATGTTTTGTCGCCAAATATGGATGATCTTTCAATATCTCGTCATTTTGATGCTTTCGCTGTAATTTGAATTCCTATTATCGTTTTTGATTTCCTTTCGTTTGTCGTAATGATTTCTCGAGATTTTCTATCTATTACTCTAATACTTTTCTTTTGATATTTTCATATGCAGAGATTAATCCAGAACTCTAACAGAGTTTTATTGAGCAAACATTTGTCTTGATGACTTGAATTCTATTGCCTTGTCTATGTCAGCTGCATAAGGTGAAAATTATTTTTAAATTTAGGATTTCGAATATATTCATGTTTTCTCTCATGACATAAATTAAAAATAATATGCTTTTTTGGAGGGACAATAAAGGCTGAGGGTTACGAAACTTCATCTAAATATTCATTATTTTTTATTCATTATGCAAGAAATAAATGGACATAACCCACTAACTTAAAATTTTCGACTTTGTTAACTGTTGACTGGAATGGGTAAAGCTTTCTAATTTTTAAAGGCAGGAAGAGTATATAAATTAAGGTGAGATTAAAAACCTTGCAATATTTCATCTCAGAGCAAAGTATAGTCTAATCTTTAAACTCTTCGTTAAAAAAATCTGTTTTCATTCATATACTTTTCGATAAGTATTTTCGATATTCGTTAAACAAAACAATTTTCTTCGTGAAAATATTAATCAAATAGAATCAACATTCAAAAAAGTCTGTTTTCAAGCATCAACTTCTATGAAAATAAGCTCGGGTCAGAACCGTACTAATCTATCAAATTAAATTTTAAAAATATGATTTTCAGTAGTAAAGCAAGAATTTTGCCAGAGGGAGTTGGGTTGTCAAGAAAAAGAGCTAGATAATTTATAATTAATTAATATAAAAATACATCATCCAAAAATAAGGAAAATACATTAATTAAAATTCGAAATGTCAAAATCAATATTAATCGGGGAGAAATTGTAACTGGTGACAAATGACATTCTTAAGTCAAATAAATTAATTTTCTATTTATTAGATGTTTATAGAAGAGTCAGGAACTTAAAAACACATTAATAAAATTATTTTTGGCAAGTTCATAAATCAATGCGAACCCAGATGAATGTGAGATTAATGGGCTACCGATGATCAACGTTATTGTCAATAAATTGTTCGTCATAATTGGGAAAATCTTAAGAGGAAAATCTTAAGAGGAAAATTAATAGAGAAAATAATATTAAAGCGCGTTAAAAAATAATTATACATTTGACATTAGCACAAGAATAATTGTAGTTATCCGAGATTAAAGTGATTGCTACAACCAAACGTTATTTTTTTAGGCATCGATATTATTAATAGTGAGAACTCGAGGAGCATCTCGACAAACCTTTAACAGCTGCCATAGAACAAAAAACAAAAAAAATGACATCGTAACCAAACATATCGAGACAGTAATGACTAAAGCTGATTGAATTTCTCGATTCAATTGATCAATAGATTACATAAGAGTGAAGATTTTTGCCGCCTTCCAGCCGGTGGGTTAAAAAACCCTTCGGTTCCCCTTTTGCTACATCACTGCTATGTTAACTACTTTCTAAAAAGTAATTCTTTGCACAATAATTTAATAAAAAAATTCTTAATAAGTTTCATAAATTCTCATTTGAAAATTAACCCATTTTGATTGGATTAATAAAAATAAAAATAATTCAATTTTTGAAAAAATCTTTATTAAAAATTTACAAAAATTACCACAAATGAAAATGCACAATAAATTTATTATACAAACATCAATACAGCACAGAAAAAATAATTGATTTCTACACTTAAAAAGTTCATGGAATTCTTATTATACATTTAAAATATTTCTCATTTGTAAAACATTTTGTTTGTGTTGATTGGATTGAATATGATCTTCGAGATCCGATTCGGTAAATATCGGCACGCCGAGTCTAGATCTCTCGGTAATATAGTCGCTATTTTGCGTGCATAATTCGCAAATTTTGACTTCCGATAATACTTCGCGACTCGATTTCACTCGAGACATTGGTCTAAACATTATTAATATAATTAAATGAAATAGTTGTATAAATAATAATAAAATTCATTAAGTGTAAAATGAAAACGACAGAAAACTTATTTTACTTACAGATATATTAACATAAAATTTCCATTTAAATGTAAATTAGCATTTAATCAATTAGAATTAATTTATAAATTGATTGTTTAAATATAAATAAATAATTTTTATTCTGAATAATAAATAGCGTGGTACCTAAATAATTTAGCCTATTACAGAGGCTAAATTGTTTCAGTCACTTGTCTAAATTGAATAACTTAACCCCTTAATTCATGATTTTTAAAAAATTTCAAACTCCGAAAAAATTATGGATCATCGTGAATTATCGTAATATGATGAATATAGAAAACAGTGCCAAATATGATAAAAGTTAACATTTGATAATTATCATTTATATTTAATAGATATTTTATACTTGTACAATATATTCATGATTTCTGTAATGTTTTAATAAATGGAATGAATTGAACAAATTTTGTTTCTTAATATTTATCTCGAATAGTGATTGAAAGATACAAAAGTGGCCAAAGATAAAAATTTATACTAAAAAGTTAAAATAGGAAAAATGAAGAAATTTAATTAAAAACAATGAATGGAAAGTATTAGTGAAATGTTTTCAAATAAAGACGAGAAATAATCTATTAATTGATAGATAAAATGATGACTGCAGACATTTAGGATCAAAGGAAGTATAATCATATATTACTGAAAGGGGAATAACTTTGGCATTGCAATAAGCTTCGTAATTTTCAATTTTCTTTATCTTTAATCTTTTTAAAACAATTTATCAATATTTTAGTTAAATTAAAAATCAGTATTTCTTGATTAGGTGGTGAATGCTATGGAGCAAATGATTTGAAAATATGAATTTGAAATATTTAATTAATGAGGAATTTAACAATCAATTACTTGAAAAGAATTTAAATTTATTAATTCAACAAATACTTCTAACAATAGAATAATCAATTTTTATCTCATTTCACAATAAGTCACTTAAAAAAGGCCAGCTGTGTCGAAATTTCGTAAATATCGATATCTAAGTCAAAAAAATTGAAAAATAAAAAAGAAATCAGAGGTGATAAAAAAGTTACTTTATTATTGAACTAACATAAAAAAGATTCAACAATAAAAATTAGAAAAATCACCATAATTTTAATATTTTTTATATATCTTTATATGTATGTGTGTTCAAAATTTAACAAATAAATTTTAAACGGAAAAAATAAATTTTAAATATTACAATTAAAAAATAACATAGTGTTAAAGAATATTAAAAAAATATTAAATAAACCATAAATAAGAATTATAAAAATATAAAAATAAAATTATTATAAACAAATAAAAAACATTATATTAAAAAGTAAAACATAAACATTGAATAAATAAAAAATTATTAAAAATATTAAAAAAAAGTAACGAAAAATATATATAGATTAAAATAACAAACAGAATAAAGTTAAAATATTTAAAAAAAAATTAAAACATTAAATTTAATTTATTTATTTTAATATTTAAATAATATGTATGAAAAATAAAAGTATTATAATAAACAAATAAAAAATAATATTACAAAGTAAAAATAAAATTGAAAATTGAATTTCAATGTTTTCTGAAATTTTTTATGCAAATATTAAGCAAAAACCAAAACTTAATAAATTAAAAATAAAATATGTTACAATAACATAAACATTGAATATAAAGAAAAATAAATAATGATTATTTTAAAAAGTAGTTATACAAAATATATTAAATTACAAAAACATCGAATTAAGTAAAAATAAATTTAAACAAAAAAGATATTATTTAAAAATATTTAATGCAAATATTAATAAACATTAAAATATATAATCACCTTTGAGGCTGTAATAAATCTTTTAAATTTTCTTCGGCAGCCGCCATATAACGCGGCAACCATTCAGCTTTTGCGCGTTCAGTTCTAGGATCTCCTAATATAGGATTGCGAACCCAATCGAGTCGACGGGCCACTCCTTCGATAACGATATGTGGAATGAAAATTTTAGTTATTTGTCTAACGTTAGAATAGGAGTCATTCTCAAGAACGGAAATATCTGTTTTCACACGATATTCTCCAACATTATTATTGTTAACTAAGTCCCGGCTGTGTTTAAGAAGCAATCTATATAGGAATAAATACAGACTTCGTATATCTGTGTGACTTACGATGCAATGAATTTTTTAATACCCGACTGGTATTTGTCCATAGCATCTTGACTGTGCATTGAGCTACCCAGTGCAATATTTAGTAAACTTCTAATACCGTTGACATTTTTTATGTCACTTGAATCGAACCTGACATCGGTGATCATTTCCATATCATTAGCTGGGTGCAATGGACGGCCTTCGGAATCAATACCTAGGCCACATTTAGCCCCAATGTAACGAGTTTGAAACTTGTCAGATCTATCAGTTTGTAATTTATAATTATAAAAAAGGAAACATATTTCAAAATGTCAAGTTAGAAAATAAAGGTATTTATTTAGCCATGAAATATATAAAACCCAAAATTATATTATCTGAAAAAATACAGAAATATAAATATTCTTTATAAATATTATGTTAATGGGAAATTAATGTCATTTTATAATACATGTTTGGCTAAAACCTTTTTCCGATGATCATGGAAATATTCTTCATACATGTTGTAGACTGGAAGACAGGTTTTCCGACCATCTTATAAAAATCTGTTATCAGATAGCAAATTTGCAACATTTGACAGAAGGCTAAATTAAATTTTGGGATAACCGTATTGAAATCAAAAAAGTATTACACTAAAATAAAATTGGCCATTTTAATTAGAATGTTTAAATTATCAATTAAATCTTAATTCAGGTTAAGTGAAAAAACTCAGAAAATTGATCCAGAATCTTTGGTAAGTGAATTTGAAAATATGCAAGAAATAATCGTTCCTAATAATGAAAAATAATTTGAATTTGTGTTTATTCATGCTATTTAGTGAGAATACAATATTTTTATAAATAGCATCAACACGTTCGACGATTTATTTCGGGGAATAAGTATTATTATATTATCTTTAAAAAAAAGTAGGCTAATCACGCTCGTTTGTAATGAATAAACTCGGCTATAATGCAGGTTGGCGTATAAACCAGTGACGAAGCGTACATGGAACCAACGGAAGCAATGCTTCCCTTACAGTTTCATTAATTTTGGTACGTTACACGTTTTCTCATATAATTTGACCACAATGGACTTTTACAAATTTCGTCAAGTTTTCGTTAACATTAGGCACCTTAGTTTTGTACGGTTTAAACCGTACAAAATTAATGGGTAACCTTTTTTCATACGATATGATTAATTCCATTATGGTTGTGTTTAATTTGCATGAGTTTTGACAGTAATTAATCAAAATTAAATGAAATGAACGGAAAAACAAAAAAAACGTAAGTTGTTAATTTTGTTTAAGGCTATTGTGGTCACCGCTAAAGTGATACAATTTATTCTAATTAGTATATTTTGGTTTTTTCATATACAAGGAATCAATTTTAAAATTACTTCCAGTTTTGAGTTAATAGAAACAATAATTTTCGCAAGGTAGTTTTATTTTAATTTTTGGTAGAAATCGTGATTCGTGACAGTTTATGTTTTAATTGTTTTTTATCGTTATTCATATTTTAAAAGTTAAATTGATTTTGGTAAGCATTTCGAATATTCTGCATATAATATTATAAACTAAATATAATCCCCTATTTAACAGAACTTTATTGAATAAAAGTAATATGGAGGATGATAAGTTATTTGAACAATCATTTGGTTCAAGATTGTTTGATGATAAAATGGAAATAATTAAGAATGGCAAGCCAACACCATCTTTGGAAAATTTAAGAACCAGAACAAAAAAATCTGTCCGACATTTTTCAACAGATAAAAATTTCTGTGCAGCAGTTTAATGAAAAAGTTTAAAAAAATAGACAGATCCTTAGTTGGTTAATTGATGTCGTGTGCTTTCTAGGACAATAGGAATTGGCCTTTCGTGGAAATGATGAATCAGCAGCTTCAATTAACAGAGGAAATTACATTGAAATCATAAATTTACTTTCTGAATATAAACCGCTTTTAAAAGAACATTTGGATAAAGCCACTGTTTTTTCCGGATTATCAAGTGATGTTCAGAATTATCTAATCAATGTTATTTCTAACGTAGTGACTGAAAAATATTAAGTGAGATTAAAGAAACCGATTTTGTGTCGATAATACTGGACGAAACAGATTCATCGAACAAATCGCAGTTAGCAATTGTTTTAAGATGTTTCAAATGACGGTGCCATTTTAGAACGATTCCTTAAATTTATAGATGTGTCATTAACTCGAGATGCCAAAGCTTTATCGGATATTATTTTGACCTTTTTGGAGAATGAAAAATTATATCACAAATTAGTAGCTCAGAGTTACGATAGCGCTGCAGTAATATCAGGTGAATCAGGAGGGCTTCAGCGTTAATAAAAAATGTTACCAAATCAGCCAATTTCGTTCACTGCCTAGCTCACAGGCTAAGTTTGGAATTCCAGAAATCATACGAAAAGGAGAATCAAAGCAAAGTTTTTTTTACCACTTTATCTGGTCTTGCAAGATTTTTCAGCAAATCATCAAAACGTGCAGCTGCATTTGATCAATATTCTTCTGAGCGACTACCAAAAGTTACTCCTACGAGGTGGGAGTACAATGGAAGGCTTGTCAAAACCGTTTCCACTCACTTACAGAATCTCAAATTATATTTATCATCTATTAAAAATCAAACATCCGATTTTGATTGAAATAAAGATAGTCTTATTTTAGCTACTGGGTTCTTGCAGTTCTTAATAGATCCAGATTTTTTAGTGCTACTATATTTCTTCAACGAAATTTTTCCACAATCTGAAGTTTTATACGATATATTACAAAAAAAGATCTATGACATATCCCACTGTATTCGAAAAATGACAGAGTTTAAAAATATGATAGATGAGTTAATGATTCAGAAATTCGAAGAACATTTGGAGATAATTAACTTGGAGCTCAATGTTCTGCAACTAGCATCCAAAAAGAGAACTTTCTGGGAAAAATATTTCGCAGCATTATAAAGTATTAATTAATAAAATTGGCCAAAAAATGATTTTGGAAATGGAAAATCGCTTTGATTCATTGAAACAAATTATATTCATTGAATTAACTGATACCAGCCAATATGAAAATTTTCAAAAACAATTTCCTGTGGATCTTATAAACAACTTAAAAAATAATTATATATTCAATATTTTGGTATTCAAAAGCTTGAAACTGAACTCAAAGTTATATTTTGTGATTCAGACATTAAGAACAAAAAATATTCTGATGAAATTCTTAGCTTTATGAGGAATTGTGACAATTTTTTTAATGAATATACAAAACTTTGTAATCTGGTGTTAACAATTCCACCAACAACAGCAACAGCAGAACGAGTTTTCTCATGTATGAAAAGAATTAAAAATTACGCTCGCAACAAAATGGGATCGGAAAGATTAAGTTCATTGGCCGTAATTTCAATAGAAAAGGAACTACTTAAGACACTTAAATCCACAGAAAATTTTTATGATGCCGTAATTAAAATATTTTCCCAAAAGTACTAGTTATTAAATAAAAATGCAATAAAATATCATTTGTTTAAAAAAACTTTAAATATTATTTTCAACTCCTAGGTCCTATATTTTCAGTAACTTGGTGTGTGAATTCTTTTTTCCAAAATGATTTAATAGGTTGCTTCCCTAAGATAAAATTTCACGTCTCGTCACTGGTATAAACCAACTATAGATGAGTTATAATTTTGTGAAATTTATAAAGTTAGAAATGGCTGTAAACTTAGGCTTGAATTTTGATTTCATAAACATATGAGACCATTGTTCAAATTCTTAAATATTACTTTTATATCTTTTTTATGTTTTTGTCGAATATATTCAACATTTATTGAAATTGAAAAATTATCGGTAAATTTTCGATTTGTATGCATCTATCAACTTTTGTAATTAGAAAAATTAATTTTTATTTCATTGTTGTCGTAAACGGTGATATTTTTTTATTTTTTAGGAAACAAAATTATACTACTTTCTTCCAAATAATAGCTTTTTATAATTCATTTTTCATTGAAAATCTCAAAACCACAAACATTAACGGAAGATCAGTGGAAAAACAGTTTCATTATCAGTAAGAAATGCAACGTTTACCTTTGTATAAAAAAACGAAAGAATTGTTTAGAAAATTTTCATAATAAAATAATAAAATAATAATTAATATAAAACTAATGTTTAGCTTTTCATACAACCTCTGAGTGGCAATTTCTAGTCTCAGGTGAAAAAAAAGTTTTTTTTCAGGAGCATCATAATAGTCTATGCATTAATTGTCAGATTTTTTGTTTGTCATAAATTATTTTTGACACAGAGAGGGTTCATGATTGCAAACGGATGCACAAAATTAAGGTAAAAGTTTATAGGAAAAGTTTTCTAAAATTACATTATCAAAAATAGGAAATAATGTAAATAGAAAATATAAAATTGAAGGGAGTGCTGCGTTATTTCCAGTGGTAGAATTGTAAAATGGAAATACATAACTTCATATCTTCAACTTAATAGATATGGAATTATAAAATATGTTTAAATTACGTTTTTGCAATAATTAGAAATTTAATTAACATTTTTTCTGTGTATCAACTTTTGTGATCAATCTGTGATCTTTATTATAGTTTTTAATATAAATCATCTTTCAGGCTATAAATATATTATTCAATGCTAAATATTTATGTTGAAAACTAATCAAAATTAAAGAATATAAAACATTGTTTTTAATAAACCAATTAAAAATAAGCATTTTTTGAAATACTAAATTAATTTTAAATGTTAAAAAATTAATTTGAATAATTTAAATTGAAAATAATAAAAAACAAACATTAATTCGGCATATGGAGTGAAAATTAATGCAATTAAAAACGGAAAGCCAGGAATCGATGGCATCAAAGTCGTATTTCGAAGTAATAAGTCATTTCCTTGTTCTCCTCCTCCGCTTGATTGAACACAGTGAGCAACCATCATTCTGTGAAGGTGGTTCTGAGGTTCTGGATCAATTATAATGCTATTGACTGAATCTGTTGCCAATGTCACCGGCCTAAAACCAAAAATGTCTAGCAGTTGAGTATTTAAAATTATATTTTATAATTCTAGTAAGCTATTTGGTAGTCTTATCCAAAATTTTATATGGTAGGCTGATAAAAATGAACGAAAATCTCAATATTTCTTTTCATTTTCAAATGACATTATATTTATTAAAAATATATAATATCACGTGAAAATGAATAAATCAGTGATGAAAATTAAAAAAGTTTCTTATATTATATTACATTACTATTATAACTAATACAAATCAATATTAATTAAAATTAAATTCAACCAATAAAATCAATAAAACATTAATTAATTTTTCCTTATTTCATAAAATTAATAGATAATGATCATTAAACAATTTTTAATGCGATCGAAACTATTTACTTAATTTGATTAAAAAGTTCTTCATTTCACAATAACTTTCTAACTATTATGTTTCATGTAACTTTGACCGGTTAAAACTCCAACACCGATAATCGTTTTAATACTTATTGTATATACAAAAACCTCAGTTGGAAAATTATTAAAAATAATATTAATTTAGATATGTAATATTTTAACTATAGTATTTCGAGTAAAAAGTTATATTCAGCTGTAGTAAATGATAAAATGAACATATTATCTCGTCATTAAATTTTTTTAAATATGTATGATGTTGATAAATAGGAAATTCAGAAAACTTAACAGATTTTCTAAAACTACGGTAAAATATTAACAGCAGAATAACTGTTATAATATGTAGGATGAATGTATGAGGAAGATATTTGTCATTCATTATCCTTTTTAATAACTATTTAAAAAATTTATGCAGTCTGAAAATTTATTTTATTACAATTTTGATAAATGTAAATAAATGAAACCACCAAAAAGATTTATATATTCATTGATAAAAATATCAAAATTGTTTCTTTGAAAATTTTTAAATACACCCTCCCTAAAAACTTTTTCTATGGTGGGGGGTTAATTATTTGTTTTAATGAATTAATTAACGTTAAACACTTTTTTAATTGTTTTATTTTACATGTAAATTAATGTTTCCTCCATGCCTTATTTACTACTATGATTCTATTCATTTAAAGAATTTCTACGACAGAGATGATATAATAAAAGACCAATATAATTATCAATTTAACAAATATTATGTCAAAAACATTTTTGAAAATGAATATGATAAAGCATTTCTGTGAAAGATTTAAACGACTATTTATTTCTGTACAAAATGTAATTAAATTCTGGCGTGAAGTAAAGGAACTTAAAAAGCGATACTGGTTATACGGGTGTAAACAATTATTAATTTTACCTGTATATATGAATAAAAAGAAAATTGGAAAATAGTTTTCTAAAAAAATTCCACATCTACTGAGATGCAAAAATTGAGTATTTAAAAGAGAAATGGTGGGAATTCGTTCATAATGTTTAAAATTTGTTGACATTCGTAATTTTACAAGCGTGAAAATGTATATTTTTTATTATCTGAATGAAATTTTCTTAGCGCATTCAATGTAAATATTTCTGAAACAATCGGAATGCATTAATAAATAGAAAAGAAAACTAGTTATAAAAACATGTAACATAATAGAATCACGAGAGATTTTTGTCATTTGGAAAAGCGCTTACGGCAAATCAGTGGAAATGTAGAAAACTTTACGAAACTGGTTTTAAACTATCTTTCATCAATATATTAAAAATCAATCAACTGAAAGTCATATTTCTATTCTGACAGGAAAGTAACATAATTAATGAATTTCTTTCACAAACTCTAGTCCAAATTTCAGATGTATCAATAAGTAATATTTTCAATGTTGCCTTGATAAAATACAATAGTCTCGATTATTCATTATTGCTGTTTCTTTTCATTTATATTTTGTAAGAAATTGATATTTAGAAATGTTATCCTTTAATATTATTAATTTAGATAATAATTAAATTGATAAATAAACATGTTTGGTATAAAATAAAAGGAATAATGTTAGAGTAAATCAAATTGTGCAGAATAGAAATAAGATGTGAATATCAGCTTCCAAGCCGAAGATTGCGAAAATTAAGCAAGCTAAACAATTTTTTTAATTACTTGATCCGTTCACGGGCGATGGATTCGATATTTTAATATTTTTAACGTCTAAGTGCTTTATAGTTGTTTATCATTTATATTGGAATCTATATCTAGTGGATTTATTAAATATTTTAATGATTTAACTATTTTTTGAGTTAATCGATTTTTTTTAAAATCATATTATCAATTTTTCATCTTATTTTATTGTTTCATGGATTTTCCTTGTCTAATTTTAGAAATAATTCAATTCCAACAAAAATAACACAAACAAATTATTTTTTGACATAATATTTGTTAAATTGGTAATTATATTGTTTTTTTTTTCATCCTTTTCGTCGTGAAAATACTTTAAATGATTAGAATTATAGTAGTAAATGAGACAGACAGGAAACATTATTAGTTTATGTGAAAAATAAAACCATTAAAAAAGTAAATAACGTTAATTACTTAGTAATTAAAGAATGCTAGAGCCAAAAAAATAAGAAAAATTATTAATAAATATACTCAAAAATAGGAATAAATTTCAATTGCAATTATTTAAAAATAATTTTTCTGTAATGAATTATAATTATCTCTATAATAATTTCGAAATTCATCAAATAATCTTATCGTTGTATGCATAGAAATTGATAAACCCGTAATAGTATCAATAATTCCTGCACCTAAAAGTTATTATCTGTAAGTCATTTATATTATAAACAATTTTTAGAAAAAATATTTTAAAATTTTTAAGTTTAATAATATAAATGTTATTTTGATTACATGGAAATTATTCATTCAAATCGATAAAAACATAACATTGTGTTCTTTAGTAAGAAAATTAATAGTAAATTCCTGAATATTAAACCAGTGCTAAGTAAAAAAATTAACTAATCTCTAAAATATATACTTTTAAAATCACGAATGACATTTTAATTATTATTTTGAGCGTTATAAATGAAATTTCATAATTTGATATAATTATTATATAATCGATTACTTATAAAATTGATATAAAATTAAACAATCTCAATAAATTAGTTGGTAATTGAATGTAAATTGTAGTGGATTGTAATTTATTCATTAATGTCTACATAGAATAATTGGCACAATGCCACAAATTTATGAACATAATCAAATGTGAGATATGAGTAATATAATTGATATAGGCAAATGTGTAGATATACAACTGATTATATAAAAACTTTAACAATAAATGGGAAAGAATTTTTGGGGCATAAGGTTATTAAATTAAAATCGCATACAATTAACATTCAATCAACAAATTTATTGAGATTATTCAATCGAATCTTTAAAAATCATAATTATTACGTCATTATTTGTTCCTTATATAGGTTAAGATACAAAAATTGAAGCTATTCAACATGAAATGATCCACAGAGTTATGTGGAAACTTTCACGGCAAACATTTGACTGGTGTTATTTTTAAAATAACTTGAAATAAAATGACATAATATGTACAATTGGTAAATAAAATACTTTTTTTTATTCATTTATTCTAATTTGGTTTTATTTAAATTTCAAATATTACATACCTTTTTGCCTCACTCTGTATATTAAAAGTGATATTTTAAAAATTGTAAGTTAACCTACATACTTACGTTTTATTTACTACGATAAATATATTCCACAAGCATGAAACATAATATTATATAAATATTCAAAAAATGGATGTTTGAAATAAAATAATATTGGTTAATACGTACAAAATTAAAAATCAATTAAACTTATAAAAAATATTAAATGAAAATTCAAACCATAAGTCAGCAACCCCATTTAACTTTCTTTTTCTACTGAAGAATTATTACAATATTTGTTGGATATTGGTATCATTTTCACGCTGACATGACCAAATTGTGGATATTGAAATTATATTGTATTGTAAGTATTTAAAATATAAATTTTATGATTCAAAATTTTAAAAATTGGAATAAATACTCATACAATATTTTATTATTGTATAGTTATTAATTATTGGCATTGAAAATACTATATTGATCATAGAGAGCCATGTTGATTTCATATTGACGATGAAATAACATATATATATATATATAGTAACATGTATTTAATTTGTATGGAGATTTCATCATGAGCTAGCGTTTATGAAAAATGGGATAAAAGTTATGTACTATTAATAGTAATTATAATAATTTACTTTAATAACTGATTTTAAAATAGTTAATGTTCTTTCAAGATTACCTTTTGCACGATTCAGTAATTCCGTGGAATTTCATTATATAAGGATGACATGGAGCACTGAGTACAACAGTTTGAGGAACTGTTTGTCTTAAACATACTGTTTTCATTAAATAATCAAGTCCTTCATTTTGAGAACTGGATTCTCTTCCACTGTCGCTATTTTGGTCACTTCCAGAATCATTACTTAACAACTAGAAATCATTTGAATTTGAACTTTACAATAATTTTTAAGACTAACATTTTTCATGAAGTTTATTTTAGATTCACTGTGAGTATGACCAAACAAATCAATATGGCGCTTATTGTTGCACTTAGTTCGCAATATATTATCTTGGCGACTTGCGTAGGATTCTTCGGCATATTCGGCTATTCTCATAAGTATTAATTCTTCATTTAGAATCTTGTCTTGATGATCAACCATTAGCTAGACAAAATATTTTAATTTAACTAATTTCAATTTTAGTTAATTTTTCATGTTTGATTTCAACACAGGCTAATAGTTTGTTCAATAGGTTTACAATCATTGAACAACAAATTTAAGTGTTAAATTAGAAATCAGATATCTTTAAACACAAAAAATATGCATTTAATATATTCAAGATTTAAAAAAACTATTACAGTTTAATCAAAAAATATACGGATTTGTTTTGTATTGAAGAAAAAACATTTTTAAAAAACACACTCAATACCCTCAAATACCGAAAATAAGACAACTAGTCTACCAGATAAGGTTTACGGAATACTTAAAAAGACATTGCTGTCTAATCATGCACGAAAATGACTGACAGTCGAAAGATCACAACTCTAATAAGACAATTCTTGTTTTTAATGATGTGGAAAAATCTCGACTTATATTCAGGATAAAATGATATAATTTTATTATTTTAAATTTCCAATAGTTTAAGCAATATTAATAAAAAACACAAGTTTTTAAAATATCATCATCCAAGTTATTTGAGATTGTGATACCAACGTGTTGACACATTAAAAGGATTTTAGTCCTTATATTCATCGATATTATTTTCATAGTTCATTGGCAACAAAAGTAAAAAAGTGAAGAATGAGAATATAACAGGATTTTAATGTATTAGGTTTCAGTAACTTTTATTCTTAAGAATCCAAATATTATTCAACTTTTTTTCCATCAAATATAAGTTTAAAAATAAAGCTTTAAATGAAAAAAAAATTATTGAAATTAACCGAATAAAAAAGTTCAACAGTATAATAAATCTACATATGTTCAGTGATTTGAAATTAAAATCCAAATTTATCAATTAGTTTTGTGATTTTTTTGCTAAATTATTAATTTTCCTATTAAAATTAGTATTCTATTAATGTAATCATTGAAACCGATAATTGGCGAATGTTCGCTATTAAGAAATTTAATTAAATTGGCAAAACAATCCATTTATGTAACCGATTTTCCATTTAAATCGACATTTACCTTTATTGTGAAATATAACTTAAAAATTAAAATTGTTTACACAATCTAATAAGTTTTTATATAATATAAAAGTTATCATATAATACAAATATATAAATAGTACAATCGCATGACATAACATAATTAATGTTACAAGATACCAAATTAATTAATTTAAATTAATTAGTTAGTTAATTTTAAACTGAATTTACTCACTGATAGTTTATCGTTTATTTATCAAGAGAAAATGACTACTGCAAAATTTTTAATCAAAGAAGAGTAGAGAAAAAGTATATTTGAACAATAAGAAACAAATATGTAAGTAAATACTAATAGGAGGATATTTTAAATTATTCGTTAATAATAAAAAGAAAACTTACCACTCGAACTCTCACAGCATTATCGACCACTGAGTAAATTTTACATCCGACTGGGGTGTTTGTATAGCAATTAATGTAGTTAAGAAATATTTCTTTATCTTGAGCACTCCATTTATGATCTGGATGGTAAGCAGTATAAGGTTTCATTTCACTTAGAATAAATTTAACGGCAAGCAGAGGGCAAGATTTGAGAAGAAAATCTGGCAAATCAAATAATTGATTATATTGTAACGTTACACTATTTCCATAATCGACAAAAAATACCTAAATGAAAAAATAATGAAAAATATGAACTCGTTTGACAATTTTTAATGAGCAACAAAAAAGATAATCAAAACTATAGAGAAAATTGGGCAAAAATAAAATTATATAATCGTGCTATTGTTATTTAAAAAAATTTGAATTGAATGCTAATCTATCTGAATTCCCAATTGCAATTTTGAATTGCAATGGTTCAGATTATAGGTTGCCAAACTTTTTGTGGTCATCGCTACTTTGCAAAACAACACATTTTAGCACATCTTATTAACACATTTTTCCCTGTTCAAGTAATCTGATATTTTCGGCAAACGCCGAAATTCTTCTCGAAAATAGTTTTTATAGAATCTCATCTACATGGTAGATGTACTAAGATGACCTCCATACCAGAATTAAAAATTTTTGCGATTGCGAAGTCACAAAAATTATAAATTTTAAAGTATTTATTATTAATTTCTTTTATATAATTGGACATCTAACTCAATACGATCAAAACTACCCCGATTTCCTTAGAGATCGGTACCGGCTACTTTGAGAACTACTTATTAGAAATTCTCAATGACATTATTTGATGTGATGCCGTTTAGAAAAGATTTTAAATGATTGGATATTTTTTGGGTAATTTTATGAGAAACACAAACTCCGTCTTCGACATTTAACCAATAATGGAATTAGAAGCTATTACTTCATAATAATTCCATATATATATATATATATATATAAACTTTATAAATAAATAATTAATTAAATAATATTAGTATAATTAAGAAATCAATATTTACTGTGCAATTTTGATTGGATTTAGAAATGATTTCTGCTCGATAAAAATCTCCCTCATATGGAGCTAGACAAAAATCATTAACTTCAAATATTTTTGATTTCACAAGATTTTTAGCATGAGTAACGAAATCGCTTATTTCCATAAAAAGTTTTTGTTCATTGTCCTTTTCTTCTTCGTATATTCCATAAAATGATCCACATTCAGATGCCTAAATTAGCATAAAAATACATTCGATATGTGAGTCACATAAAACTGTAAATAATTGTCCATATTAAAGATAAAATTAAATGTTTTTTGAAAAGATTAATTCGTTAATGCGTTACAATAAATCGCGACGCATCTCGAAACAGCGCAATTCGAATTTTAATTTTGTATACATTTGTACCTGTTTTTATATAATAGGTTCCGATAAAATCTGAAATCCATGTTTTTTAGAAAAAAATTAGTTATATTGCTACATATTTAACACGTTGACTGCCATATGCCCCGCCCGCAGTACACAGTACATTTTTATACATATGCCACGTGTAGCCCCGGCGGTACATACATAATACTACTGAATAATCATGTTTTTCTTGTGGCACATAATGAAAACGGTATTTACTAGGTGCCGCGTGTACCGCCGGCTGTCACAGTCTATAATGTACTACGGCACCGTAGGAATGTAGTATTTATATATATGGTGGCAGTCAACGTGTTAAATAAAAAATAGGTATGAATAGATTAACTATTATTTAATAAGTTTTATTAAACCAAAAACTAATGCAAACATTAATAGAATTTTAAAATAATGTAAAATAATGAAACAACATAAATTTATAGAATTTATTCAGATTCTAATTCATACGTTGTTTCAGGATTTGGCGTTTGCTTCTCTTTTGGTTGTTTTATTATAAAAATTATTCAGAGTTATTTGAACAGCCTTTTGTTTTTGTACAAGCTTTTTTTGGAATACATAAAAATTATATTAATTGAAACTAAAAAGATCACATAAAAGACAATATTGATACATATAAAAGGTAATATAATATTTCAAAGTGTTGCATTTTTAAGTGCATTTAAACGTATAATATATTTAATAGTGCATATAAAGTGTAATATAAAAGTTCATGCAGATTAAAGTACATATAAACACATAAAGGTTATGTTATAGTTCAGAGAGTAGTGTATTTGAAACGTATTATATAGCAATGCATATTTAGATAGAAATAAGTACATGTAAAAGTTTATAGTGAATAATATAAAAAGTTATTATAAAAGTTCATATAAAAGTGGTATATATTAAAGAACATATATAAAGGATCATTTAATATAGTGGTATATTTAATATATACAAACATAAAAATCAAAATAAACTTACATAAGTGACATAAATCTTTATGAAATTGCAATCAATGCTTGGAAACCCAATGAAGTTTTTATGTCCCGATTTATATCTAATTTCATTCAAATTAATAATCACATTCTCATAATGTTTACTTGTAATTCAGAGGAAGAATATGATTGTTTTTGATACTTTCCTTTTCAAGTATGGCTTTTAATTTCGTTTTTTCCGCATTAGTTAATTCAAATACATCAATGCGGGGTTTCAGAGCACTGAACTGACCCATTTTTATCGACATGAGAACCGACAAGTTAAACGTATTTGAATCCGTCGATTCGTTTGTATATGAACCGTTATTTGGAGGAAACTTAATGATACCTTTTGTATTCCTACATATAACAACCGGCTTATCCGGTGAGAATTTCATGCAAAAGTTTTTAAAATGATCTGCAATCGTATCTCTATATAGACAACCTTCATCCATCGGTAAATTACCGATTTCTACACATTGGAATGGGTCTAGTCCGTCAAATGTCCGCATTGCATCATCCTCAATAAAAGGATTATGAATACGTAAAAAATAATTCGGATAAAACGCTCCGGCTATAGTTATCTAGAAAATGTAAAGATAACACTTAGTAATATCCATTATTTTGCGTGCCTGAAGTAACATAATACGAAATGTTTTGCTAATTACTACTGAGTGAATATTTGAGATGTGGTTAGCGCTGGGTTCAAAAAAAGCATCTTCTTCGCAGTCTTTTTTATCAAGAGTGGAAAAATCCACAGTAATATTAAATTTTTCTTTTAATCGTCTTTTAATTTCATCAGTCAACACTTCAACCTAAAAAATAATTTCAATATATCATCGTTATAAGTAAATTGTAATTTAAATCGTTTGAAAATAAACTGATCAAAATAATTGACAGTGATAATGCTTAATTTCTCTTTCAAATACCCACAATGTAATACAATTTATGGTAGAATATTATCCAAAATGTTTAGAAAGAATAAAATAAGCACATGGTTAATTATTAAACAAACTGAAAAGGTCAATTAACATAATTTTACTAAAATAATTTTATTATTATTACAGGGTTTTTGAATTTTTATATACCCTTTTATGCATTTTTATATCCCAATTTATGCAATTTTAAATACCCATAAATAAATTAACTTTATTCATTAAATATATTTAATTTAAAAAATGGATCGAAAACGAAAAAATAGCACTAAAGAAATTTATGATATTGTTATAAATGTATATTGTCAAAATGGAAATCAAACAATATCTAAGATTTCAAAATAGAAAAACGGTCAGGAAAATTCTATCTTCACATGAAAAATCTGAACCATTCAAATCTTCAGTTGAAAACAAGAAAAGAAACTTGCAAAAAAATAAATAATGTGCTTTCAGATGTCAATCAAACAATCTTTAATGCAATCGTATGCAATAATTCATTAATACATAAAGAATTACAGGATGTAGTTTTAACTCAGCTTCACAAAGAAATATCTCAGTCCACTATCTCAAGGAAACAAAAATCAATTGGGATAACAAGAAAAAGTTTAGTTCCTTAAGAAAGAAATACTCTTAAAATTGAAGCGAGAGCAATTTATGCCATGGAAATTTCAGTATTTTCAGATGAAAATTTAGTTTTTCTCTATGAAACAGGATTTAATAAGCATACAACTCGTTCATATGGCTATTCAGTCTGCCAATCGATGTATAAATTGAAGTTTATTATGCCTAATTGGACTTGAAGGAGTAATTGATTACAAATATAAAAATGGTGTTTTTAATTCTGAATTTATTAATCTATATCTTGTTCCATATTTTAGAACTCATCCCAACAAAGTTCTTATTATGGATAATGCAAGATTTCATAAATCACTAGTTGTATTGCAAGTTTTAAGGGGAAATAATATTTTATTTAATATTTAGTACCATATTCACCTGAATTAAATCCTATTGAAGAATTTTTTTCAATGTTAAAATCACGATATCATGCTTTGAAAAATCTGTAGCCTAATGTAGAGATTGAATTTGCTTTAGATGAAATATTAATAATAATTATATGATTAATAATAATTATTCTATTCAATACTTAGAATTTTATCAAAAAATGAAAAATTGGGTAGAAAAAGCTAGAAGAGAATCATTTATTTAAAAAAATATTTATTAACAAATTTTAAAAAATTAATTTTTTAAATTTCAATTCTCACCTGTGGGTATATAAAATTACAAATGGGTAAATACGATTTCAATAACATTAGATAAACTATATGGTTTTAGAATAAATGAACTATATAGTTTTAAAAAATGAATTATGTAATTGAGTCTATATATAAAAACTATATAATCTGACCATAAAACGACCTTGACTTACTTAATGTCAATAAATAAAAATTTTAGGGGAGATTGACCAATATATGACGGTCTCACATCCTACTAATTGTACATTGCAATTGGTACTAAAAATATAATTATGAAAGTTATATAATTTCTATACATTTATAAGTTGATCGACATGTCAGCAATATATGTTCGATGCTAGATGTCAGTTAGATTTTTTAGGAAAGCAAATTGAATTTATTAGAAATCATCAGGATATTTGTTTTGATATTATCACTCATTAAATTAACTGAAGGCGTCAGAAACCTCATCGTCGATAGAATTGCTATGATGATAATGATGGAGATAATGATGAAAAATGGTTTGAATTGTATCATTTCAATCATAGCAACAGAGAAAGCATCCGTTTATCAGAAAAGGAAATGAGAATATAAAAGTTGGTGCAGCTAATAAATCTAGCGGTGTACATTAATTTGATGAAATATTAATATACCTACTTTAAGAAAATAAAAATAATAATGTGTGAATTTATTAATGAATGGCAGACAACATATATACCACATGTGCGTCTACAGCACAAATATCATTGGGATAGATAATAAGCAATGATGAAATCCGAGGACCCAGATAATCAAAATAGTCAATCAAACATGCGAGCACTCATAGACATTAATTATAAGGGTTTATATATAGGGAATGTGGAAATCAATTATCTACAAAGTAGATTATTCAACAAATTTAGAATATTTCTAAGAGTTAATGACCAATGACGTTGTTCTGGCTGTTAGTAATATGTTAAACAATGTTGAATAGAATGACTTTGGTAACAGTCTTATTCCAATTATTACCCCCAATACGCCTCTCCAAATTTTCTGAAATATCAACGACCAAGGATTCTTAAATTTGCTTGAGCACAATGTTTTCATCGAAGTTACGTATAGTACGAAAAATAAATAGAACAAAAGGACCCTAAACTGCAAAATCTTAAGTTTTATATTTGTTTGTAATGTTATCACATTAACGAAATAAATTTTAAAAACTAGGATTTCAGAAGAGTAGATATTAAAAGTCTCAAGTATATTGGCAACTATTCGTTGTATAGAGTATTTTGATATCATTTAATCGAGATAATGACCAATCCATAAGTTGACTTAATAATACATTCAATTATAGCTGTTTGAATTTTTTTGATCGACAATATGTAATTTTTATTTCAATGTTATCTGAAAATGTTATTTTAAAATTGCTATTTTTGTAATATTTAATAAATACACGTTTATGTAATGTCAATACCGTCACATGAAAAGTAGACCTTATCAATATACAGTAGTTAGATCTATTTTTATCATTATCAAATAATTTTTCACCGTAATATACAACCAAATGCATGCAGAATTAATTCATATTAGTTGTCATTGAACTTGCATTAATTACATACAATATATGTTTATTTGTGTATTTTATTCTTTTAAAGAATTGGGACTTTTATTATTATCTTACTATTTTTTCTTAAGTGACATTTTCTCGTCTAACAAAACTAAATTCCCAATCGTTAAAATTCCTTTTATTATGAACATTATGTCGATTTCTATTCAAATTTATAATTTAAAATCTCTAAGATTAATTAATATCTATTATCATTTCAATATTGATTCAAATAATATTGTAATTTAAAAACGGTTCTTTTCCAATTTAATTGTATATTATTGATTTAATTAATATCTATTATCATTTCAATATTGATTCAAATAATATTGTAGTTTATAAACGGTTTTTTTTCAATTAAATTTTATTATTAATATTTGAAATCGATATCTGAAAAATCGGTCATTCCTAAAAAAAATCAAAGTGGATTTTAAATGTTCCAAATATATATAAAATCAATATATTATATGAATATCGAATAATGTAGAAAGGTTTTGATAAAAATATCGATTTAAATATGAATAAAATGTTAAATATACAAACAAATCGATAATTTTGTGAATTATCAGACTGATTATCGACAAATCATGTATAATAGAACGTCGTAAAGCAGAAATTGCATGAAAACATTTATTACCTCGTGCAAAGCCTGAGGATCCAAGTATAAAGAGGAACACCATTTATACTCATCTTCCCTAGATCTAAATGCGCCGGTCTTTAACCGCTGGTACCAGAGTTTGAAACCATTGAGCATAGTCAGCAAATCGCTGTATTTCGATTCAGAAAGACGTAATTTTTTTCTAAATATTAAATTGTCATAAACGATTTGAGAATTTGCTACATATATAGTCAAATTGCTTTTAAAATTTACTCAAATGCATCCAAAGTTTTCATTTGGTTAGGTGCTTTTGAATACTTGGTGTTTTTGACTTTTCCGGAAAAAAATGGCTGTGAAAATATACTTCTACTGACTGTCAAACAAGATGCAATAATGATGGTCTCTTCTAATACATCGAACGCGTAGCCCAGGGCTATCAGTTTGCCCATGTGCAAATCCATTGGAAGCGATGATATCAAACGACCAATGAAAGTTAATTCTCCTTGCCAATGATCATCGATAGGCATTACTACTTGAGTCAGTTGGACTTTTTCACCATTCTGAAGTCAGTTTTATTTAAGTATTCGAAAAAATCAATTTTAAAATAAAGAATTGTGATATTTAAAACTAATATCATGCCATGCAAGGGCAGCAATTAAAATAATAAAAATAAATATAATATAAAAATAATGATAATAAATAAATAAAATTATAGTGACAAAATTAATTAATGAAATATTAATACATTAATAAAATAATAAATAAATAATAAATAAATAATAATAGTAATAGTAATAAAAAATACTAATAATAAAAATTTAATAAATTTGGCCACAATTTAAATAAAAGAAAACGCCAATAATAAACTCTTCGCACGATATATTCGTATATATTCGTACGATAATAAAATATTATTAATTAATTTAAAGAAATTATTTTGTTATATTAATTTAATTTTCTAATAAATAAACACTTACAAAATATTTAAATACTTAAATAATTTTTTTAAATTTCTTTTATTTATATAAAAGAAATTTTACTATAATTTTTTATCTATATTATAATTTTAAAATAATGTAATATTTTATAAATTAAATTAAATTATTTTAATAATATTAAAATTTTTTAAAAACAATACACAAACATGATTTAACTATTTCAAAACATTCGTAGTCCTAGCACTTTGTACATTAATCTTTGGATCCAATGACCTTATCAGCAATGCTTCACATATCACACGTTCAAAATAATTATTAAAACTTTTCACCAAAATTCTAAAATTATAAGCTTTAACCGAAATTCTAAAAATCCGGTTAAAATTACGTAATTTTCCAATTTAAAATGTGTTCTACTCAATTTATTTTTCTTCCTTTCATCATACGAATTAGTATTTCTTAAAAATTATGTCATACCCTTCATAATAATGGCTATCCCGATAAAAAATTTCAATAAAAAATCTGCTAGTTAAAGACAAGATATGACAATTTTGTGGCTATTTATAAAAAAAATAGAACTGCAAAATTTTGATTTCGAAAAGAAAAAAACACAAAACATAAAAAGTTTACCAAGATTAGTGTATATAAGGTTGGGTAATTACACAGTGCAAATTTAGAATGTCACGTAAAAAGTAAACATCACGAAAGCCTCAAACAGCACTGTGAAAAACAGAAAGAAAATGCGAAACATCATCTCCTAATTGTTCAGTTATCTCATATTATACGATAGTTTATTCGTTTTTATGTTCTATTTGATGCTGTGTAAGATGTTAATTGTATATACACAAAATCTTCAATAAGAGTGACCTCGATAAAAGGACTTTTACAATAGCGACTTATTATAAAGGTCGCTCTTATCGATTGTTTAAAATATATTTTGGCGAATTATTTTTTTAATTCAGTATGCTTATGCAGTTTGAAATTGAAATTATTACTGAATAAATTACACATGTTTATAATTTTTAATATTGAAATAATTTATAATTGGTGTCAATTTACAACAACATAAATATGATAATTTACATAAATAAACGTAGTAGTAAATTAGAAATTTTAAACTTTTGAAACTTAAGAGTTGGTGAACAATAAACTTGATTTTAAAAATTCATAATATGTTTTCACTTGCACTTAAGTTTCTTTCACTTCAATCGAAGGCCACATTCTATAATTATAATAACGTGAATGATAATTTTTTGTTTTGTTTCATGAAAGCACACATTACTACAATAATGCGAATTAAAAAATAATCATTCACGTCATGATAATTACAGAATGTGCCCTTCTGATTTTCATAAAACTAAACTTGTTTTACGCTAACAGAGTAATTTAAAAAACCGGTTTTTAACGGGTAGCCGTTATTTTGCAAACCGGTTTAACCGAAAACAGATATTATTCTAAGGAATAAATAAAACCGATTAAATTTTAACAGAAATTAATATGGGTTTCCATCCCTGTAAATAATTAATAATTAATAAATAATAATAATAATAATAATAATAATAATAATAATAATAATAATAATAATAATAATAATAATAATAATAATAATAATAAAAATAATAATTGTAATTATAAATTGATGATAATGAAATGAATATATGAATATATACCTCTTTATTTATAACCTTCGTAATTTCATTTCTTTTAATGCTTAATGCACCAGCTTCTTTAAGAGTTAGGAATGTATACCCAATGTCTTCCAGTGATGGGCAGTCTAGAGCTCTTTGTAACAACGCTCGTGGGTCTCTATTAAATTCTTTGATCCTTAAAATCACCTGAAAAACAAATAAGCACTAAGCTATGCATCAGTGTATATTTTACTTGAGTTAACGGGCCTGTTAGGATTTCAGGAGGACAAAATTCGTCCAATTGATTGTAAACGTACTGGCTAATTAACCTATATACTACACCGTTTCTAACTCTTCCAGCCCTACCAGCTCTTTGCTTACAACTAGACTTACTTGCCCATTCAGCTTTCAAAGACGAGAAATGCGTTTCTCGATCATATCTCAGTCGTTTGATCATACACAAATCAATAACTAAGCCGATTTAATGACAATTACGATCCCATTAAAATTACCGTATTTTATATCTTTAACAGTAATAGAACTCTCTGCTATATTTGTAGATAGGATTATCTTTCTTCTTCCAAGTTGGATACTTTCAAAAGCCCGTTTCTGCTCTGAAATTCCAATACTTGAATGTAGAGCAAGCAGATAAAATGTATCCTGGTACACCTTTTGTAGTTTCTCATCTTCTAAAACTCGTCTTATACAACTCTTAGGGTCAATTCTCAAAGGAAATATAGCTGCTGATTGACCATTATTTGAAAAGAAATCTCTTTTGCGAGGATTTACGCAATTTTCTCTTTTATATCCTAATAATAAATACTCGTTTAATTCGGTTATATCGCTGAGACCGGGAAGAAAAATTAAAACTGATCCCATTTCCAATTGATTAATATTCGTGCATCTATAAAATGAAGATAATTTAAGAAAAATATACTGTAAAGCAATTTTTAATATATAAATGTCCAAAGATGGAAACTTAATATTTAACTTTTAATTTATCAGTAAAATATAAAATAAATTATTTTTAAAAAATTAAATTTATTTGAATTATTATAGTATATTATAAAAATTATATTAAATAAGATATTGTTATTTTCATAAAACTTCACAACTGATGAATTACTGAATTTCCAAAATCACAAACACAGTTAGTTACACAGGATACACATATTATTTCATTTAGCTAAACATGTTCTACGATATTCTGACAACAATAGACACATTTCATAAAGATATAGTTCATAAAATATAACATAAAGTGTTTTAATTGCGCAAAATCCGATAAATGAAAAATCAAGATCAGACATTCGAGCTGTCATCATCAATCTCAATGTCACAAGTCAAAGGCTCCTCCCCCTCACTGTTGCTGTCATCTGTTGTATCTAGAGCTTTCGGTACATCAGCTTTTCGAAATGACTTTCGTTTACATGTCATGGGGTTTAAATATCCAAATTTCAACAATAACACTTCAACAACGAAAAATAATCCTAAAACTTCCAAAACAAGAACGTTTGACTAGATTCATCAGGCGGCATCAAGTTGCACCAGTAAGCACCAATAGAACTGAATGGGTGCATTTTATTCAACGCGTTTTAACATTTTGCGGTCGTCGGTCCTGCATTGGCTACCATAGAGTTAAAGAGCAATTAACTTAGAAACAATATATATTCAAAGAGATTTTGTAAAAACAATCTTAAAATTTTAAATAAAACAATAATTAATATTTTATACCACAGGAAGTGTAACATTGTTAGTTTATAATCAAGATCTTGTGGTTGGTTTTCCGATTTTGCTTTTGTTATATGATAATTTGAATGATTAACAAAAAGTTAAAATTGCTATAGTTAGCCATCATTCCTATTGGCTAAAACTCAAAAATAAAAGAACTTCTAAATCTTGTTGAGTAATCAAAACTGTAATAGGGATACTCATTAACCGTTTTCCCATTAAATCGCATTACACTGGAACATCGATGCATAGCACAATTTTTATCGAAATATTATTGATAAAATAAACAGGTTTAAAGTAATCGAGTTATGTTTGAAATTTAAATGATATTTTAAATTGATTAATTTTCAACATTAATGTGACTATTATTCAAATATGAGAGAACTGTTAAAGGATCAAGGAAATGAACAGATAATTGAAGTGTTCCTGGTTGAGATTTGACTGCATATCGTAATTTTAGTTATAATTGATATTATAAGTGCATATTTTAAGAATAATCGAATATTATTGATGTTATGTTTACTATTAAAAACTTGGGAAATCGATAATTTTAAAAATTGATTTAAGTATAATAATAATATCTCTCACTTTGTATCAGACATTTCCGTGTAAGTAATAAACATCAAAAGCTGATAGATCATTTCTTTCAATTCAGCAGTTAATCGCGGTTGCTGACAGACATCATAGGAATATGGCGCGTCTTGACAAATGCCTAATTTAGGTAAATCATCAAGAAAAAATTCCTCAACAGGAAACATTTTTCCTTCAATGCGGAAAATTGAACCCGGTAGCGGTTCCAGGGTTTTCGGATCAATTTGTTTTGAAAAATAACATGAAAATCTGAAAAAAGATTATTTTATAATATAAATTTTTAAATATTGCGTCATAATACTAATAAACTACGCCCATTCATGAAGTTTATAGAGAATTTTGTATAATTAGTAAATAATTGACAAGAATAGTTAATAAAAATTACTTATCCGCGGCAACAGTAGCTGACATGAGGATAATTTTCGTGCGAGTATCGTGCATTAATAGATCCTTCACGACAGATAACAACAGATCCATGTCAACATCTCTTTCATGTACTTCATCGAGAATGATATGAGTATAATCAGTAAGTGTTTGATTGTGAATTAATTGTTCTAGTAAAACACCAGTTGTTACGAATGAGATAACGGTCTCGTTGCTGCATTTCCTATCCAATCCAACCTGATAACCCACATATGAACCAATTTCCCAGCCCCGTTCTGAGGCTACGTGCATTGCCACACTAATGGCAGCTATTCTACGAGGTTGGGTTACAACAATATTGACAGGTTCATCATTGGCAAATGCATTGTCTAAAATAAATTGTGGCACTTGAGTACTTTTACCACAACCAGTACTTCCTTGAATTACTAAAGTCTAAAATAATGAAATCTAATAAATTGTGCACAACTTTGATATTCATACTTTCTAATAATTTTCATTGCGGTTTTAGTATAAGTAAAAATTTTAGAAATAAATATTAAAAATATTTAGTAAACAATATTGTAATTGTAAGTTAAAATTTAAAAAATGAGTAAAAGGTTTTTGGACAAAAAGATTATTAATATAATAAACTAATAAATCTTGAATGCTTTCCTAATATAATCCTTTATCGTCATTATTTCATCTGAAATTTGTTTAATAATTTAAAACTAGATGTTAATCTTATTCCTTTTTGATTTTGCGCAAAATCCATCGATTATGACAAATGTTAGGGAGATTTTGATTTAAAATATCCCTGGACGTTGAAATCTTTTTCAGTGATTGTTTTTTTGGTAAATAATAAATAAAAAAAGAGCACTCACTTCATAATCTTCAATGCGAATAGGTAACAAGAACGAAGCAAAGAAATTTGTACCAATACTTAAGTTTTCATTAAGTGGTATTTGTGAAGAACCAATCTACCGTGTTAATCGTTGGATATATATATATATATATATATCGTCTTGAAAATGCTTTACCGCACCTTCAATGAAACTATTTTTTATTGTAATTTTCAATCAAAACCAACTTTTAAAATGATTTACATAATTATATGAATTATTTTTAACAGTTATGATTTGGAATAGAAATTTTCACGAGGATACAATAATTTGGTTTACATTGATTTGATAACTCAATGAACTTTATGCCTTAATTACTGAATCCTGTTGGGTATTATCTCATGTTATGTAATTGTATTGGGATATTTAGTTGCCTAATCCCTTCTATTAAGTAATATATATCCTTATAAATCTTTTTTTAATCCCGATACATTCTTCTTTTATTTTGATGTTTAATCTTATAATTTATCGTATTTTTGTATATCGAATTATTTATATTCTAAATTTTTATTCCCATCTTGATCAATGTGAATTATTTTTTGCCCGTTTTGGGTTTATTCCAGCTTTATCGTAATTTTAGTTGGCATTTATTGACTTATAAAAATAAAAATAGCTTCTGCCTTTGACCTGGTACTTACTAATTCATTAATTATTCTTTCTTCTGCTATTATTCGGAAAGAATAAGGATAAATCAAATGAATCGGTTATCTTTTTCCAAATAACCGACACAGCAATAGAAACATAATAGTCCCAAATTATTGCATTATTCAAGGAACTGCAGTATTTGTTGCTAACCAAATCTAGATATGCGAGCATAAAATCACGTTGTTCCATAAAAGACACTCGATACAATACTGGTATTGATTTTAATGTATATTTATTCATATCACAAATAAAAATAGCTCCCTGTACCGATTAGCTATTTAACATTGTAAATAGTATATTTTCAAATATTAATCATCGGGGTAATCAAAATTCATGTCAATAATTTACTATTTATTTTTCTGTCATTTAATTAGGTCATGGTATGCCTATGTATGGTATGTAATGCACGGTTATTGTGTAATGTTCTTGCTCTGTGTGGATATAGGCGCCTGTAGTCATTAATGGTACGGGAAAATAAAGCATCAATGATGTAACAGTTCACTTCACTGTTATCCCCTATGAGTGGTAATAAATTTATGAAAACAATGAAGGTAAACAAAAATCGATAATCATTTTGTATTGATGGAAATTGAAAATAATTATTCATTAAATCACAAATTTTCGATAATTCATTTCACTCTATTCAACCAATCAAATCGAATTAAGGTTATCATACAATTTAAATTCTTATTGGATAAAAAATGTCATATATAAGTAGTAATGAGAGTTGGTTAATATTATAAAATATCACAAATTTTCTATAATTCCTTTCACTTTTTATTCAAATCGAATTCTGGTTAATAAAAATTTTATTGATTAAAAATGACATCAGAACTTATTTTTTATATAGAAAATTAATTATATAATCATAATACTATGTATACTCACCTGATTATTTTCAATTTCGCGTAATATATCCTTTTCATGTCGATGAATAGGTAATATTATTGATCGCTTGCTTTTGTTATTGCTTTTAATCTTAGAAAGATTTTCGTGAGTTAATTTGTACCGACTATTTTCTTTAATAGTCTCTAAACTGTTAACGTTAACATCAAATCCGTGACCGGTGATAACTGAACCGTTTTGACGTGTCGTAACACTCTCAAGATCATCCATATTTTTTTGCTTGATAAAATCATTTCCACGCATATTCATTACATTTTCTAAGTTATTTGGTTGAATAATAATAATAATAAATCGTACAAAGTTTACTTGTTCCATCGCCCAGTGGAAGATTTGGATTGTATTGGTTTAAATGGAATTTAAATGCTGGTTGCGCAATTTCTTTAGAAAAGGTTGATTGAATAGGGTTTTCTGACATATTTTTCTTTCTTTCTATAAAAACTTTTTCTATATTTTTTCTAACTGCATTTAACAAATTATTTTCTTTGTTGAGAAATTTTTCAGTCATATTTCTAAAAATTATAAAATATTAAAAATAATTTACTTCAATATTTAAGATGTATTATACATAAAAACATGTTAGTATAAGATAATTTCTTAAAATCAAGTTTATGTAAAAATCAATATTAAAATAATTATTAAAATATAAAAAGAGCAACCATTGATAATAATATTAAAACAATATAAAGTATTAATGGTATCTGAAATATATAACAACTTATAAAATTTACAAATGGGGAAAAATAAATTAAAGAGCATCATTTTATTCAGATAATTAATTTTTTTAGGATGTGTTAGAGAAAACATTCGGACGAATAGGAAGCTTTAAATTTAGTGTAGAACACTATTACAGATTTTGTGTGATATAAAATATCAAGGACGGATGGGATGCTTGTGTTAAGCCAGTCCATAAAAATTTAGACCTGGATGTAGTCTATGCCCCGGTGATAACGATTTACTCCCCACCTCCATCTATATATATCGATTTGGTGGAGGAGTGAAGGCAACTCCAATCTTAAACCACTCGTTGGAACAATTGAACCTCGATCCAGGCGAGATCACCGAGAAACCTCAACTCATGTGGGACAGAACTCGACCATCTCGTCTCCTCTCTACCGCCAACCGAAGCGTCGATACTTGCAAGTGGATATCGACGCTGAAAACTAAGTCAATGACGGGTGAGATTTTTCGTGATAACCTATCCCTCTCTGTACTAAAATCTCTGTCAATCTATATTTCAAAGCTTATTAGCTACTGATAACTTCCCCAATCATTTACCTAGTGTTGTATCTATTTCTTCTAACTGAAATTAAATAATTATATTTGTTGATTGTTTTTGTATCTTGAATGTACGAACACTGTCTATTTATATAGTAATAAATCGATTTTAATATAAATGTTCTAATAAATTGATGGTAAATAGTTAGATTAATGGTAACCAATGGGATGCCACCGAATTGAACCGATGATTTAAAGGACCTAATTATCAATATATATTTATTTTTGTAAGGGAACAGCTCAATCAAACTACAACGTTAGACCCGCCTGAAATTGTACTGAGACTCTCATAATTCCCCGGGATGAAACGCGTGTAGACTCAAGACTGATTTGAACTGAGAAAACGAAGGTCATTCGAGGAGTAGCATAATTAATAGCGCTCACCTGCTCGAGTGGCATTCGGCTGTTGCGTACAGTACCAACATGATTTCGGTCATGGGTACGTGACAGTAAATCAAAATCGTGGGGGTAAGGGGAAGAGTCAACCCTAGATTATACCTAGAATGATTATCAACCAGTGGTGCGAGTTAGTCATCAATTAAGTTTTTCCAGTACATACAACAGTATTATTGATTTTTCTTTGGCCAATGCACCCTTCGTTATGTTAATATATCCTCACAGTGCCTCTCTTACCCCTACCCAACTTATAATCACTATGCTCTCTACTGTTATTACTAGCATTATCATCGTTACTATTACATGTATTATTCTAATCGATTGTCACTGATATTACTATTATTATTATTCTTTTTACTACCATTATCATTATAATTATTATTATTTTTATTATTATTATGATTATTATTATTATTATGATTGTTTGTTATTGTTATTATTATTATAATTTCCATTATCCTTACTATTATCATTATTATTATTAAATTTTTAGTAGGGATCCGCCATTATTTCACAGTTTTTATCAGAATGTTATACGAACTATTGAGCAGCGCTCCACTTTTACTTTACAATTTTTGATAAAGTATTTTACTTATTTCAGAAAATTTGCGCAGCGTTCCTCCCATTTTTTCAATCTCAACTCAAAGTAGTTTGTTTAGTTATTACATATTATTTAAATTATTCCTTTTCATGATTTAGGTCGTTCGGATTAATCTTTTTCCGATGGCTATTCATTTTAATTGTTGCGACGATTTCGCAATTTTCCCCGCTACTCTTTCCATTTCTTTGTCCTTGTGATCTTTTTGAGTTCACATTGTATTTAATGAGTGCCCACTGAGCCGATTGCCTAATATAATTTTGGGTCGAATTTTCAGACGAAGAAAGAAGGTGGAGCTGCCAAAAGACTACCCCTTGATCTAACTAACGCTTCTATAGGAAAGTATTGACGTTCAGAATTCGTCGTTTCTCATGACATGGACCTTCACGGGCACATAATTAGAGGCGGAGAAACCGTTTCTACACAATCTGATAGTGTGTATGATTTTAATTACTTGTAGTATGTACTGGCCGTGTGCCGGAAAATAAATAATTAAATATTACCATCTCAATTGGACAAAAGCTTCAGTGAATAAACGTATATTCTTCATTCAAATTCTTCACTTCCTATTTTCATCATAAATTTTCATAAATACAAGCATTTAATCATTATCGATCAATAAATTCATAGTGAAGTCATTCATACAGCAGGTACACCTTCATTTTTAAATCATAAGTCAATGCACACCAACTGAGAGTTGTCGTGTTCAGACAAAACACTTACCAGTGTTAATTGCCTGAATGCACAGCTCACAGCTGTAACGCACACCAACCAAAATACAGAAAAATAAGACTGCAAAAGAAGACTGAAAATAAGACTGCAAACTAAAAGTTGATAATTTGTCAAAACACATCAGTATATATACCTACAATTTGACCTTACCTTGCGTGTTATTTTTATTGTGATAAAACAAAATTTGACCTTGATTTTACTTGTAATATCTAAATTAAATTTTTATTATTTTCTTAATTTAAATTAACAACTTATTTCTAAAATTTTTAATTGGATTTATTCAACCAAAAATATTTTATTTTAACTCATTTAATTCATTAATTTTTTACTTTATATTACTTGTCGTTTTTCGGTCAAATTTTCTTGTTATTATGTTATTTTTTATGTAAATTTCGTGAGGTTCTTGATGCATTTTGTATTTATTTTATTTTACTTTTATGTTTTTTGATTTTATATTTATTTATATTCTCTTAAATTTTATAGTGTTTAGTTGATGTTGTATGTTGTATTTTAAGCTATCTTGGTTCTGGGTTTTCATGCTATATATTACTGTTACATTTAAACAATTTTCTAGGCCGTTTGTGTTCTGGTCCAACACTTTCCTTTTGTAATTTGAAATATTTAAATGAATAAATTAAATTTTTTATATTAGAATAATGTTAATTTTCCAAATAAATCGAAAGCTCTATCACGAGCGTAGGATTTATATAGTCAAAGGGTATTTTAAGCTTTCAATAAAATATTCATGTAAATTAAAATGAATTAAAGTGCTAGAGTAAATTTAAATAGAGCAAAACGAATTAAAGTGCATAGACTAAATAAAAATGTATAAAAATAAATTAAAGTTGCTAGAAAAAATAAAAGTTATTTAAAGTGTATTATAGTAATGTATTATAATAATGTTAGAGTCTATAAATTACATAAGACAATAATTTTAAAAGTGTCTTTTTTTAAGTGTTTCCATTGCCAGTTTTTCTTAGCGCAATTTATAACTCTCATTTCCCCCGTTAAATTTGCTACAACTGCTGCTGTAAAATCCCTTTTCATCTTCTGATAATAGCTTAATAATGTTCCCATGACACTTACCGAAAGCATTTCTTCTTTACCCTGTGTTAGGCTAAAACCATGATTTGTTTAAATGAATCTGAAATAACATGCAAACGCAGTCATGCTGATTCAAAATCTAACCTATCATCATCAATTAAGCACCCTAAATTAAGAGAAAAAAATTGTAATTAAATACAAAATCAAAAACATAAAAGTAATTAAAATTAATTACAAAATGCACCAAGAACTGCACGACATTAACATAAAAATAACAAGATAACATGATAATTTTACCGAAAAATTGATTAATGTATAAAACCAGCATTTTAACGAATAAACCTGATTAATATAAAAACATTTCTGGTTTAAAATATTCAATTAAAAAATAATAAGAATAAATTATCTATTTAATGAAATAATTGGAAAAATTTGAATTAGATATCACAAGTAAATTCAAGGTCAAATTTTGTTTTAATGCACCAAAAAGAAAACACAAGATTAGGGTCACAAAATAGGTATATATACAGATTCATTTTTACAAATTTTTAATCAATTTTTTCTAGTGAAAGCACTTTTGTGAAACTACTTAGCGAGAAAGCACTTTTACGAACTTTATTTTGAACGACGATTTTCTAGGATACGAACTCAAGCATACTTATAAGTAAGTCTCCGCTTGGGCGTATTACCTAGAATGTTATATAACTGAGAACAATTTCATAGGTAATGTACTGATGAATCAATTACAAGTTATGCCAAAATATTCGTTCTATTTTTTTGAAATTTTTCCGGACACAGCCAAACAATCTACAAGTCATTAAATTATAACACAGTTATCAAGGGTGTAAGTGCGATTTCTCCGCCTATAGCTTGTGCCCGCGAGGATCTAGTTCGTGCACAACAACGGACTTGAACGTCAAATTATCAGCTTCTATAGGGGTAGTGGGAGATCTGTTTTACCCCTCCCAAAAATTCGACCTAAAATCTACACCACTCATCATCTAAACTTCTTACACCGAGTAGTCTAGTAGCCACTCATAAAATCTCAATTGGTGGGTTTCTGGGTTTTGATATTTGAGACTATATGGTTGTTACCCAGACAACCCCATACAAATATCTTGCGCTTGCAACTCGGCACCTGTTGCTAAGCAACGTTGGAACTGTGTTCGAGTGGATAGATCGTCCGCAAAAAGTGAGCGTTATTGCTAATACTATAATTGACCGAACGATCTCTGGGTCCAACGAGCTGCCGATAGAAGGCCTGTGCTCGATTTTGATTTTTAGGTCCCATTATTCTCCTATCTCTTTCAAATGTTAACCTATACTCTCATATCATTTATTGTCAGGTCCATTCCCATAGTCCTTCTTATCGTCGTCCGTGTTGATGATTATTCTTTGGTCTGTACACCCTTTGTTATGTTAAATATTCACACAGTATCTCTCTTACTCTTATCTCTATTATAACCACAATGTTCCCTATTACGTATTATTGCTTGCCTTATCATTGATACTATTATATTTATTACCTTTATTAATTGTTACTACAATTACCTTTATTATTATTTTTATTACTATATAATTACCATTACATTTATTATATTACTACTATTATCATTATTACTATTATTATTATTATTATTATTATTATTATTATTATTATTATTATTATTATTATTATTATTATTATTATTATTATTATTATTATTATTATTATTATTATTATTATTATTATTATTATTATTATTATTATTATTATTATTATTATTATTATTATTATTATTATTATTATTATTATTATTATTATTATTATTATTATTATTATTATTATTATTATTACCATTATCCTTACTATTATCATTATTATTATCAAGTTTTTACTAGGGATCGTTCATTATTCCTCCGCTTTATAAAATATTTTTCTTGTATAAAAATTTAGCTGTAATCCATCTGTATTTTTCCGGTTTTCGATAAAGTATTTATGTTAATTCGAAAACTTTTGCAGCGTTCCGCCCTTATTTTACGCGTTCCACTTTTACTTTACTATTTTCAATAAGTATTTTAATTACTTCGGAAAATTTGAGCAGCGATCCGCCCTTATTTTTTGATTCCAAGAGAATATAATACTAACAATTGAACAACATTCCACTTTTACTTTACTATTTTCTATAAGTATTTTGATTGATTCGGAAAATCTGAGCAGCGTTCCGCCCTTATTTTACGGTTTATAAGAATATTACACTAACAATCGAACGACAATTCGCTTTTGTTTGACTATTTTCTATAAGTATTTTAATCATTTCGGAAAATTTGAGCAGCGTTCCGCCCTTATTTTTCAGTTTTTATGATAAATGTTTTAACTATTTCCAAAAATTTGCGCAGCGTTCTGCCCATATTTTCCGTTTCAATTTAACATAATTTATTTAATTCTTATTTAAAACATTATTTTTCATGATTTTGGTCGTTCGGATTAATCTTTTTCCAATGGCTATTCATTTTAACTGTTGCAACGATTTCACTATTTTCCCCGTGACCCTTTCCCTCTCTTTGTCCTTAAGTCCTATGTATGTTCATATTATATTTAATGAGTACCCACTGGACTACTCGGTGTTAGATATTTTGAGCCGATTGTTGTTAAAAATTTATGTCAATTTTTTAGGAAACAAATGATGAAGGAGCAGCCAAAGGACTACTCATTTACCCTCCAATTTCCACTATGTACGGATAATATTGACGTTCCAGCTCCTGCGTTCCGCACGCCGGAACCTTCACGGGCACGAATCGTTGGCGATAATACACACACTTACACGATTACGATCATGTGTTGGATTTTATTAACTTGTAGTATGTTTTGGCTGTGGGCCTAAAAAGAAAATAAATAAATAAATTTTACCATGGTATTTGGAGTAAAAGTTTCAACACACAAAGGCTATAGATAGAAAATATTTATTCAGCATATTACATCGGCCACATACGGCAATTCGTAATGCATAAAAACCTTGTGAGCATATCGTAAATACCATTTGAAATTCATTGTGTCCATTCCATAAAATTTAATTCAAAAATCCCATAAATTTAATTCGAAAAATCATCCTCAAATTCGATTCGAAAAATCATCCATAAATTCAATTTGAAAAATCATCCATAAATTCGATTTGAAAAATCATCCATAAATTCGATTTGAAAAAATCATCCATAAATTCAATTTGAAAAATCATCCATAAATTCGATTTGAAAAATCATCCATAAATTTGATTCGAAAAATCATCCATAAATTCAATTTGAAAAAATCATCCATAAATTCAATTGGAAAATCATCCATCAATTCCTTTCACAAATTCAATTAATAATATTACACCGGTTGAGAGTGGTCGTGTTCAGGCAAAACACTTACCTGTGTTAATTGCCTGAATGCACGGCTCTTAACCAGTTATACACACCGACTAATTCTTTGCAATGAAATTTTTTCTCCGAAAAATAAGACTGAAAATTTGTGAAAACACATCAGTATTTATACCTACAATTTGGCCTTAACCTCGCGTGTTAATTTTATTGCGATTAAACAAAACTCGACCTTGAAATTATTTGTGTTATCTAAATTAAATTTTTATTAATTTCTTAATTTAAATTGGTAATTTATTTTTAACATTTTTTAAATAAATTTATTCAGCTAAAAATATTTTATTTTTATTCATTTAATTCATTAATTTTTACTTTTATATAAATGGTCATTTTACGGTCAAATTTTTCTTGTTATTATGTTAGGTTTTATGTAGATTTCGTGCGGTTCTTGATGCATTTTGTATTTATTTTATTTTACCTTTATGTTTTTTATTTTATATTTATTTATATTCTCTCAGATTTTAAAATGTTTAGTTGGTGTTGTATATTGTATTTTAAGTTATCTTGGTGCTGGGTTTTCGTGCTGTATTAGTGATGCATTTAAACAATTCTCAAGGCTAGTTGTGTGCTGGCCCAACACAATATTAAAATATATTTCCTTAGATCAAATAAGAGGGAAAGGGAGGGGGGAATTCGAAATCGCTGCAACTAAGCTGTAACCTTATTAAAATGAATGCCAAGATCAAAGCTATGTAAAATGAAGACGATAAACTTTAAGTTTATTAAAATGAGTAGCAGGGTCAAAACCATATAAAATGGATGCAATAAACTGTAAACTTATAAAAATGGATATTAGGATCAAAGTTATATAAAATGAATACGATAAGCTGTACATTTGATTTGAACCTACGATATAGTTTTCAAACGACGGTCAACTGTCAAAAAATTGTGATATTATCACCAGTAATGACAAATTGTGAGCTAGATGATAACCAGAAATTAAAGGTAATTGATATTAACGTACCTTAATGGGTCAATTATTAGATGATATGACTAGTAATTTAGTAACAATGACATCGATAATAATGTACTAATAGTAATAACAGTGTGACGCCCCACGGTTAACTCAACTAGCCCTTATAACAATGTCCAAGATAAAAATGAGTGACAACAACATTGAAATTAGCATAATAGCTATCACCACCCTCAGTCTGTACCAAAATCGCCGCATTATGAATAATATAAAAATTGTAATAAAATTATTCTAAGACAAACCCACACACAATAATCACAAAAGAGTTATGAGCTGTTATGGCGTCAAACAATTAAGTAGAGCTCCATCGAAATATTAACTACACGAAGCACCACCAGACTCGATCAGTCAGTCGTTACCAGTGAGGAATCCTTGACCTGCCGCTCTGATATTCACCCACCGGTATAGAATTTATTCCGACCTTCCCAGACCTAAATCCCCAGGACCACTAAAATTAATAAAGAATAGGAACCGGATTTCTGTTACCAATGAATAACTACCTGACGTTGTACTACCGAAGTTTACACGAACAACATTGATTATGATACGCTTCCACTTGACACCTGATTCAGGAAGATCCAGAGAGTATTATAAACCTGTCCATCAATCTATTGGAACATCGCAGATATAACCAATATTAACCGTTAGAAAATGGTGAGAATAGGTACCGGGAATTAGAGCACCTGTCGGCGGCTACATCAGGAATTGAAGACAAATGGAAGTCGATAGAAAATCAATTGGAACGAGTTCATGATGGTCTAGTTGCTCCGCTAAAGACAAACTAAGCGTTCATGGAGATCAAACGAAAGAAATGGGCCGAATAAACTCTGAATTTTGTTTTTCGATGGAAAAATAACAACTATAAAATGCAAACCAAAACTATAAATGCTTTAACACAAAATCAATAGAGCGAAAATAGTAATAAATCAACCGAAATGCATAATTGATCCAACTAAAATTCAGCAGCTGGTGATTTGCACCATTAATCAAGTAGAATAAATAGTCAATTTAATAACCCATGAAAAGGGGAAATTACATAAAAAATAATAAACCTAAAAATAAAATCAGGAAAAGTTAAATATGGTAATGCCTTAATAAATAAATCAACTATATTTAATCTGGGGATAACCCATCCGAGCGGTGCCGAGTCAACACCATAAACACACACACAAATATATATATATATATATATATATATATATATATATATATATATATATATAAGTCACGAATTCAGTAATTTGACAATCATGTCAACAGTATCTAAAAAATACCAACCGCTCACAGACAACGGATGTGAGGAAATGGGACTGTTCAAGATCGGTTCCAGAACCACCAGTCGCCTATTAAAAGAAGGCTAGAATGCAATCTCGTCGAACACAACCGAGGTACATAACTTCCGTCATATACTTATATATTTCTTGAGTTTGTTATTATTTGTATCTATTTACATGCCTAACGACAAATGACGATGGTAGGTAGTGCGTGTATTAACGATTGACATAGGACAATTTGCTAGCTATTAATCTAATATTCGTACCATGATATTGATTGCTAAGGTTATCTAGATCGCAGAGATCCGCACAGCAGATGAATGGACGATTCACGGATCACCTTGCAAGTACCTGCTCGATCAGCTGCAAAATATCGACAAGTTTTATGGGACCATGGCTACTCGCTGGCCACGTACGGAGAAAGCAGTTGGTCTCGTCAATCGAATGCTCGAGACGATGAAGTGGAGTTTCCCAGTATATCTATCAAGATTGAACCGGGCATGAGAAGCCCTCTAATGGGCCGAATTCAGTTTATTCCGTTTAGAAAATCTCGAGAAAAAGTACCACTGAAGAGCAAATATGGCCCGGCGGCACTTAGCCGGTGTGAAAATCGATATTGCCAGCGGTCTAATCCCAAGCACAGATTGCTTCGCTCCGGAGTACGGAGTTTCGTACGAACTAGATGATCCCAGACTGATGAGTATGGACGCACCGATAAAGCTAATTTTACCAGATCGACTGGTACAGCCAATGCTTCGGAGTCGACTAGGACAACAGCATCACGGAGATAACACTTATACTCAACGATACCCACTGCGGAAATGTCCGGACCATCTGCACCGAAAGAACCTGCCCGGAAGTCGACGATGAACAAAGCAGCACGGCTTGAATCATGGTACTCAAATATACAATTAATGTTTTTAAGTGTTTATTTTAGACTTATTTTGATAAAATGTAATTATATTAATCCGCAAATAAAGTCATTCAATAAGGATGATGATATATAAACAGTATTTTTGGAATAATAGGTACGATTTGATTATAAAACTCAAATAAAGCCTACTTAGCATTAAATAATACAAAATAGAATAAAAAGTGTAAAATAATACAAAAAATATATAAAAATAAATAAAAACATTTAAATAGAATCGAAAAACATTAAATTTTAGCAAAATTAACCTATTTCATCAAATTGGCTCCAAATTCATCGAAACGCTTATATTCTAGAAAATAACTATGAGAATTAAGCTTAAAATGTAATTAGAAACTTTAAGAAAAAAGAATCATAGAAATCTGACAACTAAGGGAAAAAGGATGAAATATGGTAAAAACGTGGAGGCGTTTTGTTTTACCGTATCAAAAACCATGTGTGTAAAACCCCTCTATATAAGTCGATGCCAGATCGACATAAATTAGTGCTATTTTTCTGAAAAGAAGCTAAAAAGACTTAAAAATATTTTTATCGAATATTTGGAGAACTCTAAAAGTAAGGAGTTTTGTTTATTTTTATTATTATTTTAATTCATGTTAAAATTTTATGAAATGTATTTTTACAGGATGTTTAGAACACAATTTTTGAATTTATGAACTTTTATGCCATGTGTATGCAGACTTTCGAAAGTCGAATATTAAAAAAATTTTATTATATGTTGTCAATCGAATTGTTTTGGTCAAATGTTTTTATATAAACTTAAATTCAAAATATTCCCTCGTATCAACCAAGTTCCATGAAAACTTCGTTTTCATGGTACTTGACCAATACAGTATGCCTCATGATTAAATTTTCAAAATATACTTACGCAATTCATAATAATTCATTAATTTTGTAAAATAGAACCGAATTTACTTATTATTTATATTATAATTATTATTTTTAATTATTATCCATAATTATTAACCATATGATATCAAGATTGATAACCACATGCATGCAAGTTATAAAAATGATTGCTTACCGAATTAATTATCAAACTAGTACTTCGGTGTGTAGGAACACGTAGTAAATGGAAGTTTGCCGGGTGAGTTCTCTACTCCGAGAATCTCAACGCGAGACCCTCTGTAGAGAGCGATTGGTCACGAGAAAGACCTAACTATAAAGTAAAACGAAGAATAAAGTACCAATATAAGTCAGAGAGAAGTAATGGTGACTCAAAATGTTTGTATATAAAGAAAAACTATTGTATTAATTTGATTTAAAGCGTTCCAGAAATTTATCAAACACGAAAAATAAAAGAAGAGAAAAGAAAAATTTCTAAATCAATCTTATTATTGAACAGACAAAGATTCGGAAGAATTATGAGTATATCACGGTTTGTTTCAGTAGATTTTCTAATGTAATGTGAATTTATATCTAACTAATTTTGTTAAATTTTAAATTATTTATTTTTATTTTTTAATTTCTTTTTTTGATTATCTTTTATTATGCTTATTCATCATCGAGAGAAGGCAATGCTAATGACGACTAGAAGTCACGAAAAATAGCCCAATAAAATAACTGGAGTAATATATATGGAAATCACCAACTTAATTGTTTTAAAAAACAAATTACTTAAAAATAAATTTAAGCATTTTTATTATTTAATTCATTTTTCAGGAATTATCAGCAAACAAAATTTATTTTATAATAAAATATTGTGAAACATTTAGGTTTTTAAATACAGAAATGACAGCAAAAAATACAAAAGAAATCGACACAGTTTCGTAAATTAACTATGCAGCTAATTTTCTTATCTAAAAATAAATTTTTATAAATAATGAAAGTTTTAAAAATTTATTTAAACCTTTAATAAATTTATTTTTAGGTATAAATTGGAAGAAGACAAACAAAAAAAGGAAATATATTTGCAATCTCAAGCAATCCAAGAAGATTCTCTGCAGAAAAAATATCTATTGTTCATTTTTGCAATAAGAAATAAAATTGTGTTATGTTCGTTTACTATATTATTTACTCAACTGATATGGTAAAACTTATTTATTATTTCTTTTTCGGCCCACAATCAAAACATACAAAAAGAAAGAAAAATTACACATAACTATCGAACTGTGTAAGTGCGGTGTAAGTTCGCCAATAGTTCGTGCCCGTGAAGGCTAAAGCGTGAGAACGCAGTAGCTGGAACGTCATTATTATCCGTATATAGTGGAAATTGGAAGGTAAGCGAGTAGTCTTTTGGCTGCTCCTTCATCATCCGTTTCCTGAAAAATAGACATAAAAATTTTTTTAACAACATTCGGCTCAAAATCTCTAACACTGAGTAGTCCAGTGGGCACTCATTAAATATAATATGAACACAAAATAGATCATAAGGACAAAGAAATTGAAAGGGTAACGGGGAAAATTGTGAAATCGTTGCAACAGTTAAAATGAATAGCCATCGGAAAAAGATTAATCCGAACTACCAAAATCAGGAAAAATAATGTTTAAAATAATATTTAAGAATTAAATAAATTATGTTGAATTGAGACGAAAAATAAGGGTGGAACGCTGCTCAAATTTTCTGAATTGATTAAAATACTTATAGAATATAGTAATGCAAAAGTGAAATGTTGTTCGATCGTTAGTATAATATTCTCTTGAAACCATAAAATGAGGGCGGATCGCTGCTCAAATTTTCCAAATCAAATAAAATACTTATCAAAAAATAGCAAAATAAAGGTAGGATACGGCTCAGTAATTGATAAGATATCGGATAAGACCGTAAAATAAGGGCGAAACGCTGTTCAAATTTTCCGAATTAATTAAAATACTTATCGCAAATTGTAAAGGTAAAATGTTGTTCAATCGTTAGTATAATATTCTTATCAACTGTAGGATAAGGGCGGAACGCTGCTCAAATTTTCCGAATCAATGAAAATACTTCATCGAAAACCGTAAAATAAGGGTTGAACGCTGCTAAAATTTTCGAATTAACAAAGTTACTTTATCGAAAACCGGTATAATACAGATGGGTTACTGCTAAATTTTTATATAAGAAAAATATTTTATAAAGTTGAGGAATAAAGAAAGATACCTACTAAAAACTTGACATTAATAATGATAATAGTAAGGATAATGGTAATTATAAAAATAAATAATAATAATAATAATAATAATAATAATAATAATAATAATGTTGGGCCAGCACACAAATAGCCTTGAGAATTGTTTAAATGCATCAGTAATACAGCACGAAAACCCAGCACCAAGATAACTTAAAATACAATATACAACACCAATTAAACATTTTAAAATCTGAGAGAATATAAATAAATATAACATTAAAAACATAAAAGTAAAATAAAATAAATACAAAATGCATCAAGAACCGCACAAAATCTACATAAAACATAACATAATAACAAGAGAAATTTGACCGTAAAATGACCATTTATATAAAAGTAAAAATTAATGAATTAAATGAATAAAAATAAAATATTTTTGGTTGAATAAATTTATTTAAAAATGTTAAAAATAAATTACCAATTTAAATTAAGAAATTAATAAAAATTTAATTTAGATAACACAAATAATTTCAAGGTCGAATTTTGTTTAATCGCAATAAAATTAACACGCGAGGTTAAGGCCAAATGATAGATATATATACTGATGTGTTTTCACAAATTAGCAGCACAAAATTGACAACCAAATTTCAACTAAATTAGCAGGCTGTATGCAGAGAGAAAAATTTAATTTTACTGTTAACTATAGCTGGTAAAATTGATTTTAAATTACTGTTGTCGATTCGCGGTATTACTTTCCGAGTTTATATGGAGAATTTTCATGGAATTTTATGATACGAAATGAAGAGTTTATATCGAGAATTTTTATGGAATTTTATGATATAAATGAAGAATTTGTATGAAAATATATATTTATGCCTTGAAACTTTTATCAAATTTAGATGGTAACATTTAATTTTTTTTAATTTATTTTATTTTATTTTGTGGCCCACAGCCAAAACAAACTGCAAGTAATTAAAATCACACATAATCTATCGAACGATGCAAGTGCGTGGAATACCGCCAATGATTCGTGGCCGTGAAGGCTCTGGCGTGCGGAACGCAGGAGCTGGAACGTCAATATTATCCGTACATAGTGGAAATTGGAGGGTAAATGAGTAGACCGTTGGCTGCTCCTTCATCATCCGTTTCCTAAAATTGACATAACATTTTTAACAACAATCGGCTCAAAATATCTAACACCGAGTAGTCCAGTGGGCACTCATTAAATATAATATGAACATACATAGATCTTAAGGACAAAGAGAAGGAATGAGTAGCGGGGAAAATTGCGAAATCGTTACAACAGGTAAAATAAATAGCCATCGGGAAAAGATTAATCCGAACGACTAAAATCATGGAAAATAATATTTTTAAATAATTTATAAGAATTAAATAAATTATTTTGAATTGAGATTGAAAATATGGGCAGAACGCTGCTCAAATTTTCCGAATCAATTAAAATACTTATCAAAGTTAACAAATTAAAAGTAGAATTCGGCTCAATAATTGAGAGAATATCCGGATGAAACCATTAAAATAAAGGCGGAACGCTTCTCAAATTTCCCGAACTGATTAAATACTTATCAGAAATAGTAAAATAAAAGTGAACTGCGGCTCAACTATTGGTATAAGATTATTATGAAACTGTAAAAAAAGGGCAGAATGCTGCTCAAATTTTCTGAATTAATTCAAGTACTTAACAAAATAGTAAAGTAAAGATGGAGCGCGTAAAATAAAGGCGGAACGCTGCGCAAATTTTCCGAATCCATTAAAATACTTATAGAAAATGGTAAAGTAAAAGTAAAAGATAAAGTAAAAGATAATCTGATTAATCCGAAAAATAAGGGCGGAACGGTGTTAAAATTTTTCGAACTAACAAAAATACTTTGTCGAAAATTGTAAAATAAGAATGGGTTACGGCTAATTTTGTATATCAATAAAATATTTTATAAAGCTGAGGAATAAGAAAGGATCCCTACTAAATACTCGATGATAATAATGATCATAGTAAAGATAATGGTAATTATAATAGTAATGATAATGGTAATTATAATAATAGCAATAATAATAATAATAATAATAATAATAATAATAATAATAATAATAATAATAATAATAATAATAATAATAATAATAATAATAATAATAATAATAATAATAATAATAATAATAATAATAATAATAATAATAATAATAATAATAATAATAATAATAATAATAATAATAATAATAATAATAATAATAATAATAATTATAATAATAGTGCTAATAATATTAGTAGTAATAATAATAAACATAATGGTAATTATAGTAATAAGAATATTAATAAATGTAATAATAGTAACAATTAATAAAGATAATACCTATAATAGTAACAAGGATAGCGCTAGTAGACATAGTAGTTTAATAGGGATAAGGATAAAAGAGATACTGAGTTTGTTTAACATAAACATAGGGTGTACAGGCCATGGCAAAAGTCGATAATACGGACAATGATAAGAAGGACTAGGCGAATGGACTTAACGATAAATGATATGAGAGTATGGGTTAATATTTGAAGGAGATAGTAGAATAATGGGACCTAAAAATCGAAATCAAGCACAGGCCTCTATCGGCAGCTCGTTGGAACCACGGATCATTCGGTCAATTATAGCATTAGCAATAGCGCTCACTTTTTGCGGACGATCTACCCACTCGAACACAGTTCCAACGTTTCTTAGCGACGGGTGCCGAGTGGTAAGTGAAAGATATTTGTATGGGGTTGTCTGGGTAACAACCATATAGTTTCAGAATATCGAAACCCAGAAACCCACCAATAATAATAATAATAATAATAATAATAATAATAATAATAATAATAATAATAATAATAATAATAATAATAATAATAATAATAATAATAATAATAATAATAATAATAATAAATATAATGGTAATTATAGTAATAATAATAATAATAATAATAATAATAAAGGTAATAGTAGTAACAATTAATAAAGGTAGTACATATAATAGTAACAATGATAATGCTAGTAATAATAATAGGTAACATTGTAGTTATAATAGGGATAAGGGAAAGAGAGATATTGTGGGTATATTTAACATAGCAAAATCATCAACACGGACAAGGATAAGAAGGAGTAGGCGAATGGACATAAATATAAATGATATGAGAGTATAAGTTAACATTTGAAAGAGATAGGAGAATAATGGGACCTAAAAATCGAAATCGAGCACAAGCCTTCTATCGGCAGTTTGTTGGACCCATGGATCGTTCGTTCAACTACAGCATTAGCAATAGCGCTCACTTTTTGCGGACGATCCATCCACTCGAACACAGTTCCAACGTTGCTTAGCAACGGGTGCCGAGTTGCAAGCGAAAGATATTTGTATGGGGTTGTCTGGGTAACAACCATATAGTTTCAAAATATAAAAACCCAGAAACCCACCACCTAAAAGAAACAGTCTTGCAGTGTTAATCTTTACAAGGCTTTAAAATAAGACAGTCAAAAACGTCTACATCGATCTCTTTGCATTCATAACACAGCATACATCTATATAAATATTAACACTCACACAACACGCACTATTATTATAAGAAAAAGGAAAAGTTCAAAAATTTGGAATTAAAAGCTTGATTATATTGAATATATTGATTGGTAAATTTTTATTGTTATTTAATAAAATATTTATACAAAGAGTTTGTCTTTTCATTATATATAAGAAACACCAGTGAAAGGTTGAGACTTCATCAAAACATGAGACCTCAACAATAATAATATCAGAAATCATAATAGTCAATGTTTCAAACTGATTATCAATTTAATATATATATATATATATAATTTCAGTGAACAAAAATTAAGCTAAGACACTGGATATCGAGAAATTTCGACGAGATGTGACCTATTATCACAATAAGGCTTTGGAACAAAGTCAACGAGCCGAGACAATGATCCATCGATGCCACAGGATGGAAGAAACTTGGACGCAGCCGGAACAAACGAAGAAACTAACTCAACATAATAACCTACTGGAATTACAATATACCGAATGGCTATAGAATTAGAAAAGATAAAAAAGGTAAACAACAACTAAAACTAAAAGAGACCATTCGAAATGAGATTGGCTACCAACCGTCTACCGCTATTACCACTTGCATCGATCCAACATTTCTGCCTTTATGCTCAAGTAAAACCATCAATGTAAACAGCAATATCGACAAAATCAAATCTAATAAAAATCGTCCTAGCAAAGCCGAGAAAGAGAGAAACCGGAGATTGAAGAGGGCTAGATTAATGGGACAAATAAAGAAGTCCATGCCACACATCTCAGATCGAGATTAATCCATTGACTCAATTTTATAAAATATGTTTAATAATGATTTGTGTCTTTACATTGGGAATCGTTTTGGAACTAATTCAAATTTTTTAATAAGTAATATTCGTGAAATAAGATAAATTTACTAAATAATCGATATTATTTCAATTGAATTAACACTAGGGGGGACCCATAATTAAAAGAAGCGTGAATACCTTCTATGGTAGCTCGTGAACCAAAAGGTTTTTAGGGTATCAGCAGTCATGGTAATGTGGCTCACCTTTTACTAAAAACCACCAATTGGAATACATTTCTAACGTCATTTTGACGGGTATTCAATGGTTATATCTCTTGTGCGCGCATCTGGTGGGGAATCCCTTGCAAGTGCCCGCGAAAATCTTATATATTTTACCCATCAGGTACTCAGCACTGAGAAGAATTGAAAAATTGGAAATAGTCCTGAAATAGTCACCAATTAAACATACTTTTGATATTTTAAAAGACTAATTTTTTAAATTATTCTAGTTTGTTTAAATCAGAAAGATTTTTCAATTTTGAAGTTCTTGAATAAATAAATATTTGAAAAGGGCTGCTCAAAAATTCGTGAATACCTTAAATATATCTGATTCATAGTCAAATTTTGTAAAAAATATTATGTCACTCACTTATTAAGTAGTCGGTGAAAAACAAAAATATCCTTAAAATATTTGGATGTCAATTATTTCTGATTTAAATAATTTCTACTTATTATTAATATTTATCAAAATACGTGGATATTATTAACAATAACTGGTCATTATTAATAATAATATATTAAAACTAAATTTTCAATTAAACATAATTTTTGAATTAAATTTTAATTTAAAATTAAACATTAAGTAATGTCAACATAATTTGAATTACAATATTTAAACTAATTAATATTATCTTGTGTATTTGAATAACATAAATAAACCTTTGACTACTTTCAATTTTATACAAATATTAAGTCATAGATAAACGCGTTTTCTTTAAATTTAATGTTGCTAAATTTATTTCAATTCACTATTCAACTGTTTAAATAATTAAAATAAACAAATTTATTCAAAATTTATTTTTCCATTAATGTTGGCTTAAATTTACACTTTTTTCATTTATATTTTAAAAATGATTATTAATTGTAATTTTATTTCTTTATATTTTTTAGTTCTTCTACAAAAGAGTTTTTGTTACATATGCCACTGAAACCAGGTGATTTTTTAACTGCATTATATAACTTTGAAGGCCAAAAGGCTGAAGATTTACCTTTTTCGAAAGGGGAAAAGTTGAAAGTCTTGAAAATAATATCGGTTCGTTACAGATTTTATTATTATAATGTTTATTTTTTTATAATTAGGATCCGAACTGGATAACATGCTCTAATAATAAGCAACACCAAGGCTTGGTCCCAGTCAATCATGTTAAATTATCGCCATCTTTAAATATTGAAGATCCGTAAGAAATTATTTTTTGATAACTAAATTGAATAAAATTTTATGAAATTTATTTATTTATACGTGTAATTTAAAAGATAGAATAAATTAAAACTATATAACAAAATTTTATAAAAGTTACTTAATTCTTTGAAAATGTTAAAATAAAATTTCCCAAATGGGAAAATTTCCTTTAATAACTTTTCCAACTTAGTAGATAATGATAACATTAATCATTATCAAAACTGAGGCTTATAATTGTTTTAATTAATAAATAGTTTACGTTTGTTTTCATGAAATTTTTGATTTGGTAAAAATTGACTATAAAGATATATCGCAAATTGTCATATGGAAGATCTGGTAATTTTTAAAAAGCTTATCAAAAAATCAACCCTATGACTGAAACAATGTTAATTACAATTAAAATTAGTGGTTAGAAATTAGCCCCATGAATCACAATGAGTTATCGCGCATATACCTCCTTCCCAAAAACGCCAAAATCCCGATCTCGTAAATGGAGCGTCTGCGCATCTGGCAAATAAGTTATCGCGCATTTTATTTACTATTATATAAGCTGATATTTTTGAAGATTTGTCATTAAACATAAAATATCATCAATCACTGTTGATATTTTCAAAAGTGATTATGCGACAGTTGAATATGTTATTTCTTTGAAACTATTTTCATCATCGTTTGCGGATTTCGAAGCGATCACACTTTCAGAACTTTCCAACGACTTAGTAGCAACCATGTTTTTAATTTTTTACTATTAGTGACATAATTTTATTCAATAAGGATATATTTATCATTTTACTCACACTAATTACCACACTAACTTTAAAAAGTGAAAGCCTAATTATGATCAGTATCAAATGGTAAATTTTAAATAGCGACTTTCTTTCACAGTATTCGGATAACCAATGTTTTATTCTTTTTTGATATGAGAATTAATTTTATCTTGTCGCTTTCCGGCTTTTACATTCGAGTCTATCTGAAAAAAATCATTTCCCATCCAATCACTAACTCTTATTCTTCCCAATTTTCCGACATTTGTACTTTTATTTTCTTAAATTAATCAATTATTAACTCAAAATCTTTTCACCAGTTTTCATGTTTTCACAAAAATTTAACGCAGTGAAAGAAACAAAAAGGCCCAATGAAATTTAAAGAAAACTATAATTGCAAATTATTAGTTTAAATTACTAGAATATCACATCAATTGCTATGGATAATAATAGACCAATGGTGAGGCGAATAAAAGATTTTACTGATAATCCAACAAATTTCAGATATTCTTTAAAATCTGGAAACGCCAAATTAATATTTTAAAATTAAAATTAAATTTGATATTAATTTCTGTTACCAAATCAGGTTCTTGAAATTTCATATTCCTTAAAAATCAAACACAATTATAACCTGGTATCAAATGAGGTTTTGGTTTTGTATTCCAGTGTCATTATTGGTTTGCTTGAGATTTCGACCATAATAAAACCAGCACAGAAGCATATTCTGTTAGGGAACTTACTATAATGATACTTTTCTTAAGAATTCTAAACTTTTCACCTTGGGTTCGTCATCAAAAAGTAAAATTTTCAACCATTTGAAAGTTTTGAATCATTCTAATATATTGGATTTCTGACTATCATCATTATATTCAACACAAAAAGCTTTATATTTATAGTATTATAAACGAATGGAGATACCATTCATTGGAATTATTGGTGTTCAAAAGAAAACCTTTTATCAATCAGTAATTTCATAGTTAAGTGATGAGAATGTTGTAATTCATAAAATTGTTACCATTTTATTAAAAGTTCACACATTGCAGACTTATTGAACTTCAAACCATTTAAGTGACCGTTCTTGCATAGCCAATGTGTTTATTCATCTGACTTTCTAAAAATTTAATAACGGAAGTACATGTAAATTTATGTAATGCCTTTTTAAACAAAGAATAATTTATCTCGTATAATTTGTTTGGTTTTATCTAGAGTTGTGCAAAAAGAAAATTAAACACACAGATATTGGAGAGTGAAGAAGACAAAATTAATAAATAAAATACAAAAAATAATTAAAAATTTGAAAAATTTACATAACGTTGAGAAACAGATATGTAAAGATAGCAAACAATGAGACAAATACAAAATGAATGGGGAGTTCCTAGATAAAAGTATTCAAAAAATACAAAAAATTATTAAAAAAACCAAATAAATTTAATTGTTGTGTAGAATCCCGAGCAATAAATAATGGGATTAGTTTTCCAAATAAATTTAATTGATTAATGGTAACCCTGAGCTCATAGAAAACCAGGGTTATTTATTTATTTGAGTCAACTGGTTTTGTAGTTGAAAGAAGAACGGTGATCAAAGGCAACGGAAAAAGGTATTAATTGAAATGTCCATCAATTATTAAATTTTTTTCATTAGAATTTCCCGAAAAGCACTAATTTAATTATTTAAATTGCAAAATCTTTATAGAAGGGAATATGATTGTCACTGACCAGTGGTCGAAGAATTACAGTTATTCAAGAGATTCCTGTTAAAAGTATACCAGAAAAAAGATCGAAGTAGATGTAAATTAAACGAAGAGTAAGGAAGCGAAGCTCAAGTCAAATTAATAATGAGTGTTTAAAGTTCAGAAAAGGCGGTCTCTACTGGGGTTACTTACCTTATTGTTTTCTATTTCTGTCATTAAAAGCCAACCTTATGCAATATGCCATAACAATTTTATAATTTATGTACATATTAAATTAAGTAAATTTTAATTATGATAAATGTTAATTAAATCATTCATAAAACAATCGATAATGTCAATGTTAATTAATATGTTAATATGTTAATTTCAAATTTTAATAATAATTTATTAATAACGTTAAATTGACTTCTCTGATTGTGATGAATACTTTAATTGAATTCAACTACAAAAAATATTTAATTATTATTATCATAATAAAACTGAAGAATTTGATTATAACAATAATGTAGATATCATTACACAATTCGGAATATGATGCTGTATTGTTTGTTTATCTCGTAATGTTAAAGTTAAATGTAATGTTAAATTTAAAATAAACTTGACAATTTAAACTTGCTCATTTAAAAAAAAAGTTAAATTAAATAAATTTCAATATGCATTTTATAAAATACCTTAGCACAATTACTCTTTAGTTTCATTTTTCCGTTCTTTTCAATTGAAACAGTAGATTAATTTAATTTAATTCAACTTCAGTTATAATATAACAATGTACAATACTTTTTAATGTGTACTTCATAATCATATAAAATTGGTTATTGATAACGCAAGTTTTACTATTTATAAAAATACATAAATGCGTTCTGTTAATGTAATTTTAAGATAGATTTAAGCCTGAAGCTCTCGATAATAATTATCTGCCCTTCTGAAAATATCAATATTTTACATTTAAGGTAATTCCGCGAAAACAATATTTGTTTAAATAATATTGAACTTGATTAATTTTTGAAGTAAATAACCTTGCCAAGTTTTTGACTTATGGATGTTATAAACACCAAATATACAGTAGTTAATTCTAAATTCAGGCGAATTTGTATTTTAATCTATCCAAAAACTTTATTGTTTTGTTAAAATAAATAATAAAATAATTGAATAAAATGATTAGTTGAAATAAATGAATTTAAAATGTGTTAAAGAATCTATAGAAACCTAAAATTTATCTGTTATTTAAATTCAATGCTAATAAAATATATTTACATACAACAAAAAAAAACTCTTTAATACTAAAACTCAAATTAGAATTCAACATTCGAAACAATCTTAAACAAAACATTTTTATGAAATTAACAAAAATAATTGAAAGAAAATCTTAGAATAAAATGAAATCTTAAAATTGGAAATAAATTAAGCGAATGGTTTAAAGGTAGTTCTGAGTTAATTTTTTCGAAACTATTATTCAACATTGCATGAACTTATTGTACATCAAATTGAAGACACTGCAGAGTTAAAATCAAATCAAGCAGTTAAATCATATGTCGAGATATTGAATTCAGTTATATTCAATGATAAACTGCCAAAATTTTAACAACCGGTTCTCTCAAAACTAAAAACTAACAAAACATTTTTTAATAGAAGATCGTTTTATTTGACTAGAATTAATTATTTTTATTTATTTGATTAGCCTCAGCTGAAATTATATATTAATATAACAATTTCCAAATAAGTTCATTATTTTCATTAATATTTTTTTGCTTTATTTCGAATCCTGGTATCATCAGCTGAATTATGATTCCTTAACCAAGTTTTAACATATTCTTCAGCATTCCATCTGTCAAGTGGTGGTACAACTATATTAACAGTCATTAAACTAGAAATATGTTCTACCGAAAGATTAGCTCTTTTCTTTTCACAAATGATATTCATTAATGAAAACCCTCGTTCGGCCTCTGCTGAACTTATAGCAATAGTATTAATTTTATTTTTAGCTTTTTGAATTATATGTATTAAGGAGTTTTTTCCTTCAATTATGTTTTGTACATAATCTATGTAATCGTTTATGGGAATTTCGTACCTAATTATTTCATTCAAATTTCTCAATTTTTCTTCTCCATAAATCCACGGGCATGTAACTTCTTCCAAATTCCAATCACTTCCTTCTAGTAAATTACATTATTCAGCTACATCGTTTTTTGCTCATTGCTGTTCAATCTTATATGTTCAATATTTGAATATATTCCCTACCTAAAATTTGTAGTATTTGCACTTAAAAAATTTTTCATTGCAAGCGTTATTGTAAAGTCACCACCAATTAATGTTTTAGATGGTATCATGGAAAAGTTTCCCGGTCTCTCGCAGAAGAGCGTCTGATGCCATGCGAAAATGGCACATTCCTAATTAGATCTTCCGATAAATTTCCTGGAGACTACACTATTTGTGTAAAATTCAACGATGTCCAGTTTTATCATGTCATTTATTCTAATAAAGGATACACACTTGATGAGGATTCTTGGTTCGCTTCAATGCCTGAACTGATTGAGGTAAAAAATGAAAACTTATTCTAAAAAACTACAATTAAATCGTATTTAGCATTATCAAAAAGATGCAGATGGGTTGTGTTGTACATTGACAAAGTGTTATGAATCTCCGAAATCCAGACTGGATTATTTGGACGAAAATGTACTTAATATTAAATTTGAAGAAATCAAATTAGGTCCGAAAATTGGTTGTGGCGAATTCAGTGGTAAGCAAAGCTTTTTAATCACAATTTTCTAAATCCAGATATTTGAAAATTATAACCTAATTATTTACCACCCAGTCACGCAAGATTATAAAGTACATTATTTTTACAGTTAATTCGATATTTTAAAAATCTATTTATTTATTTAAATAAATCAATAAACACGACAATGATTAAATTTCAAGAAAGCGTCACAAACACTTTTTACGATATATTTTGACAGTTATTTTCTTATCATCAATTTGGATAGAAAAAATCTATAGATATTATGGATTTTATAAATCATTTTATTGATTTTAAAAATAATTTTTAATTCAATTAAAATAATCAATTATTTTTCAATTTTGAGTATTTTATATATTTAAAAATTATCTAAAACATTTTATTTTAAAGTTTTTAAATTTTTATAAATCATATTTAAACGATCCGTAAAAAAATTAACAGTTCCAAGAAAGCAATCGATGACTTTTTCTCTATTTCACATACGAATGCAAATTTTTCAAATGAGATAGTCATATAATGCAAAAACGGCTCTATATGTTTCTGTTTTTCAAATACAATAAAAAAATCTTCCAAATATACCAATTATAAACAACGGATTTCTGAAATAATTTTCTTTTCTTAGCTCACCAAAAATATTGATGCGATCATTGGTGCTAAAGAGAAACCCAAATCAATTTTAGTTCTTTGTAGCTACAATTGAAAAGAAAATTGAATTTTGAAGTAGCAAACTATTCATAAGTTCATGAAATTTCTTTTCATCCAAAATGTGATGTTCAGAATCGTTTTCATTCGATAACAAGCTAAATAAATCAATATTTTCCACCAATGATATATATGTGAAAAAACTTCAAGCACCAAACGAAACCATAGTCATACTTTTATAGGACATAAATTCAAAACTATCTATAAATTTAAACTTTGATCGTATACATGGTTTCAGTTGAAAGATATTAATGCTAACTGTATGAAAAGTTTATCGATGAAAAATATGCAATAGAATGAAAAGAATTATTTTTGCAAATACTGTGTAGGTGATGTGCTATGTATGGAATGGCTTGTTGTGTCTAGGAATTTTATGATCCAATCGCATCACATGTAAAAATGTTTGGGAATGACTAGGGTGTTTGTATGTCAATTTTCAATTGTATGCGCACCTGTGTACTTGAAAATGTAACATAAAATTTTTAAAAACTTACAATTCTAACTTTTATTTTGGACAATAAAAAAAATAAAAGTAATAAACTTGCATAAAATTTTTCGTTTGAATTAGAATTGAATTTTAACATAAAATTCCTATGAATCGTTTTTATTATTTTTGTTCTATTTTTAGATCTTTATAGTATACACCACACTATAGAGATCCCACTACTGTGAATCAACCAGTAAAAACAATTATTACAAAAATGTATAATAAAGCACCATTACATAACTTCTCCCTTAAAACCGAACGTTAACATGTTAGAAGCTATAACATTCAATTCTTCAGTCATCAAAATAAATTACTAAGACTATTAAATCCAAATTCTATTTCATAAAATCTGATTATATAAACAAATATTCTTGGGACATTTTCTAAATTTTAATTTCAACCAAATATCAACATACCATTGCATTCATACTTGAATTTCAATTTTATTAAAAATTATTTTATTTTAAAATTTCAATTATCATTTCAATTTTAATATCTTAAAATAATTTAAGTTTCAATTAAAACTTTACAAATTTTAATCGTGAACTAATTTAATTTAGTATTTTAATTTTAACTCCTCACATCCCCCTTTTTTAAAATGTTTGATCTTCTCAACATTTCTGACTACCATCTTCCCATTTTGATCCTTAAGTAAGTAGCTCCGTTCATGTATTTTCTTTATCACTTTGTACGGTCCTTCCCACCTTGCATCGTCTTTATTTCGAATTTATTGTTTGATCAAGACCACATCTTCCATTTCAAAATTTCTCACTGTTTTGCTTATTTTTGGTTTTAGTGTTTTATCCTCTATTCTCTTTTCCATATCTTCTCTATTTATTTCTTTATTCGAGTACCATTTCATTCTGTCGATCTTCCTCCCAAATATAATCTCTGCTGGCTTACTCCCGTTGTTTTTTGAACTGTTGCATTTAACGTATATTCTATTTCTGGCACTATATCAGCCCAGTTTTTCCTTCCTCCTTCATTCAATGACGCGTTAATATACTCTCTGATTGTTCTGAATTGTCTTTCAATAATACCATTCGTGTTATGGTGATATGGGCTTGAGAAAATTAATTCAATGCCAGCTGTCTTTGCTAGTTCTTTTATGCTTCTTGCTTCAAAGTTCTTCCCACAATCTACATAAAGTTCTTTTGGCGCTCCAAACTTTAATATCCATTTATTTAATAACGTCTCACTAATTGTTCTTTCGTCTTGCTTGTTTATGGCCGTTAATGAGATGTATTTACTATAGTGGTCAATGATTCCGCAAATATATTTCTTTTTGTTGAACGTTTCTTTCAATGGCCCACATATATCCATATATATCTTCTCGAATGGTTCTGTACTCTTTATTGTTTGAGTTTCCTCCTTTGTCTTGGTTGTTATCGTTTTCATTTTCTGACATCTTTCGCAGTTCTCAATTACCTTTTTTACTTCCGTTGCTAGATTTTCCATGTCGCAGTTGTTCTGGATATATTTTGTTACTTTCTGTGCACCTGCATGGCACAGCAATACGTGTACTTCTTTTATCATCCTCTGTCTATTATCTGACGGTATCCATATTTTACCTTGTTTAGTTAGTACCGTGTTGTTTTCCATTATGAACTTACAATCTTTATTTTCTAACTTATTCTTTATTTCTTGGACCTCCATATTGTCATTTTGCCACTTGTTATATCCGCCTTCTGCTGTTACTGTTAATATTCTGGTTTTAATTTTGCCGGTTTTTGCGTCTTCGTGTTCCATCATACACTGTACACATGTTCCGCATGTTTTCCTGGATAGCATATCCGCGTTTGTATGGCTTGTTCCTTTCCTGTATTCCATTTTAATATCCAGACTGCTTAAATAGTTGATCCATGTCTGGAATTGAGCCGTTATTGGTTTCTTCGTTGTTACCATAAACGTAATAGCTTTATGGTCCGTTCTCAGTACGAATCTCTTACCATATAAGTAGTGGTTGAAATGTTTACAAAAATAGTATATTGCCAATAATTCTTTTCTGGTAATGCAGTATCCTTTTTCGTGGCTGCTCATCGCATGTGAACCATATGCAATGACATGTTCATGTCCTTTTTCATCCTTTTGCGAGAGAACTGCTCCAATAGTATCGAAGCTCGCGTCTGTGTCTAATATAAATTCTTTTCTGAAATCTGGAAATACCAATACTGGGGCGGTTATCAATGCTTCTTTCATTTCCCCGAAAGCCTTTTCACACATCTCTGTCCATCTTATTTTCTCATTGTTTTTTCCGCATATACTTTCTAGTGCTCTTGCCTTCTTTGCATAATCTTTTATGAACCGTCGATAATAGTTACAGATACCCAGAAAGCTCCTCAGATTCTTCACACATTTTGGTTTTTGAAATGATTGTATTGCTTCTATTTTAGCATTATCTGTTTGTATGCCGTCTTTATTTATTATGTGTCCCAGAAACTTCACTTCTTTTCTAAATATTTGACATTTTTCGGGGTTCAATCTTAGTCCTGCTGTTGCGATCTTCCCTAGGACTTTTCCAAATATGTTATAATGGTCTTCTTCTGTCTTTGTGAATATTAGGATGTCGTCTAAATATACCATCACTCCATCTTTCCACAAGTCTTTCCATACTTTCGTCATTAATTCTTGAAATGTTCCTGGTGCCGCTGCAATACCGAACGGCATCCTGTTAAAACAGAACTGTCCTTCTTTTGTTGAGAATGCTGTTTTCTCTTGAGATTCTTTATCTAACTTCACTTGGTAATAAGCATTTCCCAAGTCGATTGAGCTAAAATATCTGGATCCGTGTAGGATGTCTAAAATTTCATCTACATTTGGCATTGGAAATGCTTGTCTTTCTGTTATCTTGTTTAATTGTCTGAAGTCTAGACAAAGCCTGATGTCTTTTTTCTCTTTCTTCCATACACAAACTAAAGGTGTGTTCCACGGTGAATTGCACTTCCTAATTATTCCGTTGTTTTCTAGATTTTTTATTGCTTCCTCAATCTTGTCTTCCAAATTTATTGGCTGACGTCTCGGTTTAATCATTATTGGCTCTCCTTTCGTGATGATCTTATGTTTTATCAGATTGGTACACCCAATGTCCCATTTATCTGCCATAAAAACATTCTTGTTTGCCTGAAATATTTCTAGCAGTCTCTTATTTCCGGTAACTTTTAAAACGTCGATGGCATGACGTAATCTTTCTTCATCCGTTATAATCCGCCCAAATCTAGCTTCTATTTCGCAAATGAAATCACTACGTTTTTCATGTTCTTCTAGTATACATTTCAATTCTATACCAAATAACCTTTGTAGTTCTACTCCTCCAATAATTTCTGGTATTAAATTCTTTACTATAATGAATGTTACATTTCTTTCCATTCTGCCCATTTTAACATTGATGTTTAGTTTACCCATAGTTTCTAATCTACTGTTGTTTGCACATCTTAGCGATTCCCTTGTTTCTAATATTTCGATATTTTCTAATCGATCAATTACAGATTTAGCCATCACATTAATTCGCGCTCCTGTATCCAATAAACAATCTACTTTCCGCCCTTGGATATCCAGTGTTGTACTCGGTCTACCTTGCATTATATTATATGTTATTACTGGACTTTTTTGTTCTTCTACTGACAAAATATTCTGCTCTCTAGTATCTTCTACAATTTCATTAATACACACGTCTCCATTTTTCTTTAGGAATTTGTAAATTTTCTCTATCGTTCTTTCCTCGTGTTTTACTACTTCATTTACTTTACACTCCTCTTTAAATTTTTTCTGACTTTCCTTATCATTCGACTTTTTAATTTCTACACTACTATTATTATTAATATCACGTTCAAAAACACTACAATCTTTATCAATCATACAATCATCATCCATACTTAAATTACACATACCGTTAGCATTCATTCTTTGGTTGAAATCAATCTTACTTAGTAAATTGCTCCGATCAATGTCCCGTTTGACGGAGCGTGCTCGTTTGGGTCATTCTCCCTGTTATACTCGTCTGGCTGGCTTGACTGTTTTGTATTCATCATCTCATCATCAGACTCGATAGCTGCAATATCTTTTCTGTTATATTGTTGGTTTCCCCATTGTCTTTGATGTACGTTCCTTGGTTGATACATATCTTCCCTTTGTTGATAGGTATTTCTTTGAATTCTTCCTCCTGACATCTTCCTTTGGTCTCGATCTCTTCCTTGATTTCGTCTTTCCATATTTGTGTAGCACTCTCTTCCTTTGTGTCCTCGTGCATTGCATCTATGACATTTGATTGTTGGGCATTCTCTTCGTATGTGACCTTCAACACCACATGCATAACATTGAAATCTTCTTTTTATATTACATTCTCTGCTACTGTGTCCCGGTTTTTGACACGTCCAGCATTCTATCACTTTAACTCTTGTCTCTGGTTTCCATTCGTTGATTTCTCTCTTCGTGGCTCCAACTTGTACTACATCTCTATAAGTTCTTTCCCCAGTTGTAGGTCGTATTGATCTCACCGTGTTTACTTGTTCAATAACCTTGTTAACTTTTTCTATCTTCTTTATAGTTTCTTTAATTTGTTCCGCCGTTTTGAGATCTTTCATTTCGATTTCTTTCCTGACTTCTTTATCTCTTACACAATGTGTCAATAAACATTTCTGAATTTCTTCCTCATTCCAAGTGTGTGAGGCCAATTTTTTAGTCATTTTTGATATTTTCTCTATAAATATTTCCGCTGAATCGTTACCTTGCTCGTAGTTCAAGGCTTCTCTTAAGTCATCAATCAATGACGTTGGTCGATGAAAAGCTGCTCTTAATTTCTGTTCAACGGTTTTACCTTCTGCGGCTTCATATTCTTCAATCAAAGTCCTGTCCAGAAGTGTAATAACTAGTACCATTTGTGTCTTCACTGGTGTCTTCGTTATTTCAAAGAACCTCTGACATTCTTTGATAAATAATTCGAGGTCATCTCCTCTGTGGAATTTCTCTGGAAGTAATCTTCCAATAAGCAGATCCGTTGGAATGGTCGCCATGTTAGAAGCTATAACATTCAATTCTTCAGTCATCAAAATAAATTACTAAGACTATTAAATCCAAATTCTATTTCATAAAATCTGATTATATAAACAAATATTCTTGGGACATTTTCTAAATTTTAATTTCAACCAAATATCAACATACCATTGCATTCATACTTGAATTTCAATTTTATTAAAAATTATTTTATTTTAAAATTTCAATTATCATTTCAATTTTAATATCTTAAAATAATTTAAGTTTCAATTAAAACTTTACAAATTTTAATCGTGAACTAATTTAATTTAGTATTTTAATTTTAACTCCTCACAAACACAATTTTTAATAACACAAGTAAAATGCAAATAGAAATGCAATTTGATGTGAAAGTGTATTGGAAATAAAATTTTAATATAAATGACTTATTTTTTTAATTTTTCAGTTTTTTTTTAAGAAATAATGGATCATATATAATCTGAAACAAATTAAGTGTTATATTTTTTTAAAGTTATTATGGAGGGCAAGATAAAAAATTTTAAAGCAGCCAAATTAGACACAAAAATTCCATTTTCGTTGAATATATATATATAATAGAAAACGCTAATTTTTATATTCTATATAAAATTACACTATATATTTTGACCGTTTATCAGTTTTCTTAAGGCTAGAAATCACTTAACAAAATCAAAATCAAAAATAAGATAATATTTAAACTAATTAACCAATAATTATCGAAATCAAATCGTATCACAAAAATAAAACTATTTTAATTTAAAAAAAGATAATCATGTAAATTAATTTTTATAACGCATAAAAATAAATCATAAAAAGATTATCGTTCGTTTTAAATTAAATTTAGAAAAATTAAATTTAAAATTTAAAATTATTTTTACATAATATTACAAACAAATTACATCGGTGGCCGGACAAAATGTCATTGGGACAAAATGTCAGCGGACAAAATGTCACGGACAAAATATATTTATTAAAATTAAGTCCTAATGTAATTTATTATTGTAATAATATTTAGCCTATATCAATAATAGTCTGAGATATTCAGTTATTATTATTATTATTATTATTATTATTATTATTATTATTATTATTATTATTATTATTATTATTATTATTATTATTATTATTATTATTATTATTATTGTTATTATTATTATTATTATTATTATTATTATTATTATTATTATTATTATTATTATTAATATTTTATTTTTATTATTTTTATTATTATTTTATTTATTATTATTATTACTATTACTATTATTATTATTATTATTATTATTATTATTATTATTATTATTATTGTTATTATTATTATTATATTTAAATATTACTAATATTATTATTATTGTTATTATTATTATTATTATTATTGTTATTATTATTATTATTATTATTATTGTTATTATTATTATTATTGTTATTATTATTATTATTATTATTATTATTATAATTATTTTATTTTTATTATTTTTATTATTATTTTATTTATTATTATTATTATTACTATTATTATTGTTATTATTATTGTTATTATTATTATTATTATTATTATTATTATTATTATAATTATTTTATTTTTATTATTTTTATTATTATTTTATTTATTATTATTACTACTACTATTATTATTATTATTATTATTATTATTATTATTATTATTATTATTATTGTTATTAACATCTTATATTTTGTCCCCATGACATTTTGTCAGTGACATTTTGTCCGCTGACATTTTGTCCATGCCATTTTGTCCGTGACATTTTGTCCTAGCACCATTACATCATATGCATAATATACACAATTCAGATTTGATTATTTACATACATTCAAAATACCTGTATACTGAGCATTTTGAACATTAATCATAGTATTTGAAGATTTTATCAACAATGCTTCACAAGTTATTCCTTCCCAATAATTATTCAGATTTTTTGCAATTACCTTGAAATCAGACATACCTATTTTCTTAGTAGTACATTTCCTAAAATGATCACTAATGTGAGTCAGTCTATTCAGTCGACAAGGTTCAATAACTAGGGTGCAGAGATGATGGACAGCTTTTTTCAAATGATTTTGAAAATTCGTGAATACCTTAAATAAATCTGATTCATAGTCAAATTTTGTAGTAAATATTATGTCACTTACAAAGAAATCAGAGATGAAAAACAAAAAAATGGCCTTATAATATTTTGTTGTTCAATAACAATTCTCATAGCTGAAGTCTTTGTAACAAAATAAATTACTAAAATTTGTTAAAATTAAAAATTATTTTTTATTGTCTTACATGCACAATATAGAATGATTTAATTTTCTACATAACACGCGTTTGATCATTTGTTTTGCTAGACTAAAAAATAAGTGTCGTGGTTGTCTAGGCGTCGGGTGGTGGCAGCCAAGGTAACGGTGAGACGCGAGATTCAGCTGTTACATTGTACATTGAATATTATATAATAATAATAAAAATTTAATTTAATAAATTTATTACGTTTAGATAATTTTAAATTTACACCAATTTGATTAGCTATTTACATTGTCATTTTCCGTTTTATTTGTGTAAACTTTGACTTCAATCAATAACAATGTAAAGTGAAGACGAGTATTTATAAATGTCTGCGGCAATATGTAAAAATCCAACGTGTATCTAAAAATTGGTCAAAACATTACTGTATACGTACCTTTTGAATTTATTGGTTTTTGCCTCATTTCGAGAACTTTGACTCGTCGAATATCAGAGTCGAATTTCGAATCCGAGTAACTATCCAAATAGTCGGCAAGTCCGAGTCGAATCGAGCACAGTAACCCGATTGACAACTATAATTGCTAAATAGTACCTTTGGTCTGGTGAATGTTTTCTGAACAATATCATTGTTGGATCAATTGTTAATTCTCAAATACAGTAACTACTCTCTTATCCGCCAAAAACGGAACTGTGGAAAAAAGGTGGCGGTTTCTAGAAAATTGCGACTTTTAGAGTAAAAAATAATAAAATTTATTAAAAAATCTATTAACATTTCTATATTAATAGAGGTTATATAGTATAAAATTTTTGATTATTGGAGTTTGGCGTAAAAGAGAAAAGTTACTGTACTTTTTCGTTTGAATTTTACTGAAACTTATATTAAAAGTTATAATTATTTTAAAATTTTTCTTTTTTAAATTTAAAATATGAATTCAAAAAATTTGACGAAAAAGTTTAATATTTTTGTTTTTATTTTAATACACGTATTTCCTTTTTTGTTTTATTGTTTGCACTCAAATAATTCAAAGTTTTCTCAAATTCCAAACAATTTTAATGATTATTTAAATGCTCGGATTATGGAAGGATTGCAATCAAATTTTGTCTATTGCGATTGATCAACTAATTTTAATTATTTTACTCAGAATTTTCCTTAGTTCATTTATAATTATTTCAGCAATTGTGTTGTAGTTTAAATTTAAAGTTTATCAAAATTTCAGAGGTCCTTCAGGGAGAATACCAAGATACAGTTGTGGCAGTGAAATGCTTAAAGAAACCTATAAATTTCGCCGAAAAAACCTTGTTTACCTTTGAGTTTTCTTTAATGGCGTAAGATTGATTTTCTTTTTTTAATAAAAAAATTTAACTTTGCAATCACGATGTAATTGTGTATTATTTTTATATTTTATTAAACATTTATTATATTATAATATGGATTGTTTATTTTATGAGACACCGTAAATTTATATTCGCTGATTTTTCATTATATATAATTTTCATTTTATTAATAATTTTAACCAATAATTAACTTGAATTTGATAATAAATTTATTTTAACTATTAAAATAATAATTGGGAAAATTACTAAAATAGAACACTTTTTGAATAAATTACAATAATAAGAACATTTTTAGTTAGACACTGTTGATTATGGATATATAATGCAAAACTACATTTGTAAAATGGTTTCATAAACTTCACTACAAACTTTGATGTATGAAGAATAAACCGTGCCGAAACTTTGAAGTCACAATCGGTTTCGTTGCATTTTAAGCTTAGAGATTTTGTATTCCTTCCCGAACAGTATCTATAAGTGTAAAACATCTTTTCTGTTCATCTAAGTACTTTTGCGAACATCAAATAAGCGTCTTCTTTTTTCACTACCATGAATTATTACATAATGTCCAACACCAGTTAAAGGTTATGAAACTAAATCCCATTTCCTTTGCCCCTGGCTCCGAACTACTCTTTTACTTCAGTTAAATTATATTTGTCAATTTTTTCTTTATGACTCAGTTCTAGGTTTTCTCAAGCTGTTACCATCTGTATATCTATAACTCAAGCCTTTTTTCTCACACACGAAAAAGATCAGGTTTTAAGTGTAATGTTCTGTATTTCACTAGCTTTTCTGTGAATACTTTCCATCTTTTTATTTTCAGACACTGACCATCATAGTTGTTCAGGTTGTCGTATCTTTCTGGTCTCATGGTTTTCACACATTGTGACTTACACATATGTGACTTACAATTTCTGGCTGCCTACTGCAACCTTTATCATAAAGTATTTCGCTGCATATTATCCTTCCTCCTCCCACAGTTCTTGTTTTGGTTTGTCATAAGTTACTCTTTGTCCTTATTCAATAATTTGTCCTGTAATATATATTGCTAATATAATATCTGGTTGGTAAAATGAATTTATTTTAAAAAATATTCCAGATGCTCAAAAGGTTAAACATTGATTTATTTTCATATTTAGAATGACAGTGCAATATCTCAATTAACAAGTTAACATTTATTAATGTTTGCTAATATTTTTTAGTTAGTTAAAAAAACAAACTTTTAAATATCTTAATATCTGTGTCAAATGATTTATGCAATGTTCAAAATTTATGGCTAGTTTGGTCATTTGCTTTTTTTATTTTGTCCGCTTAAACGGTGCAAGGTCATTGGTCAATTCTCGGCTTTTTACCTAACCTACCAACATGATGTTAATTTTATATACGTTGAATCACATTTGATCTCTAATGAAATAATTTGAGATAATGAAATATATTTCCATCTCAACTGTGAAAATACCATTGAAATTGATGAAATTGGACTTGAGAAAGGAAACTATTGAAATCTATCTGTTACACGTTCCGTAGCTAAACATAGCCATTTGAATTCGCAACTCTCCAGTCATGTATTTTATACAGATTTTTTAAAGTGATAAGATTTTTCCAGGAAAATATAACACCAATATTTTATTTTTTTCATCAAAAATATGGCAACTGATTATGATATTTATTACCCAACTGGTATATAATAAGTTTATAATCTTTGATTAGTATATCTCTGTTGGATAGTGAGATCCGTTCTGCTTTGATATTTTTTATAATCATAAAGAATCGAATATAATTAAATTATTTTTCATGAAACGAAATAGTTGTATTTTTGTTTAGGAAATTGAATCATCCACATCTTGTAACTTTTAAAGGCATATCGTCATCAAACGAAAGTGTATACATTATAACAGAGTACATGGAGAATGGATCTCTTGTTAATTATTTACGGTCTCGTGGTCGTACTGTGATTAAAACCAATGATCAAATTAAATTTGCTATGTAAGAATTTTGTAAAGTAATTATTAATTATCAATATTAACACTTTCACTTGATTTAACTCTGTTACAATAAACTTTAAAATCAATAATTCCATTTTTTATAGTGCAAAAGGTCTATGAACAAAAACACCTCTGGCTATAGTAAGAAATTGGATTTTTAACGTTTTGAACTTTTAAATCAATATTTACACTCTCATTAAACACAAAAAATATAATTCGCGATAATTTTTCGACTAACCACGCGGAAACTTTATTCCCGAGATCAAGATTTTTTCTTTGTCTCTGAGTTATATGCACGATAACTCATAGCCGCCCAGAAGGCTTACATCTACTTACTGCAGAAAACGCACCCGAGTTAATACGTTCAAGCTTGAACACCGTCTTTACGTAATTACAAACCAATATACGAAGTATCATAAATTGTGTGTAGTATTATCACGAAGTAGTATTATCATTAAGGTCTACTATTTATTTATTTAAATAATAAATAAACATCAACTTTAATTTTCTATTAAATTATCGATTATTATGGAATTTTTAATTAAATTTCAAGTGGTTTACGAAGATGTATTCAAAAAAGAAAGCCTATTTAGAAATTTAAAGTGTTATCAAAAATAAATTCGTGGCAACTGAAAAATATGCAGCATTCCTAAATATAGAATCCGAATGAAGTCATCAAAAAATTGTTGAAAAAGAATTAAAAAAGGGAATTCTATTTTTAAAAAAACTTATAACCATATCAAAAGGTTCTTACCTATTTAAGAAAGGAGATTTGGATGACATTAAAAAGTTAAAAAATTTAAAAAAAACTATTATTTTTTAAAAAATTTATATATTTCTCAATTCGTAAATTCCTGCGAACATTATTTAACTTATAAAAATAATACATATTATTTAAAAGAATGAAATTAAATAACTTAGGGAATTAGTTTAAATTAACTTAAAAAATTAAAGTTAAATTACAAATAAATACAAGTAGTTATTATTATTTATCAACTGTTCATAATATGTCTTTTTAGCAAATAGTCAGTTTTGCAACTATTTCTCTTGAACCGAAAAAAATACAGAAGTATTCGAACTTTTTTGTTTTTAGATTTTGTTTTTTACTAGATTGATAATGTTCTTTTGTATATAAATAAAATTAATAATATGAAAATTTTTCGGAAAAACAGCAATTATCTGATTTTTATTTGGAGATTAACACAATAATATTTTTGAATTCAAATATAAAATACATTAGTTAATTTTTTAATTTTTAAAAAATTCATTGTTGAAAAAATTAGAACTTTCTGCGTAAAGAGCTTTATGGGATGTCCATTAATCCATTAATGTCAACAGTTTTTAGCAATTTTTAACCTCTGCCCCTCCTTCCCTTGTTAACAATTTTCAGACTTTCAGTAACCTCATTAATGCTATTATGTCCAACAATTTATATCCCCTATAAACTGATAATGTTTTATGCGGCTGGTTTAAAATAGAAAATATAGAGGTTAAAAGGTCTTCAAATAAATTTAAATACATTTTTACTTGTTTTAAACTAGTAAATAGCAGATTTAAAATTGACTATAACACTCAGAATTCAATAACAAATCCAAAAAAATATTATAGCTTCTATCATCTTCCCGTTGGCAAGCTAAATGTTCTTCAATTGTATTTATAAAGGCTGATTTATCAGTTACTTGTGGAACCGATACACCCGGCAACATCATCTAACGATTTAGCGCTTAACATTTTTCCATGAGCAGTAATTGTCATCAGCTCTGTCTTTTGGCAGCCACTCGAATTGACCGAATTCTTTGTCGTTGAGGAGCATTTAGTAACTGCTTAATTTATCGCGTTGTCGGTGCTGTTCAACATGACTAGTGAAGCAACATAGTTATGTTCCTCAATTGTATTTATAAAGGCTGATTTATCAGTTACTTGTTGAACCGATACACTTTTGCATATCCTTTCAAACAACGACAACTGGATCGAAGGGCAATATAAATAAAATGGAAGAATTTTTAATGTCTTTAGTATGTTATTAACTTTAATCTGTGCTAGTTTGACAGACTGTAATTGGTGGTGGAATGAATCTATCGACGATAATCTTTGAATCGGTTACCAACAATTTATATCATGACATTTTACATTATGTAAAAATTATTGACTTGTATGGAATATTACCTCTGTACAGCGTGATGAATTTAGGAAATTAAAATCTAGTAAATAAAAATTAATGAATTCTAGAAATTTTTCATTTTTAATTTGATTAGGCATTGAAATAGTTATATAATTAATATAATACCAAGCTCAAATTATTATATAATATTGTTTAGTGACTCATGCTCCGGTATGTGTTATCTTGAAGAACATTGTCTTGTACATCGTGATCTCGCAGCTAGAAACATTCTTCTCAATGCTAAGCTGGTTGCTAAAGTTTCTGATTTTGGACTTGCAAGAGTAGATGACAGTAGAACGAATAGTGAAAACTGTAATAACAATTTAAACTCCAATTCAAAAAATCATTCTTCAAAAACTCCATCTCCGAAACTGATGTTAAATGTTGTTAATGATCTCGTCTCGTTACCAACAAGTTCAGTCGATGATAATACCACCAGTGTTGGCAGAATACCAGTTAAGTGGACAGCTCCTGAAGCTCTTACACACAATGTATGTTTTTGGTGCTTGTAAAATTTAATTATTTGGATAATTTCAAATTATTTCAATAAATATTTAAGTTATAAAATCTTCAAAAAATTTGATTTAAGATTAATTTTGGTTGCACTCTTCAAATAAGCCTTATTGATAACAAAACACGCTTTAATGTTCGTCCGAATTTTAAGGAGTATTGTCATTGTACCGATTATGTTTCGATTTGCCCACTGAAATCACTAGAATAAACTAATTTTATGCGAACAACTACATTTTCGAATGAAAACATCACATATTTCATGATGTCTATGACAACACCATTGAACCCTATCACTTGTAAAACCACTTGACGTCAGAATCATTCCCATGTCACACCTAGAAAGTACGTAACAGTCAGATCGATTGCATCAATATAGTGCACTTGTCAATTCTTGAAGGAATAGGGAAATTTTTTATTTTATTTAAGCAACATTTTACTACGCAATTGCAAATATCGCGGATTTATTATACGAATTACAAAATTGTTTAAATGAAATTTAATTTTTTAAAATTTTTAAAGTTTTTTAATAATTTTAATTTTACGCACTAAAATATAAATTAAACCAAGTTATTAAACATCCAAACTATTTAAAAGTAGTATTTTATTTAAGCAGCATTACACTATTCAATTTGGAATGTTATGGATTTATTAAACGAATTACAAAATTGTTTAAAACAATTTAAAATTTCAAACATTAATAAATCTTAAAAAAATTTTGAAGATTTTTGGTTATAATCAAAATATTTTGAATTTTACTCACTCGTCTATAAATTTAAACTAAGTTATTTAACTTCCAGGCTATTTAGAAATATTCAAAACATGTGTTCACAGCATTTTGCATACGATTTACGATCCAATTACTTTATCAATAATGCTTCACATATCACATATTTCCGATAAAATTTCAAAATCAGACATGCATATTTTACACATGTAGCATTTATTATGTTCACTAATACTTGTCAATCCATTCGGTCGACAATTTTCAAGAACTCGAGTACAGAGATGACCGGAAATATATTCGTAACAATAAGTCATTACATGAAAATTGATGAGAAAGATCCAAACAGAATCCAACTAGAATTTTTGACATTAATATGCATGTGATGAATTAGAATCAGTTTTATAATCTAAATTTCTTAACTGCTTATTTATCTTCTTATAATTTGTAAAACCTTAGAAGTACGGCAATACAAACACAAATTTACCCTCATCATTCTTACATACACAATTAATAGTATTTATATCACTCTCCGATTTACATTCACTAGTCAAATTATACTCAGACATGCTTAGGATTCTTAATAAAATTGTCAACAGTCTCTTTTATCAATATTAATAAAAATGATTTTGAATACACATTCTTTAGCAACAACTTCACCAATTTATTAACAACCTTTACTGAATTTACAAAAGTTCAAGATAAAGAACATTAACGATAGAACATCAATCCTTTCAAGATATTTATTTTATACTTAAATTCACAAAAGTATCCAGGAGAAATATAAACACCGGTATTAGTTGGATTTCTACAAATCACTAATATTGATAAATTCCTTCGATCAACAATGTTCAAGAACTTGAGTACAAAAATGACGGAAAGTATGTATTTTGCGTAACATCATTAAATGAATATTATCAAACGATTTGAAAACAAATTTACACTAGGATGCAAAAAATTCATTAAAACTATAAAAACAATGAAATTATAAATTCAAGTTTCAACTTAGTTATTATTGGTAACAAAAAATCATTTATTTGACTTTATCTTTATCCTTCCTCTTAATATCGTTAAACCTCGAATTTTACATGATAATCAATTTCATACTGTTGTTTTGATCATGTAATTTCAAGCCCGTTTGTTTGATATTGCTTCTAAATTTGTTTATAATACAATTTTTGCTTTACCATAAAAATCTTCGTCTTTATGCTCGTCTGATTCTTCCTAAACATTACCGATGACTGTGAAAACAATAAAAATTTTATTTGGATAATCGAGGTTTTGGCTGTAGATAAATTATAACAGAATAATGTCGAAAGTTTATAATATTTATCCATTAACTATTTTCATTTCCTCATTAGATATATTCACTTAGATCATGTATATTATATCATGTGTATAATGACATTCGAATTCTGATTAAGTGCACTTTTTATATTTCATATTTAAACAAAATCCGCAATTTACTGTTTATAACATTTATTATGATGAAATAATTTTATTTTAGTTCACTATAAATATTGTAAATAAACAATATTTATAATGTTTAGAATTTATACGCATTCAACTTTATTAAAAAATATAAATTTTTCATTATTTAGTCGGAATTATTCATTAAAACCACTTTTTCATTTGTTGGGAGAAATTCCTTTCTTTATGACTGTTAATGTTGAAACAAAAAAATAATGTCATCGACAGTTAGTTTAAAATTTCCTTTTTTCAATGACAATAAATACATGATGACACTATTAAAAAAGTTAAAATTATATTTATTATTATATATCTTTACAGTCATTTTAAAATTCTTACACCCTTTCGACTGGATTTTAAAAATTTCATATAATATGGGATTTATGTGTCCAGAATCATATTCTGTCCATCCCCTGATATTTTTGTTAAAAAATCGTTTGAATCGTAAAATGGAAATCCGGTGCATTTGACGGATATGTTCATCATGGACAACTCCAGTAACCCGGAATAGCCAAAATATTTTTTAATTTCATATTAAATAATTATTAATAAAGGAACATATTTGATTTTTATAAAAGATTATCAGAATTAGTTTCAATGTTGGTTAAAACTGCATAAATTATTTTTACATTGTTTTATAAAAAAAATTTTATTTTACAATATAATTTTTTACTTTTTAAATAAGCTGTTCAATCTTTTTTAATTTGATATTATTCAGTGTAATTGAAATTATGGAATATGTATCATTGGGATAAATAATTTACAATGACATAATGTGTAGACCTAAGTAGTCAATCAATATTCAATCACGTTAATTATATCGGTAACCTGTGGGTTTTTTGATTATTATAAACAAGAACAATTTTTATTTGCAATTTGGACCCTTGTTTAGTTGATATAACAAAACTGAGTTAAAGAAAACTAACTTACTGAGCCTTTTTTATTTTCAGTATATTTAAACCGTACATACGAAACCTATGATTTTAGAATTATAATATCATTGTAATTAACGGACATTTCTTTAAATTTAAATTCTTAGCTTTGGTAATGTGATCTACTAAGCCTACAGTTCGAATGTATACATTTTGAAATTTGAACATTCAATGTTTAAAATGTTAAATGATTATGGTTATATGACACTCCAACCAAGCGCATGAATCTGCTTATTATTCACACTAAACCCGTTGTCTCCTGATTAAAAGTGTGGAAGTTGGTGATTACTTTCATAAAAAAATCAAAATACTTTTGATATAATTGATGTATAATATATTATTAGATAATTGTGTTGATATTAAAAATACAACCAGAAACGACCGTTATATTCGAGCTTATTCGGTCTAATTGAAATAATGGAATAGTCATTTTTGGAATAAATAATTAATAATGACATAATATGAGATCCCAAACAATCAAAATAATCAATCAAACATGCAGTTATCCAATCACGTGAATTGTAAGGTATCCATGTACCTGTGGTTTTTATATAATCATAAACAAGATTATTTTTGAAATTTTATTTCCAAGTTGGGCTCTTGTTTACTCGATGAAATAAAACTTTATAAAATGAAAACTAACTTGCCTAAGCCATTATCAATTTCAAAATATAAAGATTTGGAATTTGTTTTTAAACGGTGTATTCAAAATTAAAATGAGTTATCAGATTCAAATTAGAATTACATTTTAAACTTCATTCTATCCAATTTTTTTCAAAAACTAAAAAACATTTAAATTGAAGAAAACATTTACCTTCCACAGCTTAACTTTGAATGTTCATTTTTACTCATCTGACAATCATTCTTTCTTTTCTTTCATTTTATATCTACCTCTTCAATATTTTAAATGCCATGTTAAAATATTATGTCGCTATTAATTACATTTATTTTGAGTTCTTTCATTTCTAACGACATTTATAATTTAGTTACATTTTCTTAACGCCCTATCATACAATTTCCGTTTTTTTGGAATACAGTATAAAAAATATAAATTTAAAATGATTATCATTTTGAATTTAACAATATTGTAACGACATTAGGCGATTTCTGCGGTTTATCTTTCTTATGATATTTACAAAAAAATGGATTTTTGTATGATAACGGTTGCTGACCCCTCGGTTAACATAAGATAGTATAGAAGAAAAATAAATACCCCAGCACAATTACATCACACTTATTTTTAGAAAAAGTATGAAATATTTATGTCGCGCGGCGTTTCTGTGATTTTCATTATTGCTCCCTAATTTGCATTACAAATTGAAATAATTGTCTTGCAATTGATGCCTCACATATATCATTCGGTGAAAATGTTGAAATAAAATAATTATGCTGATATTTACAAATCGTCAGGACCAATAAATTCTAGCTTATTCATTTAGCATTATTATTATTATTATTTTCAGAAATATACCAACAAGTCAGATGTATGGAGTTTTGGAATTTTATTGTGGGAAATATTTTCCTTCGGTCGCACTCCTTATCCTAGAATTGTGAGTTTCAAAGCTACATTTGACATGCAAGTTACGTGTATTTTATAGTATGCTAACAATGTTAAACAACATCTTTTAAATGGATACCGCATGGAGTCTCCTGAAGATACTCCTAACGACATCTATGAATTGATGCGAGATTGTTGGGCCTTAGAACCGGAAAAGCGACCTACATTTTGTGAAATTCATAAAATATTACATAAAAAGATGAAATCATTCTTGTAGCGGTTAATTGACAAAATGTTTATGCTCAAAACTAATTGATCGAGATCAGATGACCTCCTATAATGTAATTTATTCATGGGTTTCTAATTGTGTTAATTGCAATGTAAAATGCTTATTGGTAAGTAAAGTCTTGTGATTTTAAAATTTCGGTTTTTACCAGAATTCATTTGCGCGAAAACTTTATTTATCCAATCATTAAAAAATGATTTTTTTTGATAATTTATTGTCACTCAATTATATAAATATAGATTTGTTTTACTAAACTTCGATTTTTCCACTTGATTTCAGCTAAATTTATATAATTAAATACTAGCCAGTCGAGTTAGCTTACAAACTTAATTTATATATTACGTCATATTTCCATCATTTTGGCAAATATAACAAATTACTTCATTACTCGGGAAAGATTCAAACTCATTATTTATTCATTATTTTGCGGATATGTAAAATTTATGAAATCAAAATGGGAAATTACAAATTGTTAAAAATCAATTAATAAATATTCAAAAAATTTAAAAGTCCATATTTTTTAATGAAATTTTGAAAACGTATAAAGCAATTTCAAATTTGACATTATTTTTATTAAAAAATATTTGACTATGAATCAATAAAGATATACCGATGTTTTCTGAAAGTCACGAATTTTCGGCATTGTCTTTTTCCAGTGATTGTGATCATTATCTATTAATTTTATAAAATAAGAAAAAATTTATTTATTTTTTATTGGTTGAATTTAATTTCAAATATTTTTAATAAAAATAATGTCATTTGAAAATGAAAAGAAATCAGTGGAGAAAATTAAAAATTCTTATATTACTATTTAAAATTGTTCAGTAATTACTAGAAGGGTTTGGGACAGAACTACAAATTAATTAATTGATTATTAAAGATAAGTACATAAATCATGCAGAACCTCAGGAAAGTCAGTGTGAATTGGAAAAGAATTAAAGAATTTGTGTGTATCATGAGAAGCAGGATGAGTCTAAATATCCAATCAATTTATAACGGTAAATCCAATATTTTAGGCCGCGAGGTCATCAGCTCCTATTATGAATGGCAAATATATATACGTGTGTTTGGTTATATTAGTTGTCCTTGAAATGAGCAATTAACACTTATCGATCTGACTCCTAACCCTGTTAATAATAATAACGATTTTCTGATAATACAAAATTTTTTGATGAATACAATCGATTACCAAATTACTATGGCACGAATAATTGGATATAGCATTCGTATTATTTGCTTATTACGACCCTTCAGGAAGAAAAGCAATTGCAATACACTGGAACTCACAAACACTGCTTCTGGTTTCAACACTCGGTAAAATCGATTTAGTTGCTTTGATTTGACTTGAAATTACTTGACAATTGCTTTGAAAACTGTTTCTTTTTCACAATCTCTAGTTTCTCTTTACTTTCCCCTTTTCACTCTTTATACTCTTGTCACTTTTTCTTTGTTAATTTCTCCTTTATTTTCTTCTCACTGAATCGGATTTACAGTTTCCTTAAATATAGTTTATTTTTAGTTACAGCCAATATTTTTTGCTATTCGTGATTCTGCTGCTATCTTGTCACTTTTTATTCAATTTTCCTTTTTATTTTTCCGATTTTAGTTTTTGGAAATTCTTTCGCACTTCATATTTACACCAGCACTTGTTTGTCAAATCTAACTCTGTGACTTTGAACTGATAAAAATTTTAAATTGAAAATAGCACAGTTGACATAGATATGAATGTACAACATGCATAAAAGTTGTATTTTCTTAATAATTTATTTTGATTGGTATGATATACGTTTATTTTATAGTGAAATAGTTAGGTTTAATAATTATTTGAAAGAATATTAATTGTTAGATATCAAATTTTGACAATAAAAATAATGATAGATTTCCGAAGTAGAAAAAATTATTTAAAATAAATTATACTGCATACAAACCTTCATTAAAACACTTAACACTCAATAATAATTTAAAATACTGCAATGTAAAATATTTCTGAAGTGCTGAATCTGAAATCCACTTGAATAAAATTATGGGTGTTTTTACAAATGATACACCATTATTCTATAAAACAAAATGACAATGAAAAAGAAAGAGTTGATAATTTTGGCTTGTATGACAAAGGAAATATCCGCAATTAAATTATCGATCAATATTAATGGTGTTTTATTTTATTTATCTAATTTTGTTAAATTTTTATTATGTATTTATATTTTGTGGGATTAACGGTATTACCGCTATTTTTAAATCGGCTTCACTTAATAATCTTTGTAATGGTCTTGATAATTATTTTTATTGTGTGTTCCGATCCTTGTGTCGTGTTTGTTTATTATTTTATTTTTTTGTTAAAAATGTAAATAGAAAATCAATACTCCTATGGTAATAAAATTACTATAGGAGAAAAAAATCGAAAAATAATAAAGATCCAAAGAAAATAAAATTAGGATTTAAGAAAATTTCTAAATACTCTGCAATTCTTAAATTTACGGATAAAAAACAAGAATATCATAGAAAATTAAAACTATCCTAGAATTTGTCGAACAACCTCATCAGTCTAAGATAAAATATCCAACCAAAAACTCTTGAATATCGAAGATAGAAGAATACTAGAATATTGAAAGGAAGACAATCAAGAAAAACCAAAGGTGTCATAAATTATCCGAAGTCAAGAAATTATTCCAATTAAAATATCAAGTGATTATAATTAGTTTTAAATTTTCTATTGTTATTAAAAATATCCTTTTTATTATTGTCAAATAGTATTATTATTTTTTGTCATTTCTTTTGTTATATTAAACTACTTAAACAAAAATAATATAACATTAACCCCAGGCCGTCCAATACGGTTCTTTTTACAGGTGACTCGACTGGGGCCTGACATATTTTCTATAAATATATAAAAAAATACATTAAGACCTTAACATTCTTCAATACGAATGAACGCGTGAAAATTATTTTATTAGTCAGTTTGAAAATTGCCGAACAATATTTTATTAATTAAAAAAATATTTAACTAATTTAGTTTACATCTGATATGCGTATAATGGAGATGCGAACTTGGGCTATAAGCCATCATTAAAACAAAATAAAACAACCATGAAAATTCATGTTTGAGAATTATGAGAATGGCTATTATAACACAAGCACACACCGCAAACAGAAATTAAAAATATAATAAAAACATTAAATAAAACAAAATAAAAAATAACATAATTAATTAAAACAAATAATTAATAAATTTTGCACGAAAAATACATAGAAAAATAAAGTAAAAATATAAAACTGTCAAAACCTTGAAAAAGAAGGTCTAGAAAATACATAGGCGGAAGCGGCGACCAAAATATAAATAACAAAGGATAAAAAGAGAAATAACCAAAAGGAACGATTAAGCAATAAAAAATAAAGATTCACGAAATATTAAGAAAATAATATCAAAAAATAGAGAAAAATAAGGAGAAAAATAAGGAGAAAAATAAAAGATTTAAAATAAAAATAAAAACAATAAAAACCCCCGAAAAATAGCCGAAAAAGGCTCAAAATACGCTGATTGGTCGCACACACGCACGAAAACAGTATAAATACAATAGCCATTGTCATAATAATTAACCTTAAAAATTTTGAAAATTTACAACTTTAAATTTGAAATCTTGAACTTTAGCATTTTGGTGAGTTTGTAATTTGTTGAATAGATTTTTATGGTTTTAATTTTTTTTAATTATGGATGGTCGCGGTACTTTTGGTATCGACCACAGGTCCCCATAATTTAACGCTATTTTATACATGTTGTAATTTGTGGAAGATGGCTTGGCAGGATTCAATTCCCTCAGTTGAATTTGAGGGATGTTGATGTGCTGCCTTGTCGTCAACCACCATTCGGTGTCTGCCAGTATGGTCAGGTCTCGTCACACTGATCGCGGAGTAGGACGCCGTCGTACTTCACCGTGGCGGCCATTGCAATGTTGGTCGGAACGGTAGGGATTAAAATGCGTGAATATCGACACAGCTAAGTGGACAACATTCAAATGAATGTTTAGGTAGGGATGCAAAATTTTTGTTTAAAACCTGTCGAATTTTTATATGAAAAGGGACGACTAGGGTTAATTTGGTAGAAACAAATAAATGGATCAGAAAAATTGAATGTTTCTTTTTATTTTTACCTTTGTAAGGAATGTTTTTATAGAACATTTCCAACCAAAAATTATTTTTTCATAAACTCAGTAAATGACTGGAGCATCGGAATTTTTCTTTTTTGCATCGGATATTTTCAATTTTACTAATTTTAACGCCAAATAAGACATCTTAACAATTAATAGCAAACCATGAATGAATATAATGGAGAATGTTTGAGGAATGTTCTGATTAATTAATTTTAAATTTTATAACTATTATATTTAATTTATTTATAAATATAACGCATTAATGGAATGAAACTCTCCCTCGTTTAGTCATGACAATCTCAAGAAAATCCTTCTGAAAATTCTTCTCAAAACGTTTTCCAATAATCTAAAATTCTTTTCCTCAAAATGCAGTCAGGATATAAAATCCCCAAATCATCACAAAAATCAGATGCCACGCCATTACAATTGAACCATGACTTATGCCAACAGAAATATAACAAACTGTTCGCGGAGCACGAACGCACGCTCGGCACGTGGTTCGCTCCCGAAGCGGTCAAAATCCTCCAGGATAAAATCCACCGGCTGTCTAGATGCCGAGAGGATTTAATTGCAGAGAACCGGGCTCAGCGAATTATAATCAACGATCAGAGCGCCGTCTTGGTAGCATCATTCACGGAAGCCGAACTGGTAAAACGACTAGCGGGTCGCGATCTAGCGTTAAAGTTGAATTTGATCCCCGCAAACCATCTTCCGGAAACAACTCAAGCTGGTCCAGCTCAGACACCCAGGACCAGCAAGAAGCACCATCCCAGCAAAAATCGTCGTCGCCGTGAACGACGCCGGGCCGAAGGCCTCACAATCTTGAATAAAGCTGCGCAAGTGCTCGAAGAAGCCGCCGCACTCGTCGCGGAGCAGCACCCGGAATTTGTGAGAAAAGATGACACTACACTAACCCCAAAAAGATCAAAAGAACATATGCTACAAATTCATAGGAAGGAAACTGACGAGATGCAAATATGTCTGGACATCTCACCCGTCAAAAATTCCACAACGACAACGAAGGAGAGATCGCCGGCTCTCACGAGTTACTGGATGGACGAATTCGGAGAGGAATTATGTCATACCGTTCCCAGGTTGGAACCATACCATTTCAACCCCTCCAGAACAAACGAAAGTTCCCCGTCGATATCGACGAATGACCACCCAGTGGAAAGAAGGACGGACTCCTTTCTCCTAATATTAATTATATATTTACTTAATAATTATATTTTCTGTGATTTCGTTTTGTAGAATTTTGTATAAATCTAATAAAAGTATATTTTTTGTAATTCTTGTTATCTTAATAATTTTTGATTTCTCTAATTAATCGAATTATGAATGGATGTCTAAAGTGGTCGGATTGTATTATGATGTTGATGGAACCTTATGTATGCATGAAGTAGGTTGGGAAAGTTCTTATTTCACTCGTAAAGCCGAAATTAAGAGGTCTCAGTTAACAGGAAAATAAATTTTCAGTTTCCATTATAGAGATGCTAATGAATAAAAAGCAATTATGGTTAAAAGATGCAATAAGTATTCTCGGAGGAGTTTATTTTCTTAAATTGTTAATAAGGTTGTGTTAAACCCAAAAATTCGGCCGATAAAATGGAAATTTCGATAATTTACATAAGAATTTAAATTTTCACATGTTATTTAAATAAAATACTTTATGATTTAAAACAAATTTCTAGGTTAGAAAAATTTACCTATTTTCAGTAGTTTAAGCAATTAAAGCCGGAAAATTAGACAAATTATTGAAGCCGAATTTTAAATGTTTATTTATAAATATATTTTTTTAAAGTTTCTAAATCATCATATTTGAATTTCATTGAGTAAATACCTAAAATTAGTCTTTGCTAAATTAAATTAATAACGAATAGACAAGTGACTAAACGTCTGGCAAGGGTACGTTTTACTATAATCTATACTAAATATTTTGCTATGTATTAAAGCGACTAGGGGAAAACAATATGCAGGACGTATGCATGGGTTCGTCATAGAATGATGGGAAAGGTGTGCACGGATATCGAAAAGGTTAAGGGAGTTAGGTAGACGTAAGTCCTTCTATCGGCCGTCAGGAACCCGAAAGCGAGATTATCACAAGGAGTAGTCTTGGAAACGGGGCTCACCTGCTTATGGATTCTCGGCTGCTGTATACAGTACCAACGTGGGCTTGCCCATGGGTATACAGTGGTTAGATTAAAATTGTGGGGCGTTGGGGTGAGAAAGGAAATACCCTAGGGAATGTAAGAGTAATCGAGGAAGTATTTTGGATGAATGAGCTTAGATTAAAACAAAATTAATTCTACCCTGTACGCCAACACTAATTTAGTTTACACCTAATATGCGTATAATGGAGATGCGAACTTAAGTTTTTTAGTTTTTCTTAAAAATTCTTTCTTTTTGAAATTTTTTCTCTCTCTAAAATAATTAAAATAATAATTTTATAAATAAAAATAAATATTTATCATACTCATTAATTTGTTCTGGTGATTTCTTCTTGTTCTTTTCCAATATCAATTGGTATAATTTAATGAAATTAAATATGAATAGAAGGAATAAAAATGACGGAATAGAACTCAGAAAAATTAAAAATTTTCTAGATTTCCTAGCATTTGTCGACCATTGAGAAACAATAAAGATTCTATCTGTCGAAACTTCTCCGTAATTTTTAATGGGAATTTGATTTCTTGAAGAGCACCGAAATGACCAATGGCTCCTTTCTGTAGCGGTTTTCAGTACTCTTAGAAAAGCTTTATTACGGGACGATGTAGTATTGAAATATTTGGTCATGCTATTCTGCGAATCATTTAAATTCCTCCACGTAACTATCGGATCTGGATATCCACCGCCAGTGTTTGTACAGACTATCAAATCTCCGATTTCAGCATATTCATAGTCTTTTGGTGTAATTTCTACAGAACTTGAATGATCTAGAAAGTTTGTAAATATTTATATAAATATAATTAAAATACTTACGATAAACTCGAATGATTTTTTCCACTTTTACGCTATTTGAGCTGCAAGTTATTTTCATTTTATCATTGACACTTGAAGGTTTGAAAAAGATCGTAATGCTTCCAAACGTTTCCATGACTTTACGGAGAACCTTAATCGGATATGAAGTAGAAATTTCTATTAATTCCTTTTGCCATCCTTGAACTATTTGACATTTTATCATTGCAGTTTGATTTATCATAAATATACTATTGGGAATATTATTAATGAATGTTTCCAACTTTAAAACCGTTTTCATAGTCAGGAGAATTCGTTTATGATAGATCTTTTGAAAGACTTTCATCTCATCCACAAATACCAATTCCAGACATCCAAGATGAGAATCTGGAAGAAACTGAAAGGTTAAATTTGTATAGAAGGAATTCTTCACAATTTCTTTCAAGTAGAAATATTTCCCTTTATATGGCTGATCAACGTTTGCGAAAATGAAAGGATGTATCTGAAAATTTTCTTCTTGTTTATCTTGAGAAAAAAATTTTCCAATAATTTTAGAAGAAGAATATTCATAATTCTGATCTAAGCTTTGCAAAACAATAAAAAATGGCTCTGATATTGGATGAGGAAATAAACTTTCCTTATTTATGCGAATAAGATTTTTACTATCCCATGATGAACAGTAATGGAACTTTGTGAAGCACAGGAGAACACAAAATATTATATATTTGAATATTTGTTTCGTGTTTTTCATAATTATGCTTAAATATATGTCAAATTTAGTTTAAATGATAAATAAACTAATTAAAATCTTTTTGCGGAATCCTAAATGATATAATAATTTTTAATAAAATTAAATATATTTTTAAGGAAATTATTAGTTTAATTCAGAATTCTAAAAACTAATTTTTACTGAGGAACCCTTGATTGTTTAAATTATTGGCGAATCTTACGTATTGAAAATTTTAAAAATATGATAAATCCAACATATATTATAATGCAATGCATTTCGACTGACTCACATTCATTATTAGGCAGAATTGAAATCCAAACTAATGGATTAAAATTGCTTTTTACAAACAAACTTATTCATTAATTTTTAGTATGAATTTTAGTATGAATGAAAAACTACCAATTTTTGAATATTTTGTCTTATAATTAGTCATTTGTTTCTGAATCTTTTTTATCATTATAATATTGTCACCGTGTTTAGTGGTAAATTTCAATTCTTGATTATTTTTCAACTCTACTTCATCATTAATGGGAGTAGCATGTGTTATATTAAAATAATAATAATCATAATAATAATTTGGAGTTTAACATAAATAAGACTAAGTATAAAGAAATTAATCTGGTGATTCTTAGTTTGTGTCTTGTTTGAATTCTCTGTGATCGCTGATTAATCTGATATCAAATTTTTCTAAAACGCCTCAATGATTACAGTATTTATTGCCGTCCTCATTATGTTTTCGCTTACGTGTTCATGACGGCCGATAGAAGATATTACGTCACTATATCATTCAAATATTATTACCTGGAATTATTGTTCTTTTAGGGATCTTTCTCGAATCGTTCGCTTTGTTAGATGTTAAACAATGTCTTATTTCAAAGATTTGATCAGGCATCTACTTCTATTTCGCGTTTACAACTTGAATTTAGACATTTTCCCTCGGAGTTCTACTATAGAAATTGACATTTCAACTTCAAAAATCAATTACGTTTATAATCCCTTTAAAATTTTGAACATCGTTCACCAACATTTTATGGTTTTACTAATTATACAACATTCATTAAGTTATTTACTTAAGTAAATTACGATATAAAATTAATTTCTATTGTTTTTTCAAAAGATAATAGTAGATTAATGTGTCCTTTTCACGATTCGTCTACAAAATCGTCTAGATCGAATCGAGATTTCATGCGGATTACTAAAAATATATGTCTCGTAACTAGAGGACATATATCTTCCCCTATGGAATCATTTAAATTTATATAGGTTTAAACTTTTTTTAAACATTAAAAACTTATAAAAATTTATGTTGGTCATTTCTAATTTTAAAAACTTAGAAAATATTTTTCTAGGTCAATCCACATTTTTTAGATACTATAAGACTCCTAAATAGTGTGTTGTTTCCCTGTTTGAGCAATCTTCAAGTTTATCAAATTTAAACGCCTTTAAAGTTTGTTAGTTATCAATATTGTAAATATTGAAAATTATACAAATATCGTCACTATATTTATTTATCTTTGTAATTGATAATAAAAGTTCTTGTTTATTTAATTTATAAATTTGTTAATTTATAATTATTGTGATTAATATTGTTCCAAATTTATTGATTTGGATAGTTTGAGGGGACCTAAAATGATCGGACATTAAACCTTCTATGGTAGTCAATGAACCCAAATGGATGTTAGGACATTAGCAGTCTTTGTAGAGAGTATCATCTTTTGCTGATGTTCCACCTTCTAGTAGACATTACCAACGTAATTTTTTGGCGGTGTCTAATTAGGTCTATTCGTAACAACTTGATATTGATGGGCAAAAACTGATTAAGCCCATATTTGTTTAACCAGCACGAAAACGCCTTAAAACTTAAATTTAGAAAAATGGAAAAATTGAAGAAAAATAAAATAAATAAAAATTTCTGTACATAAAAATATTAAAATTTAATTTTAAATCGAAAGGAATTAAAAAATTTTAATTTTAGAATATTCTGGAAAATTCTTTGTTTTACCGTATCAAAACACACACACGAACAATTGTGATATATAAGGCGATGCTGGTTGAGCAAAACTCACTCTCAAACACTCTCTCATTACTTTACACTTTTTGGACTCTCTTGTAACTACTGTTTACATTTTGCTATTATTTGCTCGACATTTTGAAAATTTTATCGGAAAAATAAAGTAATTATTATTATTTGTATTCTATTGCATTTATGATTCATTAATTTTAAAATTTTTATTCTTTATTTTTATTTTATTTATCATATATGAGACAACGAGTATGAAAGATTAGGTCGAAAAGTTTGTAAATTTTTTCGTTTTTTTGTCCGGAAAATATATTTTTGAAATTAAAACTTTTTTTTCATAAAAAAATTTGTTGCTGTTTATTTTTCGAAATAAACTCGTTTGATCGAACCTCCATTGCGAGAACTAAACTAAAAACTTTCACTTTTTAACATACCGTAACTCACACGCACACTAGTCAGTAAAATTATATTTTTGTTACCCCGGATCAAACCGGTGGTTAGCGGGGAACTCGTGGTGAAGGCAGTAGCTGGTGCCATTCAGTATTCTCCCTTCCTAAATACTATCACCCAACCCTCGAAAGAGTAGTGTTGAGGTCCTGGGAAAGGTTAAATATAAAGGTTCACATAGCTATATGAAAAATACATGTAGAATTTCAATTAGAAAAAACAACTAAAAATTCAACGATAGAGCGAATTTTAAACAAAATGTCACTCTCTAGTCTACACGAAATTAGGTTGCAGAAATAATCGAAAAATTGCGAATTTTACCAAATTGACCACAACAAACTATATCCGACAAAGATCGGCTTAAAGTAGGAATATACATTCAATTAAACTTTTAATCAGACTTTTATATTGTCATTAATTGTATTATTATCGATATTTTTTGACCTTAATGACTAAAAATCGATATTAAATTCGAAATTTCACGTTTACCCTATCAATTAGACCACCTTGTTTGATAACGACACATTTTTGCAAAATTTAATTCTATGACCCCCACTGATCGTAAAATGATTATTATCATTACCACCATCATTATTACTGTTATTATCACCTTTAATAATTGAATATTATTATTATTATTATTAATCTAATATTATTATTGCTATCAATATTATAATTATTAATAGTATTATTATTATTATCATTATTATTACTATTACTATTATCCTTATCGTTATGATTATTGCTATTATTAATAACATTCATATTATATTATTATTTATCCATTATTACTATTGTGGTTATTATTATTATGGTTAATATTATCGTTGTCGTTAATCTTATCATTACTATTATTAATCTAATACTATTATTCTTATTATTATTATATTACTGTTAAACTAATTAGTTTTATCATTAATACGTTAATAATTATGCAAGGAAAATTACAGAATAACAAGACAAACCCGTTATTAAAAATTTCTTTTATTTATTATCAAAATTAAAAAGGTAATCCACGTTAGCGAATTCCTATTTCGTAGAGTGCCGGGAACTTGTTGGATCTAAAAATACATAAAATAGTAGTTGAAAGTATCAAAAAATCGATACTTACTTATATTATAGGAATTTAGAATTGTTTATTAAGTTGCCATGGTAATAAGTGGCAAGCAGGATGAAATAGATATAGGTAATATGATATATAATAAAATTCCTCTTGAACCATTGATTTTTAAGGGTTTGAATATGAAGAATAGGAAGTTTTTACTTACAATAAGGTTAATTTCATTATATAAGTAAAAATTTTATAAATTATTATATAGTAATTTAAATTAAATCATTTTATTTTTCATCATTAATAAATTAAAATTTTAAGGTTTCAAGTATATTTTTCATTAACAACATTAGGGGTAAAATTTTTAACGTTTTAAAAATCAAGATAATTAATATTATTATTATTGTTATTATTAATGTAATTATAATGTAATTATAAATCGGCCTGGCAAGAAGGACCGTGAGATACTGTTCAAACTCCACAAAGCCACCTGGTTGGACACATTCTCGACGCGAACGGTTTCTAAATACTGCGCGTTTAATATCACGTAAGACTCGTAAATATTGTGATAAATACATTAATATTGTAATTTAACTGTGGATTCAAATAAGAATTGTATGGGTGTTAATTTTGATTTTGATAACAATGTTGGGCCAGAACACAAACGGCCTTGTAAATGTTTAAATGAATCGGTAACACACATGCAAATATAACAGGCAGGTTTAAAATCGAACATATTGGTGGGTTTCTGGGTGTTGATATTTTGAAACTATATGGTTGTTACCCAGACAACTCCATACAAATATCTTTCGCTTGCCACTCGGCACCCGTTGCTAAGCAACGTTGGAACTGTGTTCGAGTGGGTAGATCGTCCGCAAAAAGTGAGCGCTATTGCTAATGGTATAATTGACCGAACGATCCGTGGGTCCAACGAGCTGCCGATAGAAGGCCTGTGCTTGATTTCGATCTTTAGGTCCCATTATTCTCCTATCTCTTTCAAATGTTAACCTATGCTCTCATGTCATTTATCTTTATGTCCATTCACTTAGTCCTTCTTATAGTTGTCCGTGTTGATGATTATTCTTTGGCCTGTAAACCCTTTGTTATGTTACATATTCACACAGTACCTCTCTTACTCTTATCCCTATTATAACTACTATGCTTCCTATCATTATCCTTTGCATCGTCATTGTTACTATTATATGTATTACCTTTATTAATTGTTACTACTATTACCTTTATTATTATTTTTATTACTATATAATTACCATTACATTTATTATATTACTACTATTACCATTATTACTATTATTATTATTATCATTATTATTACTATTATTATTATCCTGATTATGATCATTATTATTATTATTATTATTATTATTATTATTATTATTATTATTATTATTATTATTATTATTATTATTATTATTATTATTACCATTATCCTTACTATTATCATTATTATTATCAAGTTTTTACTAGGGATCCTTCATTATTCATCCGCTTTATAAAATATTTTTATTTTATAATCCATCTGTATTTTTTCGGTTTTCGATAAAGTATTTATGTTAATTCGAAAACTTTTTGCAGCGTTCCGCCCTTATTTTACAATTTTATCCTTATTCTGTAGTTTTCGATAAAGTATTTTCATCGATTCGGAAAATTTGAGCAGAGTTCCGCCCTTATTTTTTGATTCCTAGAGAATATAATACTAACAATTGAACAACATTCCACTTTTACTTTACTATTTTCTATAAGTATTTTGATTGATTCGGAAAATTTGAGCAGCATTTCGCCCTTATTTTACGGTTTATAAGAATATTACACTAACAATCGAACGACAATTCGCTTTTGTTTGACTATTTTCTATAAGTATTTTAATCATTTCTGAAAATTTGAGCAGCGTTCCGCCCTTATTTTTCAGTTTTTATGATAAATGTTTTAACTATTTCCAAAAATTTGCGCAGCGTTCTGTCCATATTATCCGTTTCAATTCAACATAATTTATTAAATCCTTATATATTATTTTAAAACATTATTTTTCATGATTTTGGTAGTTCGTATTAATCTTTTTCCAATGGCTATTCATTTTAACTGTTGCAACGATTTCGCAATTTTCCCCGCTACCCATTCCCTCTTTTTGTCTTTAAGATCTATTTATGTTCATATTATATTTAATGAGTACCCACTGGACTACTCGGTGTTAGATATTTTGAGCCGATTGTTGTTAAAAATTTATGTTAATTTTACAGGAAACGGATGATGAAGGAATAGCCAAAAGACTACTCATTTACCCTCCAATTTCCCCTATCTACGGATAATATTGACGTTCCAACTCCTGCGTTCCTCACACCGGAGCCTTCACGGGCACGAATCATTGGCGATATTCCACGCACTTACACGGTTCGATAGATTATGTGTGATTTTAATTACTTGCAGTTTGTTTTGGCTGTGGGCCACAAAATAAAAATAAAATGTTACCGTCTAAATTTGATAAAAGTTCCGAGGCAAAATCATATATTCTTCATATAAATTCTACATTCATATCATAAAATTCCATAAATTTGATTTGCGTATATTCCATAAATTTAATTCCAATCTAAAATTTTAATCAATAATTATACACTAGCCGAGAGTGGTCGTGTTCAGACAAAACACTTACCCGTGTTAATTGCCTGAATGTACGGCTCTCGACTAGTTACGCACATCAACTAATTTTCTAACTAAGTTACCACTAAAATTGAAAATTTTCTCTCCGAAAAATAAGACTGACAATATGTGAAACACATCAGTATTTATACCTACAATTTGGCCTTAACCTTGCGTGTTAATTTTATTGCGATTAAACAAAATTCGACCTTGAAATTATTTGTGTTATCTAAATTAAATTTTTATTTATTTCTTAATTTAAATTGGTAATTTATTTTTAACATTTTTAAATAAATTTATTCAGCTAAAAATATTTTATTTTTATTCATTAAATTCATTAATTTTTTCCTTTATATAAATGGTCATTTTACTGTCAAATTTTCTTGTTATTATGTTATTTTTTATGTAAATTTCGTGTGGTTCTTGATGCATTTTGTATTTATTTTATTTTACTTATGTTTTTTATTTTATATTTATTTATATTTCCTCAGATTTTAAAATGTTTAATTGGTGTTGTATATTGTATTTTAAGTTATCTTGGTGCTGGGTTTTCGTACTGTATTACTGATGCATTTAAACAATTCTCAAGGCTATTTGTGTGCTGGCCCAAAACTATTAAAACATCAATTAACCCTACCAAAATATGAGAGAGAAAACAGTTAAACATAAAATTATAAACACAAAAATAAATTAAAATAATAACAAAGTGCAACAAGATCCACACGAAATAAATATAAACATAACACGAAAACCCAACAATTTGACTGAAATTTGACAATTTATCAAAAAATACAAAATTTTATGAAAATCAAATAAAAATCAAATAAAAATCAAATAATTTAATTAAAAATAATTCAATTTAAAATTCAAAAAAGCGAAATTGTCAAATAAAATCTCAAAATAATAAAATTAAAGATTAGAATATACCAGAAAATTCCAAGGTCAAATTTTGTTTTACTAAATCAAAAAGAACACGCAAGGTTAGGGTCGTACAATAGGTATATATACCGATTCATTTTTACACAATTTTAATGACTTTTACTCGTTAATCAGTTTTTCAAAACTTGAACGTTATTTTGAACCTTTGTTAAATTACGATGTAAGCGAGTGTTTTATTCGAAACTCTCTCCACGTCGCATCCTCGCAACCTCAATCGAGCTCTGCTTGGGTGTCGGCGTGGGGAGAGCGGTGTATTTATGATCTTTTTTTTATGATAAATGTATCGGGTACATTATATTTTTATTTTAATAAAATATTTAAATAGCATAAAAACTTTGTTTTATATTGTCGAAATTTTTCCAGCCCACAGCCGAAAACACACTATAAGTCAATTAAATCCAATATACTATTCGAAATCGTGTAAGTGCGTGGAATATCGCCAATGATTCGTGCCCGTGAAAGCTCCGGCGTGCGGAACGCAGGAGCTGGAACGTCAATATCATTCCGTATAGGGGAAGAGGGGGAAGAGCAAGTGGCCTTTTAGCTACTTCCTCGTCTTCCAATTTCCATAAACTCGACCTAAAATTATATTCACATATGGCTCAAAATCATCACACGAGTAGTCCAGTGGGCACTCACTAATTATAATATAAACACATTGCTCCTAAGGTCAATTCAAGGTAAGGTACTCGGGGAAATTAGAGAAAACGAAATCATTGTTATAAGCTTAAAAAATGTATTGTAATAAAGATTTAAATAACATACAGTTTTAAAGTTAAAGATGTCGTTTTACGTCAAACTAAATAAGTAATTGTTATATACCCTTGCCGTTATAGACTTTTGAGATCCTGATAAGAGTCGATAAGTTGGTTGTGTAATACATAAAATAATATAGTGGCTGTAAACCATCTCACATCACGTTGATAGTAAAAGTAAGTTCCCTGAGTAGAAATGAATTAATATCGCTGATATAGAGTTCTAACGTCATTCTGAGAATTGATAACATGACGCGGGAAAAGTAAAGTAGTGCAGTCACCTACACCGTTTAATAATATATTGTGAGTCAATAGCGTTACTCAATAAACATAAATTAATGCGATTATTCCAAATGTCCGATGCCGCGTTGAGAAGTGATAGCAATTACTTAGAGGAAGAGATAAAATTGAACAGATATTATGAATTAACGTGTTGAGGCTGATAAACTTTTGTTAAATCAAAATACAGTAGTTAACCCACGAAAAAATTTTGGAAGGAAAAGGTAAGGATTATTGTTTCAAAATCTTCTAAATGAACATTAATACCGTAAAAATTCTTACGATAATCGGAGTCGATAAATAAACTCCACTTATATTCAGGACAGCCACAAACACGTTATCACCCAAATCTAATAGCAAAGCAAATTCTATTCAATATAATAAATTAAATCTCCAGTCGATAATTCCACCGAGGATAAATTCTGCTTATGATAAACCCAGAGAACGTAGCTAGGAAAGAAATGAACCAAATCTCGTTGCGATCACCTTGGGAGGAATCTTCACCGGATGTTCATAAACTATTAGGAAATAACCATTCCCAAAAAACTCGACAAATCTCGCCTTGGGTAGCGCTTGCGATCACAATAAGTTTTCCTAGTATTGTTTGCCATCTAAGAAAAGGAAGATTAAAATAAAATAATTACAATATTTAACCTACTGTCATTGGAATCCAAAATAACCACCTCTGTAGTGTCACGTTGAAAATTGTGATCATCTGTAGAATCGCCAATTGTATTTGACTCCAGAGAAATTGCCGAATACTCGACGAAAAATCGGTGTGCCGGAATTTCATGAAGAGATTGAAGAGTGGAGATAAGATATCTCAAATTCGCACAAGAAAAGCACTGACCTTTCAAAACATTGATCGCGCAATTTTCTTGCTCACCGTCTAGACATACTAGCGAACGACGCCAGATAAGAATGCGTAAGCACACACCAGCAGCCGCATGCATTCTCGCCTAACCAATATATAGACATGGCTAAAGCGAGATCATTAATCAATCTAAAATTCTTAAAATGCAACGCCATTCAAATAAATTAGATAGGAGCACCTCGACCAGATCCCCAAAAGGAATTACCTCGTTGGACTTTTGCTCGGACGCCCAAAGTAAATTGATTTTTCCTTTTAATTTTCTTTACATATATAAGTCGTAGAGGGAAATAACATCGCCTAACAGTGAATTACGCAAAATCTTAGCAAACTAGAGCCGTCCCAGAAAAGTTTTTTTTAAATTTACAAGAAAACTCTCATCGATTTTATTTTGGATTTATGTTGGGCCAGGACACAAATAGCCTTGAAAATTTTTTTAAATGTATCAGTAATACAGCACGAAAACCCAGCACCAAGATAACTTAAAATACAATATACAACACCAACTAAACACTTTAAAATCTGAGAGAATATAAATAAATATAAAATCAAAAACATAAAAAGTAAAATAAAATAAATACAAAATGCATCAAAAACCACACGAAATTTACATAAAAAATAACATAATAACAAGAAAATTCGACCGTAAAATGACCATTTATATAAAAGTAAAAATTAATGAATTAAATGAATAAAAATAAAATATTTTTTGGTTGAATAAATTTATTTAAAAAATGTTAAAAATAAATTACTAAATTAAATTAAGAAATAAATAAAAATTTAATTTAGATAACACAAATAATTTCAAGGTCGAATTTTGTTTAATCGCACTAAAACTAACACGCAAGGTTAAGGCCAAATTATAGGTATATATACTGATATGATTTGACAAATATCTAATCTTAATTTTCAGTATTGATTTTAAATAGTATTTTGACACTGGTTGTCAGCAGTTTCACTTTGGATTATTTAATTCGATGTTTTTAATGAATTTTTATGGATGCATTCGATTTATTTAGGAAGGATATGGATTTATGGATAATTATGAATTTTATGGATATGGATTTATGGATTTTTATGGATAATTATGAATTTTATGGATATGGATTTATGGATTTTTATGGATGTATCCGAGTTATTTAGGAAGGATATGGATTTATGGATTTTTATAGGAAGTTTAATTCAATGTTTTTAATTTGGATGGTTGAATTTATGAATTTTAATGGAAGTAGCCGGTAATTTAGCTTTGGTTTTAATAAATTATTATGATGCTTAAATTATTTTCTAATTGTCGAAAATTTTCCGGTCCACAGCCAATACATTGCAAGATAGTAAAATCATATACGGTATTCAGATTCGTGTAAGTGCGTGAAATACCGCCGATGATCTGTGCCCGTGAAGACCCAGCGTGCGGAACGCAGGGATCGGAACGTCAATATTATCCGTACATAGGGGAAATTGGAGGGTAAATGAATAGCCCTATGGCTGCTCCTTCATCATCCGTTTCCTGTAAAATTGACATAAATTTTTAACAACAATCGGCTCAAAATATCTAACACCGAGTAGTCCAGTGGGCACTCATTAACTATGAAATGAACATACATAGATCTTAAGGACAAAAAGAGGGAATGGGTAGCGGGAAAAATTGCGAAATCGTTGCAACAGTTAAAATGAATAGCCATCGGAAAAAGATTAATACGAACGACCAAAATCATGAAAATAATGTTTTCAAATAAGAATTAAATAAATTATGTTAAATTGAAACGGAAAATATGGGCAGAACGCTGCGCAAATTTTTGGAAATAGTTAAAACACTTATCATAAAAAACTGTAAAATAAGGGCGGAACGCTGGTCAAATTTTCCGAATCAACTAAAATACTTATAAAAAATAGAAAAATAAAAGTGAAATGCGACTAAACGGTTGGTATAAGATTATCATGAAACTGAAAAATAAGGGCAGAATGCTGCTCAAATTTTCCGAATTAACTCAAATACTTAACAAAAATAGTAAAGTAAAAATGAAACTCTAAAATAAGGGCGGATCGCTGCCCAAATTTTCCGAATTGATGAAAATACTTATTGAAAATAGTAAAGTAAAAATGAAACTGTAAAATAAGGGCGGAACGCTGCTCAAATTTTCCGTATCGATGAAAATATAAAACCGTAAAATAAGGATAATGGTAATAATAATAATAATAATAATAATAATAATAATAATAATAATAATGGTAATAATAATCATTGTATTAGTAGTAATGATGATAATAATTATGATAATAATAATAGTAGTAATAATCATAGTAGTAATAACAATAAATATAATGGTAGTTATAGTAACAAAAATAATAATAAAGGAAATAGAAGCAACAATTAATAAAGGTAATACATATGATGGCAACAATAATAATGCTGGTAATAATAATGGGAAACATTGTAGTTATGATAGGGATAAGAGAAAGAGAACTAGTGTGTGTTTACTTAACATAACCAAGGGTTTACAGACCATAAAAAATCATCAACATGGACAATAATAAGAAGGACCAAACGAATGGACATAAAGATAGATGATATGAGAGTATAGGTTAACATTCGAAAGAGATAAGAAAATAATGGGATCTAAGAATCAAAAGCGAGCACAGGTCTTCTATCGACAGCTCGTTGGACCCAGAGATCATTCGGTCAATTATAGCCTTAGTAATAGCGCTCACTTTTTGCGGACGATCTAACCACTCGAACACAGTTCCAACGTTGCTTAGCAACGGGTGCCGAGTGGTAAGTGAAACACATTTATATGGGGTTGCTTGGGTAATAACCATATAGTTAAATATCGCCGCCCAGAAACCCACCAATAAAAACAATTTTAAATGGTTAAATATCGAAAGATTGAAATAGTTAAATTGTTGTGTCAAATATCTATAAGATTAAATTAGATAAATAGGCGAGAGGGGTACCGATAGAGTTAGAGCACGAAATCTTCTACGACAGCTCATGAACCCATTTGAGTATAAGGGCATTAGCAGTCTTTGGAAAGAGGCTCACCCTTTGCTAATACTCAACCCACTAGTTCACAGTACCAACGTCAATTTTGACGGGTGATCAGCGGTTACATTTCTTGTGCAGCGCTGGGTGGGGAGTGGTTACCCTTAGACAGGTTTGACATTTTAATTATCCATCAGTGCCCAGCAATATGCACTTGCTGGATAGATATTCGTTAGATCTATCAGTACCCAGCATCTACACTAAATTAACCGTTCACTCAAATCCTTTCTCCCAGCTCAAAAATGGTTTGTTAGTGTAAAATGAGAAATCGACAGTCTGTATACCAATAGGTGTGCCAGGGCTTTAGTAGTAGAGTTAATGGTGCTTACATTCAATCCATTTGGTTCATTATACTGTCGCTTAGAAACGGGTGAGAAAGGGACAATATCCATCTTATTTTTGTAAGTGAGTTGCGTTGATAACAGCATTTAGAACAACACTGAGAAAACCCTGTAACTCACCATTTGATATTACGTGTGTTGGGCAAAAACTGATAAAAACCCTTTTCTTTTATTTTTGTTTAGCCAGCACGATAACGCCTGTGTGGTTTTGAGCAGAAAATTTAAAATTAGTTAAAAAAGGAAATTTAAAGAAAAATAAAATAAATAAAAATTTAATAAAAATTTCGAGATACAAAAATGAAAAAATTAAATTTAAATCGAAAAGAATAAATTTTTTTATAATTTTGGAATATTCTAGAAATTCCTTGTTGTATTGCATCAAAACACACACACAAGCAATCATGATATATAAGGCGAAGCTGGTTGAACAAAAAACACTCTGACTCTCACTCAAAAACTCACTCTCTTACTATTACATTATTATTTACTCTTTTTGACTCTCGCAAAATTTTAGTTTATTTGGAAGAAGTAATTTTATTTTTTATTTTGTATTTGATTGATTAATATGACTTAACTATTGAGGATTTTTTTTTGTGTTTTATTTCTAAAGTTCACTTTTGAAAAAGCTTTAAAGAAACGTTCTTTTGTGATCGAGAAATTCGACTCTGTATTGTTGAACCTCCATCATGAAAGGATTTTTTCTTGAAGTATACTAATTAAATTTTGTCGACAATAATTGAATTACGACGTACAAATGATAGACCACATGCATACAAGCTAATAAAATGAAAGTATTTTATTTTCGATACCCCGGATCGAACCGGTCGTTAGTGTGGGAAGCCGCGGTGCCGGTAGTAACCAGGCCTGCCCAGTATTCTCCCCTTCCTAAATCCTATCGCCCGACCCTCGAAAAAGTAGTGTTGAGGTCCTGGGAAAGGTTAAATATAAAGTTTATAACCCAACAAATGAAAAATACACCGACTAGCATATAGAAGAATCAGAAAGAATATTTTTTGGTGTGATCAACAAATGTTATTCCAGTATAAAAGTATTATATAGCTCATTAAAATTCGCGACTAATCACATTAGGAAGTTCAATCGGCCACAGATCAGATTTTCGTATCAAATTTACGTGTTAACATCGATTTTGAATGTTACCCAAAAGACTGTACGTTACTCGTTACCTAGACATTGAACGCCGTTCATTTCATAAAATCGAATCCACGTCTCATAATCTGCAAAACAACTATTAACGTATCTCTCATATTTATTATTATCATTATTAAAAATTTTATTATTAATTTCATTTATTTTTAATAATTATTATTACTATTAAATATATTATTTTATAACCCTATTGTTATTATTAATAAAATTTTATCATTGTTATTACTGTCGGTTACATGATTTTATTATTTCGGTTATATATTTAAACCCACCCCTTTTATTATTAAAGTTATTAACTACTCATAATATTATTAGTATTATTATTTCCTTACCATTTTTATTGCTAAAATCATTATTAATTACGGAGCAATATTATTATTATTATTATTATTATCATTATTATTATTATTGCTATTGTTGTTGTCGAAATATTATTATTATTATTAATATTATTATTATTATTATTATTATTATTATTATTATTACTATTATTAATATTATTAAAAACTATGTAGTATTATTAAACTCAATAACTTACTCAGTGTGCTTCTAGTATTGTTAAGTATCATTATTATTAAAGTATTATTGTTATTGCTATTATTGTTAGTGTTATTACAACCTATGCTATTATTATTATTATTATTATTATTATTATTATTATTATTATTATTATTATTATTATTATCACTAAAATATTATTATTATTAATATTATTATTTTTATTACTATTGTGATTATTAAATATCATTACTAATAATATAGCCAACTATATAGTACTATTATTCCTAGTACCCCACTAATACCCCCACTATAAGTTAACATTTTCTTATTGGCACCACCAACACTATCATTAACAAAATTCCCTTTTATTATTATTATTACGCTCATTGACCCTAAAATATTATTATTATTATTATTATTATTATTATTATTATTATTATTATTATTATTATTATTGTTACATTAACAGCATCATTGTTAATATTATCTGTGTTGTTAAGTTGTTATGATGATGATTATTATTATTAGCAGCATTATTAATATTATTATCATCGTTGCTATAATTATTATGAATGATTATTATTATCACCAAAGTTATTATTAAGATTATTTAATGATTATTAATGTTAATAATATTACCAAAATTATCCTCATTGATAATTATTGTAACAGTAGAAAAGAAAAAAAGAATAAATAAATCAACACCGTAAACTTTATTACAATAAAAATGTACCGGGAATTATATCACTTACATAAACATGAAAATTTTCATTGAGAAAGTTCCAGTTTTCGGAGTCTTCTTTGCGGATTGTTTTTGGGTGTCCTGAGGCTTAACAATGAACGAAATGATTAAAAAATGAAAGATTTTACTTGATAGTAGACGTCGAACCTAGAGGATACCTCTTGAAGGGATCTGGCGGATCGGGGGGGCCTAGGATACCTAAAATACATAAAATTAATTTATAAAAAGAAATACCAAAATATGACCTTGGAAATTTCTAATTGTTTGACTCGTTGCTATGACAACGAGCGAAAAGCTAAAAATAAAATAAATAAATACGAGAAAACAAAAGGAAATTAAAATAAAATATTTTATTGGTAACATTAATTTTCTATTTATCATTTTACAGTAAAATTTTTGTAAATTATCTTAGCGTAATTTAAATTAGAAATTTTTACATTTGAATTTAATAAATTTTGAATTTTGTAAATTAGTTTCTTAAATAGAAAAATAAATTTCGAAATGTTATTATAATGTTGATAATATAACGAATTATGTACCTATCCTTGGTTATCACAGGTATTGTCAACGTTATCGTTGCTAATGCCTGTTATAATTAATTGATCATAAGAAACGGATAGAGGCCGTTAAGACATATAAGTAGAAAAGGACATAACCATCCTTCCCCCATCCAGATGACATAATTGTTTGTTGTATTAAAAATGATTACAATATATCACTACATTAATACTTATTGTGCATGAAATAGAGAATAATAAAAACGAAGTTAAAAATTAATTTTGTTTAGTGGATCCACATAGGAAAACTCTAGAGCAATTCCGAAGAGACATAGCCGGCTACCATCAAACCGCAATAGCACAAACTCAGAGGGCAGAGGCCATGGTGCGGAAGTGCCGCTACATGGAGCAGACATGGCTTCGCCCCGAAGCGGCAACCAAGTTGAGGGTAGAAATTGACACCTTGAAGACTCAGTTAACTCAGAAGGACGAAGCCCTGCGGTCGGCCGAACAGAAGGCCCAGGAGCTAGAAAAACAGGTAGCAGAATGGAGGTTGAGGGATAACATCCGGACAGGCCTCCTGCAGAGTGGTGTCCACCTGTCTGAAGAACAACAAGCAATAGTGTTGAGGAATGCCACCGGAAAAGACGCTGGCATAGAAAACATAATATCAGACCCCTCACATGCACCAGAGGAGTTGCCGAAAAGAAACCGCAAGAAGAACTGCCAAAACAAAAGAGAGAGGGAGCGGCAGTTTAGGCTAAATCGTGCTCACCTATTGGGGCATATCTTAGATGCCAATGGGTTTTGATTATGTAATTATGTACTAAATTTGACTATATTAGTAGATGTTAATAACTTATTAATCGTGTAATTTATAGATGTTAATTGTTTATTTATTTTAATATAACTTGATAACTTGATGTTGAATTTGTTTGTTATAGACGTGTAGTTATGACTAGAGTGGTTGAATATGGAGAAACAGAGTGATCTAATGATTAGATAAATTAGTAATTAGACAGATAGATGATAGGAGGACCGATTAAGTAAGAGCATGAAGTCTTCTATGACAGCTCATGGACCCGAGGGGGGTTAGGGCATTAGCAGTTCTTGAGAAGGAGCTCACCTTTTGCTAACCTTCCACCCACTAGTTCACAGTACCAACGTCATTTATGACGGGTGACTAGCGGTTCAAATTCTTATGCAGGCGCTAGGTGGGGATAATAATCCTTAGGCAGTTCAAAACTATTTTAAGGACCCATCAGTGCCCAGCACGTGATAATCATGTTACTTTAAAAAAATTTCAATTTATTTTTTGCCCAACATAACGACGATAACATTTCTGCAAATCGAGAAATAATTCATTATTACAATAATTTTTAAAATAAGCAAATTTGAAATTCAAATATTTTAAAATGAGTTTTAGGTTTTATAAATTATACAAATATTCAAATCAATTCAAAATCACATTAAAATAAATTTATGTTGTATCGATTATATATAGGTTTCAAATCTCAATAAATCAGAAAAGATTTTATTGAAATGCTAATAGTAATAACCTTATCCAAGAAGTTATGTTTCAATTATATACCTTTGTGCTATTACTTGATACAAATAAATTAGTTTTAATAATCAAAAACTTAATAATTTTTGAATCCATTTTAAAATTATAATTTTGCAATAAGAATTATAGTTTTTTATATTATAAATGCCTGATCAATTTAAACTTTCAAATCCTCCAACTGATACTATTTCTAATGTAACATTTCAACCAAATTCAAGTCAATATTTATTAGCTTCATCTTGGGATACATATTTGCATTTATATGATGTCAATACGAATGGTAAGCGTTTGAAACTGGATTATGAATATCCTATTTTGGACTGCTGCTTCAGTGATGCGAATAGTGCTTTTGCTGGTGGGATTGGTAATGCATTAAAGTTTTACGATTGCAACACTGGGAAATGTAAATTGATTTGCATATTTAATTTATGATGTTAAAAAATAGCTAATGTGGTCGGCTATCACAAGCAACCTATAAGCCAGGTGCATTTTTCTACAAACGAATCTTTGCTAATTACCGGAAGCTGGGATAGTACTGTGGGGTTGTGGGATCCACGAGTAAATGGGCACCAATCTGCCGTTAAATTTCTATCTCAACCTGGAGATGTTTACACTCTCGATACAGCAAGCACATCCGGAGGAACATATTTAGTAGTTGGTACTGAGAAACGATATGTTTATATTTGGGATATGCGAAAACTTGATCAAGCTGTACAAATGCGGGATTCTAGTTTAAAATATCAAACGAGATGCATAAGATGTTTTCCTAATGGACAAGGCTATGCTTTAGCATCAATTGAAGGTCGAGTGGCTGTGGAATTCTTTGAACAGACTCCTGAGCAGCAAAAACGTAAATATGCATTTAAATGTCATCGAATGAAATTAGACGACATTGAATTCATTTATCCTGTAAATGTTATAGCCTTTCATAAAGTTTTTAATACTTTTGCAACAGGTACTTTGAATGGATTTTTTATAATATTTTATTTTAAAATTTTTATTAGAATTTTAATCAATTTCTATTTATACGTAATTTGCATGTTTATTATTTGTCATTTTAATATAATTTAGGAAAAATAACCACTGCGTGATATTTATGTGTTAAGCAGATTTTATCAGGGCTTAAATGAAACTGAGTTTTACTTGTAATAATAACTAAATTTGTGTATTGACTAATTTTTTGTTTAACCCCCCCCCTCTAACTATTGTTCTAAAATTGGATCAAATGATTATTATGAGCATATTAGTTACTTATTTATACAAATTTAATGTTAGAAACATTTTCGTGAGTGCCTTATCTCGGAAAAGAAAATGTGCTCCATCAAGTTTGCAATATTTTCCATCCAATTATATTCTTTTTCACCATTTATCGATTATTTTACTTTCTTTTATCCTCATGTCACACTATCAAACAAATTAATGGGCAACCCTTTCCGCCAGGAACATTTGAGCCGCCCTACTCCTAAGCTTATCGTTTTTTTTGTAAAATTCCGATATTGATCGATTTTCTCTCTTTGTAGACCAGCAGTTAGTATTAGCATTGTTACTTTGCATTAGTCGTGTCTTTCAATAATAGTTAATATTCATCAGGTTTTCTTTTAATATACTGTCTCACCATGATTATCGAATAATTCATTACTTCATTATCATTTCTTCAAAATGTCGCTGCTCTTTGTAGTACCGGTTTTTTATTGGACGCCCTTCACCAGCGTCCAATAGATCAAATAAAAATGGGAATTTCCAAAAACTGTTTCCATGACAACATGTTTAACCCAACTTATTAAATATCCTTTCTAGGAGGTTGTGATAGTCTTGTTAATGTCTGGGACGGATTCAATCGTAAGCGATTGGTTCAATTACCTCAATACCCCACCTCAATATCCAGTCTTGGATTTTCAAATGATGGCAGCACCCTCGCTATCGGGTCCTCATACACCTATGAGAAGGGAGAGCTTCCTGAATGTGAAATTGTCGAACCGAATATATTTGTAAGAAATCCCAGTGATCAAGAAGTCAGACCGAAACAAATGATTAAATAAAAATAAATTATTTTTTTGTATTTAAAATTGGCTGTTTTGTTAAACAATAAATTGAATTTGTACTTTTTGAGGAATTATTTTTGTGGTGTTCCTGAAATTTTGATTGATGTCGATTTATATTGATGCTTTATTTCGTGTTTTCTATTGGAGGTAAGTTGGGAGGATTGGTTTATCAACGGCTGGCTAGATGTGGATAATTCATGCTATTATATTGTTAGATGCAAAAAATCAGGTTATCTGCCGGTTTTGTGTGGTTTGATGAAGTAGTTAAATTATTTCTAAAATTTGCCAAATCTTACATCTTAGAACAATAAAAATTGTCTAAGTTTAGCATATTATTTACATTACTCATTTTACATGATTTTGGTCATTCAGATTTCTTGATTTCACTTTTTATTTCGATCTTATAGATTAATGGGTGCTTATCGGATTACTCGATGTTAAGATTTTGAGCCAATTTGATAGTGATTTAAGGTTAATTTTACCGGTAAATGGTAGGCTAAAAAACTCCTCTCATTCTTCCAAATGTAACTATGTCAGTCGTTTTACGTTCCAGCCTGCTGTACCCACAGACAGGCCTTCATGGTCACTGAGCTGTTGCAGATAAACAGCCTTTACACAGTCCTTTTAATTATATAGATTTTAATTGTTTGTGGCTGGGAGTCGGAGAAGTTTCGATTACAAGATATTTAGTCGCTCAGCAAAATGTATTCATATAATCACTTAACCTTTTATACTTCTTTTTCACTTCATCTCAAAATAATTGTACCCTTTTTATTTCTTTTTCACTTAAAGGCAAAAATACGAAAAATGCACAAAATCACCGGTATCTGATTCGATCACAGTCGGTTCAAGGATCTGCAAATGAAGAAGCAACGGTTGGGCCAAAGTCACTATGACCTCTTGATTGAGATTCGACCCCAACGGTTTTTTATTCCAATCTCATATTCATTGCGAAACGTTCGACCCCTGCTCGTATATTCACTAGTCTCTTTCAATATGAAAATGTTATTACATTGAATCAAACAATCTTTTTTTATCAAATTCTCATTGAATATTGCCTAAATTCTTTCTATTATCTCCTTATTCGTCCTTTTTTCCAATCACTTTTCTTTATATTTAATTATTTTCTTTCACTTCCCTCGATTTTATAAGTTACCTTTTGCTCAATCTCTTTCTCAATCATTTTTATGAATTTTGGCGAATTCCACAATATATCACTTCCTACCATTTGCCTTGCTTGTAGTTCTCTAGATATGAGATCTGTCAAATTTCCTTTAGTCGAAAGATGATGCCATTGTATTGGAATTGTATCTTTTTGTATCAGATTCATCCGATTAGCTACAAAAGGTTTTTAATTTCTAGCTTAATATTGTACAGAGTAGATTACGCCTAGGCCAGGCATGCTCAAATCCGGCCTGCCAACTGCTTTTATCCGGCCCTTTGGCAGCTAGAATCAATAGCCTTTCATAACTGATAACATTATTTACAAAAGTGAATAAAGATGTGGAATGTGTAACTAAGGCGAGTTTTGAAATAAGCGAGATCATTACTAAAAAACTGAAACCATTTTCTGATAGTGAATTTATCAAAGAATGCATTAATGCAAGTATTGATTGTCTTTGACCAGAAAAAAAACAACTTTTCTCGAATGACAGTGACAAGACGAATAGATGATATTTCGGATAACATTGAAGCCGTATTGAAAGAAAAGGCAGAGAACTTCGATGCATATTTAATTTATTTGGATGAAAGCACTGACATGACAGACACTGCACAATTACCTATTTTTGTTGGTGGAATTGACACAGATTTTAACATTACAGAAGAATTGCTAAAATTAGCTAGTACGAAGGGGACAACAACTGGAGAAGATATTTTTGATGAAGTTAAAAACGCTTTGGAAGAAAATAATCTTCATCTTTTAAAACTAACTGGGATTACAACCGATGGAGCTCCTGCAATGTTTGGGGAAAAAATGGACTTATTGGTTTGTTCCAGATAGAGGTGGATCAATCCCAGAATAATACAGAACTTATTGCATCCAACTGCATTATGCATCAGGAAAATTTATGTGCGAAGAAGTTGAACATGGACCATGTGATGTCAGTTATTGTTAAAACTGTCAATTTTATCAGAGCTCGTGGATTAAATCACAGACATTTTAAAGAATTTCTTGCAGACCTGGAGGTAGAATACTGTGATATCATTTTCTACAGTGAGGTTCAATGGTTCAGCATAGGAAAGGTTCTGCAGTGATTCTAAAATCTTCGTAAAGAAATTTTAGTTTTCATGGAAATGAAGGAAAATTTTTTTCCGGAGTTATTGGGTGTCAGTTAGATTTTAGATTTAGCTTTTTTGGTTGACATCACAAAGTTCAGCACAAGATTTTCAGGTTTGCAGCTCATAAACATGATTTCAAATTATTTTCAGATCCATTCAGTTTAAATGGAACTGATTGAACTTCAGTGCAACAGTGACCTGCAAAGAAAACATCAGGAAATATCTTTGATTCAATTTCACAAATTTATGTTTCCCTAGTAAAATTTCCATTAATTATATTACATACATTAAAATGGTATCATTTTTTCCTAGCACCTATATATGCAAGCAGGTTTTTTTCAAAAATGAAACTCACTAAAAGCAAAAACAGGTTCAAATCAACTTCGTGTGGTAACATCAAATATTAAGTCAAACATTTCTGTACTGGGTCACGACAAAAAGTAACAAATGTCACACTAGAATAGACGGGTAGCGATGATTAATATTTTTGAATTTTAGATGTATGGTAGTATTCTGTAAAACTAGATCTTTTTTCCATGGTATTGACACTTCAAATCTTCCATTTCCAATTTTCATCTCATTTTTTAATTTTTCATATACTTGATTTTTCTGAGACCATATAGTGTTATTCAAATTAACTATCTCAATTTCCCAAAACTTCTGAACTTCTTTATAAATTTTCAGAACTAATAAAAAAATTTGATATGAAATTAATTTGTTGTCTCCATGGTCACCCTGTCGATGCTGGTCCAAAGCATTTCAACCCTAGTGGTGTCAATCTCGCAATTGGCTCAACTATTCTCCCTTCAATGTCTTTCAATGATCTCTGAAGGCCTAAATAGTCAGCTCCTATCATCACCTCAACGATCTGTCTTTCTTGTCTAACAGGTTGTCTAATGCAGCTTATTGAATTTGCATTATCTAGTAGCACAATCATTTTTCTTGTTTTACTATTCTTGTTCAGATAAATCAGGATCGTTATTTTATCAGGTTCTATTATTTTCATTGATTTCATAAGTTTTTGATGTCATCATTCTTTCAACTTGGCGCTTTTACGGTTTTTCAATCTTTTCATCCAGCAATCAACTGTATTTCGTGGTACAACTGATTTTTTGGATAAAGAGTTCTTTATACAGTTTGTTGGGATATTAAATATTCGTCGATGGATAAATCTCTCGATCCGACTCCTCGTGTTCAATAATCAATAAGACAAAATGCCAACAAAGAAATATATATTCAGAAATATTCACCACAAGATAGAATTATTTGATATTTAGTGTAGACACCCTAAGGATATCACTTACTAAGTTACTGCAATCTGATTAACTTCTTTATCTGTTTATTACTTCCACTTCATTTTTCAAATTAATTAAAATTTCCTCTTCGGCCAACTGACAACATATTTTGTTGTCAGTTCCTTTTATAATTTTGGGTTGCGATTAATTTGGATTAGAGCTAACGAAACAATTTTTACCGGTCGAACAATTTATTGTTCATTTTGCTAATTCTGGGAAACCCATTACGCTGACGTTAAGCTCGGCAGCCCTTGTTTAATGGGTTCGTCGGCAAATAATTTAATTAATTAGTTTGTTTTTGGGCTCCCGACCCTTCAATATATTTCATATCAATTTAATAGTATTTTATTCGTCTTCAAAATAAAATTTGCCACCGGTTACCTCCTTTTCCCCCCCGAAAAATATTGATTTTTAGTTTTTTCAAAATTTTAATTGATTTTGATAATTTTAAATTTATATCATTTTGTTGGGCTTAAAGCCAAAATTAAAACATAATAACGTGAGTATCAATTGAAACAAAAAGAGATTGAAATGAGGAAAATGGCCACTACACATACACATGCACCGCAAGCAGAAACTAAAAATAAAATAAAAACATCAAATAAACAAATTTAAAATACAACAAAATTAATTAAAACATATATTAATAATATCGATTAAAGAATACAAATGCAAAAAGAAACATTAAATAAATAAAACTGCCAAAACCTTGTTTTTTTGCTTTGTAATTTATTATGTTTTTTAATGTAATATGTAATTGAATAAACTGTTGTAAAGCTCATTATATATGTTTTCGGATGATCATTTTGTTTTCACCATTTGAGAGGTTCTCTAACAAACTATTTATATTATGTATCGCAATAGCATTCGAGAGGATAGGCTGGCGGTCCGGCTAACGAGTTAGTTTTCGTTATTTGTGGCTGCTGGTCGTGCACTCTTGACAACTCGGTCGTCCGCGACGAGGTCTAGTCGTAAGGACAAGGCATCGTTTTAAAACTCATAGCGGCTGATGGAAACGTCAGTCGGGATGAGCAGATTTAAAATTTGGGAATGGCGCCATGAGATAAAGGAATTAGGATTGATCTCTAGTAGATCATTAGGTATGCATTGTTAAATCCTCTCTAAACTCAATTTGACCGGGTAGTTAGGGGTAGAATAGTAAATTGAATTACGGATGAACTAAATATTTTGTTGATTAGTGGATTACCCGTAGTGTAGGGTAGTATTAGTCCTTTAACATTAACCTAACATGCCACGGACTAAGATTCGAGACCTTGAAAAATGACTGTGTGATATTAGTAAATGTAGGAATCATCAAATTACGGAAAAATAGTATAGAAATCATAAGGTAGACCACCACAAAACTAGTTTATAGGGAACGACAATCATAATAAGAAACCAATTGCCGACCATAAATGAATTTATGACGCTACCGCAAAAATGTTTGCAAGTTCCATTTAAATACTAATTCCATTATACTTCGTGAGTCTACAATTCATCAAAGTCAGATATTCCTTATATTGAACATGCAAACGTGAGATGACCGTAAAGAAATAGCCATAAAATAATGTATTAGAAAACTCGCTGATCTACTATCCGTCAGTGATCACATCGAAATTCTTATGGGCTTATCAATTTGATCGCGGCCTACGTTTTAGGTAAATAATACGATACAGAACACATTCATGTTCGTATTAAGTTAATTCAATTGAATAAGTATATTAAAATCAATACAAGTTAAAGTAAATAAATTTAAGATAATATTAATTTAAATCATAAATTTTAGACAATTTAAGTTTTCTTTCAAGGAGTTAAAGCTTTATCAAAGATTCTCCGCATCGATTCGACACCTTGGTAGTCTGGAAAATTCACCGATCCAAGTAGAAAATAACGAAACCGATTTCCAATTAAAACTAAAATCCGTGGAAAACAAAATTTATACATTTATCAAATCAGAAGATATTCGTTCCGTTCCAGATTTGTCGTTTTTCGTTACGAATTGATTCCCTCAATTTTTTACGAAATTTTTCATCTCCGGAATTAAATATGAATTACCTAGAATTCCCAGAATTGTGCCGCTCCGTCAGCCGTTGCTGCGGCACAATATGTTGAAAAGCTCGAGCGGGAGAATTTCACTCTCCACGAGAAATACAACAAGTTAAAGTGCACTTGGTGCTCTACAGAAGCCACCAAAGAACTTTACAAAAATATTACGCGGCTCTCTCGTGATCCCGATGATCTCATTATTGAGAACAGAAGTCAGCGGATTACGATATCCGATAAAAGTGTAGCACTCCGTCAAATCTTTAAGGAGAAAGAACTGCAAGCTCGACTGCCGAGCAGAAATATGGCACAACGGATTGATATAATTCCGGCGCATCACTTGCCGGCAAATGCAGAAAGCCAATAATGAGGTAGCACGCTCACGGATAGAGCCTCTCATCCAAATGCAAATCGCCGGCGCAAGCCGAATCGAATTCGCCGTCGACGGCAGAGGCGTAGAGCCGAAAACACCCTGTTATAGACCAATTTGAGAAGCAGTGAAGACATGGAATTAATAAGAGAACTCTAAGACCTGATCATGACTGAATACACAACTTCCAGGAATGATGAGGAATTAAGTGTCATTTATGCTTCTCGTCAACCGGAGTTCTCTCACCCCTTCCACACTCCGGCTCAAATCACAATTACTACAAATGGTCACTGCCGAAACACCAATTAATATTCAGACATCCACTTCTTCTCGTACAACTCCTAATGGAGAGATATCTTCTAGCCGACGATCTTCGCCGCAGATTATCTCGGTCATTGAACCTACGACACATTTTCAAGATAGAATTTCTTTACATTTAATGGATACAGATTCAATTTTTTTTAGAAATTAAACGAAATAAAGATTGTAGAACTTATCAAGATTTATTTGAAGAAATAAAAAAAACTGAAAAGTTGAATAATTTAATAAATTGTTGGGCCAGAACACAAACGGCCTTGAGAATTGTTTAAATGAATCGGTAATACACACGCAAATACAACATGCAGATTTAAAATCGGACCTATAAAACATCAACTAACCCTGCTAAAATATGAGAAAGAAAACAATTAAATATAAAATTATAAAACACAAAAATAAATTAAAATAATAACAAAGTGCAATAAGATCCGCACGAAATAAATATAAAAATAACATGAAAATTTGACCGAAATTTGACAATTTACAAAAAATGGAAAATCCATAAAACTAGAACCAAAATTAAAAAATTAGAATTGGAAACAATTCAATTTAAAATAGGGTTTCTTAACCTGTGGTTCGTGGACCCCTTGGGGGTCCATGGATCTTTTTTTGTGGGTTCGCCGACTGCTCCTAATTTCTGCTCCTAATTTTTAAAATTTCTTTAAAAAAAATTTATTTTTGTCAAAATTTGAAAATTTGAAACACTGAGTACCTTTGATTTTTATTTCACTTGGAATAAAGTGCGTTAGAATCAGTTCCGCAAAGTTCTTGCAAATTCTTAAAGCGAAATATTTGTTCGTAAAGTATTGTATTTACTAGTATTTTTTTGAGTGCTTTTTTGTATCATAGCTTTTTCTAGTGTTTTTGTGTGTTGACAACGGTGCTTTCAAGTAAAAATGAGTTCAGTCAAGTAATTCATTTGTGAACAATTTCAAATTGAATTCTTAATAATTTCTTGATATTTTTTTCTTAATAATTTATTGATATTTAATTCTTGATATTTTTTTGTAGCCCAAAATGTCCAAAAAAGGAAGTACGATGAAAGTTACGTTAAATATGGATTCTGTTGCATGAAGGAATTGGACGATGTTGAAAAGCCACAATGCTTTCTGTGTGGAAAAATTTTGGCAAACACCAGTATGAAACCGGAAAAATTGATAGAGCATCTCAAATCTCTTCCTCCTGTAAATGCATCTAAAGATCTAGAATTTTTTACAAAGAAGAAAGCCCAGTTTTCGAAATCTGGAACATTAAACAAACTTGGATTTGGTATTCCACAAAAACCTTTGGTTGAAGCATCTTTCAGAGTTGCATATCGTATTGCCAAAAGTAAGAAACCGCATACTATTGGAGAGACATTAATTAAGCCATGTGCGCTAGAAATGGTTGAATTAGTTTGTGAACTGGAACAGAGGAAAAAAATTGAGGCTATTCCATTATCCAATGATGTGATACAGTCAAGAATAGTTCAAATTTCTTGTAATATTTTGAAACAGATCATCAATGAATTGAAAGCATCGCCATTTCCCTTTATTATGCAACTGGGTGAAACTACAGATCTCTCGAATTGTAGTCAACTTTGTTCGTTACGTGTCAGTTGATACTATCAAAGAAGAATTCTTATTTTGTGAGCCTTTTTTGCAAACTACAAAGGCCGTTGATGTTTTAGCGATTTTGAATGTTTTCTTTTCCAAACACGATTTCGACTGGAAACAAAAACTTCATATGCTTTGTACCTATGGAGCACCTGCAATGCATGGCAATAAATCTGGTTTTGCACATTTGGTAAAAAAAGAAGCTCCTAATGTTATTGTTAGACATTTTTTTTTTACATAGACATGCGCTGGCTACAAAAACTCTTCCAACCAGCTTAAAAGATGTATTGTCAATAGTTATTAAAACAGTGAATTTGATTAGAAGTAGAGCTTTTAATCATCGTCTTTTTAAAACATTGTGTCAAGAAATGAACGCAGAACATGAGGTACTTCTGTACCACACGGAAGTGCGCGAACTCTCTCGAGGGCAGGTTTTGAAACGAATTTTTGGAAGAAAAAAATAACTCGCTCTTCGAATATTTCAATAACAAAGATTTTATATGTGAATTGGCTTACCTGGCAGATATTTGTAACCACATGAACGATATAAATATTTCAATTCAGGGGCCTGATACAACAACTATGGATGCCACTGAAAAACTACAAGCATTTTTATCGAAAATGGGATATATGCAAACTTTCAAATGTTGGACGAATTCATTTTTGAAAATGGATCTCGGCAAGATAGTTTGTTATTGAATAACTTGAAGGATGCAATCTGTGAGCACCTGGAAGTACTTCAAGTTTCATTTGAAAAATATTTCAATTTGGATGAAATAACTAAAAAAGATGAGTTGTGGATTCATAATCCTTTTCTTTGTGATATTGACTGTATCGACGACATGGACCTTGCCAAAGAAGAGTTAATTGATTTGAAAACAAAGTCCTTGTTAAAAATGGATTTCAATTCAAAAACTCTTGGAGAGTTTTGGTCTTCTTTAAGAGAAGCCTACCCATTGCTAGTAAAACGAGCTATGGCAGCCATTATATCATTTGCTACGGTATATCTTTGCGAATCAGGATTTTCCACACTTGTAACAATAAAAACAAAACATCGAAATCGACTGAATGTCGAACATGATATGCGCGTTGCTTTGTCGAAAACCATCCCTCAATTCAATCTCCTAATCAAGGAAAAGCAGCAACAGCATTCACATTGAAAATTTTATTTTCTTCAATTACAATTATTATTTTATATCCAGGAACATAAAGATATCTGTCAACAGTTATATTATTGAAATAAAAATATTTAAATAATAAAATAGAACATATTTTGTAATAATTGACGTTTAAACAAATTTTTTTCACAGAAGTGTCCGTGACATATTTAAAATTTTTAAAGGGGTCCATTGCACCAAAAAGGTTAAGAAACCCTGATTTAAATATTATCAGTTGAGTAAATTCTCCACATAATTATCCAACTAGTAATTAAAATTATATCCTTTTATCTAGTGCAAGACCCCAAGTTGGATTTTGAGAAATTCAGGAAAGACGTCGCTAAGTATCATGAGAAGGCGATGAACCAGTCGCAACGCGCGGAGTTTCTAGTGCGGCGTTGCAGACGCATGGAAGAGACATGGATCCGGCCAGACGAGGCAAAAAAGCTAAACCAACAGATCGCGCGACTGAAGCAACTTTATGAAGAGGAGCTTACCCTGTCCAGGTCGCTGAAGGGGAAAATTCGCCAACAGGCCTGCACAATAGCGGCCTTAGAAACGAAGCTGCAGGTTCACACTGATCTTGCCCCGAAATCCACTTACGCCGAAACCGAACAGTTCCCAGCCGAATATACCTTCGTGATAGAGGCAAGTGCCTCCACCTCCACACCTCATCCGTAGCCGACCAATACAATGGCCACGCCTGTCCGAAAATGTGCACCGCCACAAAAAAAGCGCTGGGTAAACATGAGAGGTCTCGGAATCGCAAGTTGAAGGAAGCCCGTCTGCAAGGACAGTTTATCCATATCTTTGATTTTAATTAACATCTACCTGTGAATTTGTGATCGTTTAAAATTATAATTTGTAGTTCATCATTTTTTAAAAAAATTATATGAGTTGAAAATCTTCACAACTAAAATCACATTGTTCCAAGATTACTGAAGGGATAGCTAGAAGGGGACTTAAATAATTTGGACAATAAACCTTCTATGGTAGTCCATGAACCCACGGGAGGTTAAGGCATTAGCAGTTCTTGTAGAGAAGCTCACTTTTTGTTAACCTTCCACTCACTAGTACACAGTTCCAACGTCATTTTTTTGACAGGTGTCTAGTGGTAATAATTGTTGTGCGTGTACTGTATGAGGATTAGTAGCCATTTCCATGACCACTTATGCAAAGTTCTTCCCTATCAGTACCCAGCAACAGTAATCATGCGCTTTTCTAATACCAATTGGTGACCTCAGTTTTCAATATTGTCCGTATACCAGGTGATGGATGTTTCGAGTTGGGATCTAACATTTAGCCTATTTACTTGACTGGTTAGTGCTTCTGGGTAAGCTCTGTTTTTGTTCAACTGGTGGAGAATTTCTACTCACTATTTCAGGACCTGTCTTCTGGTGGTTGGGGTGGTTTTTTAGCATTTGCGTCTATTGTTGGATAGGAGATTTATCGGGGTTCTAGTAGACCTTGTTTCAATAGCTATTCGTGCGCGATAGGGAAAACGCATGGGGAAATCATCTTATCAAGTTCGGTTGAGGAGATTAACTACAATCTTAACTGTTTATGAAGACTATTAATTGATCCGTTCTCGGTTTCAAAATGTACCATTTTTTATTTGGAATCGGCCATTATGTCTTACATGCATTCTTAATGTTACGGTGTTGGTGCTTTATTTTATTAACTTTCCACATGGATATAGCTTAACTACCATTCGTTGGGGTACTTGCTAACTGACAATTGCAGGGTCGTCCTCATCAATTTCATCACCCATATTATTTAAGGAGGTTCTCCTATGGTTCTCAGTCGAAATTGGATTTTCATGTATTTTCATCAGTAATTCTCACTATTCTTACTATTCTTAGGAGATGAACACATATCTAGCTATCTATAGGAGTTCGAATTTTCGCCAACTACCTCGGTTATTGATCAAGCGTTATTTAAATTCCGTGGCATGGGTTGACCTTAGGTTTAATTATCCTCTTTGATTTATTCTCAATGTTAGCTACTGGGATCGCATTTTCCATTTAATATTCATTATTCTTATTATTCATTTATATTTCTTAAGATTCGTTGCATAGATTTCACGTCCTTCCGCTAACCCATTTACCTTATTTTAGTGCATTCAATACCGGTATACCGGTATCGGTACTACCGGTAATACCGGACTTTTTTCTGGTACCGAAATACCGGTATTTCCGGTATTGGATATATAAAAAATATTTAAAATTATTTCTCAATTTTACTTAAAAAATATTATAATAATAAGGCATTGCTCTTTTAACCAAAAATAAATTAGACTTTCATAACTAAATTGACGAATGCAGGACTATTAATGGTTTTCCTGACTGTTTATGCAGAACTAAAAACTTCAAAATTCATGACCAGTTACAATTTTTCCTGACAATTTTTTGTTTCCTGACTATTTATTATTTAACTAGTATCTAAAAAGACAAATTCTCTATTATATCTTCAGTACTCATGCAAAAACTTTATGCCTAATAGATTATTAGGCATAAAGTTTTATAAGTAATTATGATAACGTTAAAAAAAAAACTTTATGCATTCTGAATTGTATTTTACCCGCGCAAATAAACCTTCCCTTACAGAAAAAAAAAACTTTCGAGTACTCGACAAACTAAAAGCTTAGATTTCCTAACCACTGGTAAAAATATGGTGGCTTGCTTAGCGTGTTTTTTTTTCAGAAATTTGAACTGATCAAATAATAATATAACAAGGTTTTTTGTTATTAATGTATTTTTATTTATTTATTTACTTTTCAATTTAAAATCATTGCAAATATTTTTTGACAACACAAAATTATTTTAATCTATCCACGAATATAACAGTGCCAAATATGCTCATTATTTAACTTATTATTTTAATTGAGTAAATTGTTCATTTATTTTCAAAATAAGCGCTTTTTTATTACAATAGCTACTTGTAGTGAAATTTTCTGGTTTTTTTTAACTCATGCGTTGTTTTTTAGTAAAAAAAATATTTTTTCAATTAATGTTGTACAAATTACAACAGTTTCTTGTAACATTTGACAATTTATTATCTAGATCGTCATATAATTGGAAGTCTAAAAAACATAAAAATAATCAAGATTAAAAATAAGTAAAATTTTTATTTAAGAATGATTTAAAACTTAATTTTGATTTGGATATTTAATCACATTAATAAATCCCATTAACCAAATATTTCTAGTATGCGATGTGCTAGATTTAATTATTTTATTGACCCGAAATTTAAGAAACCTACTTTCAAATTCAATAATAACAATAACGTTAAATAATAATTCAATAGTTAAATTGAAAAAAAAAGGCCACATGTTTCCATGTGCAGTCTTTCCGTCAAATCGTTATAATTAGGTATTCGAGTTCGAAAACTTAACCTGTTGTATCTTGTTGTTAAAAGTTCTTAAAATTTTTATCATAGCGCAAGAATTCACTTTTATTTACAATTCCGATTGATATTTATTTAAATAAATACGTCTACGTCAGCAAATTTGCATTTAAATAGTAAGTATTTTATTTCTAAACATATATTTGGGTACTTTAAATGAATTAGGTTCGCTTTTTATTTGCAGATTTTTGTTTTTTTTTGAAGCCAACAAGAAATAGATAAAAAAAGGGATTGTCAGAAAATAATATCAGATAATTTTAGTTTTTTTTTGGTAAGGAATTGAGTATCAATAATCAATATTTTATCTCTAATGGATAGTTTTATATTAATTTAATATTCAGAAACCCCAAAAATGTTTCAAAAAATATTCAAAGAGTTCAGCACCGGCGCACGAGTAGACGAAAATTCTGTGTGGTTTTATTTTCTGCGTGATAAAGAAAACCAACTTTCAAAGTGTAAGAAATGCGGCAAAGAGATAAAATCACATGGTGGCAGTACCAGTGGGCTCCATACACATCTAAGAACAAACCATGAAATTGACTTGCTAAAGAGAAAATCGATCCAAGATGCAGCATCGTCATCGGCTTTGTTTTCATCGGCTCCGTTGTCATCGGCCAAAAAACCCAAACCTCTGATCACCGATTTCTTACAAAATCAACATGACAAGTCGTTGCCTGCAGTTTTTTCTAGAATGACCGCCCTTGATGGACTGCCCTTTAGCGTATTTGCCACATCGGCTGAACTGAGAACATCGCTAGGAGCTCGTGGGTTTATTGTTCCGAAATCGGCGGCGACAATTCGAAATATGGTAGTAAAATACGCAAACACAATCAGAGAGACGGTCATATCCAATTTCACTCGTCTCCGAACGCAAGGGGTGCGATTCAGCTTGACATTTGATGAGTGGACGTCAATTAAAAATCGAAGATATTTAAATGTAAACGTTCACACCGAGGACCAATTTTGGAGCCTTGGATTAGCTAGAGTTGTTGGTTCACTGCCTGCTGAAAAATGCATTGAGTTGATTCAAAAAGTGTTGACGCAGTTTATGCTGAATTACGACGAAGTCATTGTGTGCATTACTACTGATGGAGCTTCCGTAATGCAAAAAGTGGGACGGTTAAGCAATTGTGATCAACAGTTTTGCATTGTGCATGGCATTCAACTGGGTGTGCTAGACGTTTTGTACAAAAAACCGTCAACTTCTGCTAAAACAATCTTGAAAGGAAGCTCGAATGACGAGAGAAGTAGAGAAAACGAGGATGACGACGAAAACCTAACCAATGATGATGAAGAAGACTTTTCGGACGGGTTTCAAGTTGTGATGAGTGAAAAGGACGACACTATCCAACTGACCGACGAGTTGCATGCGTTAATCGCTAAGGTGCGCACCGTTGTAAAATTGTTTCGCTGTTCACCGACAAAAAATGATAAAACGCTCGAAAAATACACATTAGACGAATTTGGTGAAGCTCTTCCACTAATATTCGACTCAAAAACTCGTTGGTGTAGCTTGCACACAATGCTCGCACGTTTCATGAAATTGAAAAATTGCATTCGCAAGTCGCTGATTGACCTTCAGTCAAAAATTGAGATAAGTGATAAGGAGTTCGACACAATTTCATCGGTTGTGGCATGTCTCGAGCCAGTAAAATTAGCCGTGGAAGCATTGTGTCGCAATGAATCAACACTGTTGTCAGCCGATACAACACTATTATTCATGGTAAATTACCTTGGAGACACGGAATTAGCTGTTAAATTGAAAGCTGCATTGGTGCGACGAATAAACGAGCGACGGACACCTTTTTCTAGCTTGCTACACTATCTGCACAAGGGCCATCAACGATATGAGAATTTGGATCCAGCGCTGTCTTTTGAGCATCTTAGCAAATCAACCATTGTAAATGCCATAGTTCAACTGAATGAGCGGCTCAATCAGCGAGCAGACGAGCCTCTCCCTTCGACTAGCGTTTCATTTGATAGCGATTCTGTTGACAGCACTGCAAACTTGTCATTGAAAGAAAAGCTTGACATGGCAATTTTGAATGATAAAAAGTGTAAAAATAAGGAAAGATTGAACGTTTCGAAAGATTTATCAAAAACAATCCGCAAGGAAATTGCAATTTTCGAAGAAGAAGGAACTCGTGGAACATATTTGCAAAACACCTACGAATACTTGAAAACTATAAAGCCAACAAGTGTCGAATCGGAGCGTGTATTTTCAGCAAGTGGCAACTTTGTTACCAAATTACGATCATCTCTTGAGGATGACACTCTGAATGCCCTTTGTTTCTTACGGGCGTATTTTACAAAGGAGAAAAACAGCGCAAAATGAAAACAAATTGTTATTTTGATACAAAATAAAAAAGTTCGTTGAATTTGTAAATTTTTACTATTTATTTGATATTTTAATCAAATTTTAATTTTTTTTCTAGCTTCAATACCGGTATTATACCGGTATTACCGGTATTGAAATATTTCGATACCGCAATACCGGTATTGAAAAATAATACCGGTATTAAATGCACTACCTTATTTTGATCTTATGGTTAAAATTGTGTCCATGTTATGATTTAAGAGTGCCCACTGAGCTACTCGGTGTTGATGATTTAAAGCCGATATGTCGGGTATAATTTTGGGTCGATTTTCTGGCAAAGGAAGAAAGTGGAGCAGCCAAAAGACTACCCCCCCCCCGATCTAACCAACGACCTTATAGGAAAGAATCATTGGCGTTTATAATACTGGACCTTCACGGGCACATATTATAGGCCGAGGAACCGCTCTTACACAATCTGATAGTATGTCTGATTTTAGTTACATGCGATATGTGCTAGCTGTGGGCCGGAAAATTTCGAAAACAACTAAAATGAAACCTGATTCGTTTGAAGCATATAACTGACATAATTAACACATTTTCATTCATACACATCATACTTGCAGAGGACACGCCCAAGCAGGGACTTACTCGTAGTTTGTTTGATTACGTATCGTGTAAGTTGATTACAAAATTCACGAGGGTTCTGCTTCCCGTAAATGTTTCACAAAGTAAAGATAGTTTTCAAAGTTAAAAGCGTTCGTAACTTTTTATCAGAAAAACAGTTTCAAAAGGAAAAGTGATTGATTTTCTGTAAAAATAAATCGGTATTTATACCTTTTATGTGACTTTAACCTTGCGTGTTCTTTCTGATGCATTAAAATAAAATTTGACCTTGATTTTACTTTCAATATCTAATTCTAATTTTGTTATTTTCTTGCATTATATAAATAATTTATTTTATTTATATTTTAATTGAATGTTTCTGGTTAGAAATATTTTATTTTTACCCAGCTTTTTCCATTAAAATGCTAGTTTTATAAATTGATCTATTTTCGATCAAATTTTCCTGTTATCTTGTTATTTTTGTGTTAATTTCGTGCTGATCTTGATGTATATGTATTTTGATTTTATATTTATTTACATTTTCCAAAAATAGACTACTTAGCATTAAATAATACAAAAAGTAGAAAAAAGAGCAGAAAAATACAAAAAATATATAAAAAAATAAATAAAACCATTTAAAAAGAATCAATAAACATTAAGTTTTAGCATAATTAACCTATTTCATCAAATTGGCTCCAAATTCATTGAAAACGCTTATATTCTAGAAAATAACTATGAGAATTAAGCTTAAAATGTAATTAGAAATTTTAAGAAAAAAGAATCACGAAAATCTGACAATTAGGGGAAAATTGATGAAATATGGTAAAAACGTGTAGGCGTTTTGTTTTACCACATCAAAAACATGCGTGTAAAACCCTCTATATAAGTCGATGCCAGATCGACACAATTAAATGTATGTATATGCTATTTCTCAAGAAATTTGTATAAAATTTCAAGGAATCATTCCGAAGTAAGGAAAAGTTTCTTTATTTTTATATTATTATTATCTTATCCTTATTTTTATTTTTATGAAAGATCTTAGGATGGATGGAATTTTTATATAGGAAACTCTATTTAGGTTATCACCTGTAATGTTTAGGTCTATAAATGTATTGGTTATATCAAAATATCAAAATTACTTTTATTTTTATTAAATTTCGGTTAACGAGGAAAAACAGCCACTCGGAAACCCATCGAGAAAACAAGACGAAGTTTAAAGAAAATCCATGTTTTATTATTCAATCTAATAGCATAATTGTGTTTACCACTATTGATTTTGACTATTTTGTTTTTAATGAATACTAATTTAATGAATATTTTATTATTATATAACCTAATCACCGAAGGAGATTCCGGTTAAAGGCGAAATAGCTACATGGGTATTAAATAAACCGATGCCGGTTGTCCAAGAAAGGGAGAAATAAAAATTAACTTGTTACTGAAGAAAATAATTTTACTTTAATTATATTATTCTTAGTTTATATTTAATGAGTCTTCTATTATCTTATAAATAATATTTAATTATATTTTTCCTAGTTGTTGAAAATTTGTGTAAAAGTGTTTTCTTTTAATAAGTATTAAAGGTTGACTTAACCTAAAGAATTTTACTAAAATTAAAAAGAGATAAATAATATAATAAAATATTTATTCATAAAAAACAAAAAACATTTCAAGTTCTCAGAATTTACCAGCGTCAAATGATATTAAATTCCATACATCCGATAAATGCAAAAAAGTTTCATTTGTGAAAAATTCTGAAAAATTTCCTACAAAAAAATCAAAAATCGATTAAAATATATAGGAAATAGGAAAAATAAATTATCTCACCCTGAGTAGTGGTGTAGAAGTAAGAAATTCCGTTTCTATTTTTAGAAAGGAATTTCTTACTTAAATCAATAAAATTCAAAACCTTGAATTTGAAATCTTAAAGGGAGGGTGTCGTGAATTTAATATTTTTGACAACATGATTAAGACCGCTTACATACGTCATTTGACCACAAAATTTCGAAAACCCATAAAATAAATAAAACTCCATAAAAAATAAATGAAACTATCACTATTCCACCAATATATTTTTATAACGGTATCATAAATCTTAATAATCAATGTTACTAATCGATAGTCAATTGAATTTAAATACACATATAAAATTTCAGTGGACAAAAATCGAGCTAAGATACTGGAAATCGAGAAATTCCGACGAGACGTGACCTATTATCACGATAAGGCTCTGGAACAAAGTCAACGAGCCGGGGCAATGATCCGTCGATGCCACAGGATGGAAGAAACTTAGATGTGACCGGAACAAGCTAAGAAATTAACTCAACATAATGACCTGCTGAAATTGCAATATTCCGAAATGGCCATGGAATTAGAAAAAACAAAGAAGGAGAACCAACAACTAAAATTGAAAGAGACCATTCGAAACGAGATTGGTCACCACCCGTTTATTGCTACTATCACTTGCATCGATCGAAATTGACCGTAAAATGACCATTTATATAAAAGTAAAAATTAATGAATTAAATGAATAAAAATAAAATATTTTTTGGCTGAATAAATTTAATTAAAAATGTTAAAAATAAATTACCAATTTAAATTAAGAAACTAAAAATATTATGAATTAACATTTAATTTAAACAAATTATTTTTTATTAATTTAATTTTTTAATAAATAAATATTTTTAAAAATATATTTTAAATTAATTTTAAATTTTAAATTTTTTACTTATATTCTAATTTTTTAAAAATTAATGCAATTTAAAATTTTCAATTATTTTAATAATATTAAAAAAACAAACATGATTTAACATACGTAAACTATTTAAAAACATTCAAAACATTCGTAGTCACAGCACTCTGCACATTAATCTTTGGATCCAATGACCTTATCAGCAATGCTTCACATATCACTCGTTCCCAATAACTATTAAAACTTCTCAACAAAATTCTAAAATCAGACATTCCGATATCACTTTTACAGCCTCTATTGTGTTCACTAATATTGGTCAAACCCTTCAATCGACAATGCTCTAGAACTCGAGTACAGAGATGACGGGAAGTCTCTCCAATGTATGTGGCATTACACCCATTACATGTAAATTGATAAACGAGATCAGAACACAATCCAACCGGAGTTTTTGATTTATTAATAAACATATTGCGTACCTTACACGAATTAGAGACGATCTTATACTCTAAATTTCCTATCAGTTTACCCAACTTCCTCTTATAATTTGTAAAGCCTTCAGAGTACGGCAATACTAACACATATTTAGGCTCAATTTTTTTATATCCATTTTTACAATCACCCAGATCAACACTCAATTCACACCCATCCGACAAATTACATTCAGACTTTCCACAACATGGATCCTTAGGATTTTTTATCAATTTATCAACAGTTTCTTTTATCATCAACAATAAAAATGATTTAGAATATCCATTCTTTATCAACAACTCAACCAATTTATCAACACGTTTTACCGAATTAGCAAAAGTAGAAGATAAAGCCCATGAACGATAAATCAATCCTTTCACCATATTTCTCTTATACTTAAATTCACAAAAGCTTTCTGGAGAAGTATAAAGACCAGTATCAGTTGGTTTTCTATAAATCTCTGTCTCATACTGTTTATCTTTGCGTTGAATTAACAAATCCAAAAACGCAATTGATGACTTTCTCTCCGTTTCACATGTGAATACAATGTTTTTATGTAAACTGTTCATAAACTGCAAAAACGGTTCTACATGTTTCTGGTTTTCAAATATAAGAAAAATATCATCCACATACCTTTTATAAACAAAAGGTTTTTCAAATTGGAAAGAAGCAATTTTCTTTTCCAAACTAGCCAAAAATATTGATGCCATCGTTGGTGCTAAAGGGGAACCCATAGCGACTCCATCTATTTGTTGATACCATTCATCATTGAAAAGAAAATTGACATTTGAAGTAGCAAATTCAAGAAGTTTTCGAAATGCCCTTCTATCCAAAATGTGATGTTCCGAATCATTTTCATTCCACAACGCACAGCATAAGTCAATTGTCTCAACCAGTGGCACATTCGTAAACAAACTACAAACATCAAACGAAACCATAACATCATTCATACTTCGTTTTTGTAGCTTTGCAATACAAGAAACAAACTCAAAGCTATCCTTACATTCAAACTCTGATCGCATTAATGGTTTTAATAATCCATCTAAAAACTTTGCTATTTTATACTGGGCAGTACCAACCATCGACAAAACTGGTCTCATAGGTACACCATCTTTATGGATTTTTGGTAGCCCATATAGTTTAGCTGGCTGCGATCCTATTGGACGAATAGACTTACCTACCTCTTCATCAATAAGCTTCTTCTCAATAAAACCATTTAACATTTTTTGCACAAACTCTTCATCCTTAAGAGGAGGTAATTTTCCATTCTTCCGACCCTTTGGCAATTTCACAAACTGAGGAGAATTTAACAAATCATTCAACTTATTTACATACACATCATGGTCAAGAATGACTATCCCATTTCCTTTGTCAAACTTACAGATATTTATATTTTTTTTAGCTAAGTTTTTTAAAGTCATAAAATCCCTAATATTCTGCTTTTTGTTTTTATCGATATACTCCATCGTACTTGCACTTAACGAGCTCTTCACATAATTACCATTAATGCCTTTCATCGATCGGGCTATATGAAAGGCATTAATGGTAATTATGTGAAGAGCTCGTTAAGTGCAAGTACGATGGAGTATATCGATAAAAACAAAAAGCAGAATATTAGGGATTTTATGACTTTAAAAAACTTAGCTAAAAAAAATATAAATATCTGTAAGTTTGACAAAGGAAATGGGATAGTCATTCTTGACCATGATGTGTATGTAAATAAGTTGAATGATTTGTTAAATTCTCCTCAGTTTGTGAAATTGCCAAAGGGTCGGAAGAATGGAAAATTACCTCCTCTTAAGGATGAAGAGTTTGTGCAAAAAATGTTAAATGGTTTTATTGAGAAGAAGCTTATTGATGAAGAGGTAGGTAAGTCTATTCGTCCAATAGGATCGCAGCCAGCTAAACTATATGGGCTACCAAAAATCCATAAAGATGGTGTACCTATGAGACCAGTTTTGTCGATGGTTGGTACTGCCCAGTATAAAATAGCAAAGTTTTTAGATGGATTATTAAAACCATTAATGCGATCAGAGTTTGAATGTAAGGATAGCTTTGAGTTTGTTTCTTGTATTGCAAAGCTACAAAAACGAAGTATGAATGATGTTATGGTTTCGTTTGATGTTTGTAGTTTGTTTACGAATGTGCCACTGGTTGAGACAATTGACTTATGCTGTGCGTTGTGGAATGAAAATGATTCGGAACATCACATTTTGGATAGAAGGGCATTTCGAAAACTTCTTGAATTTGCTACTTCAAATGTCAATTTTCTTTTCAATGATGAATGGTATCAACAAATAGATGGAGTCGCTATGGGTTCCCCTTTAGCACCAACGATGGCATCAATATTTTTGGCTAGTTTGGAAAAGAAAATTGCTTCTTTCCAATTTGAAAAACCTTTTGTTTATAAAAGGTATGTGGATGATATTTTTCTTATATTTGAAAACCAGAAACATGTAGAACCGTTTTTGCAGTTTATGAACAGTTTACATAAAAACATTGTATTCACATGTGAAACGGAGAGAAAGTCATCAATTGCGTTTTTGGATTTGTTAATTCAACGCAAAGATAAACAGTATGAGACAGAGATTTATAGAAAACCAACTGATACTGGTCTTTATACTTCTCCAGAAAGCTTTTGTGAATTTAAGTATAAGAGAAATATGGTGAAAGGATTGATTTATCGTTCATGGGCTATATCTTCTACTTTTGCTAATTCGGTAAAACGTGTTGATAAATTGGTTGAGTTGTTGATAAAGAATGGATATTCTAAATCATTTTTATTGTTGATGATAAAAGAAACTGTTGATAAATTGATAAAAAATCCTAAGGATCCATGTTGTGGAAAGTCTGAATGTAATTTGTCGGATGGGTGTGAATTGAGTGTTGATCTGGGTGATTGTAAAAATGGATATAAAAAATTGAGCCTAAATATGTGTTAGTATTGCCGTACTCTGAAGGCTTTACAAATTATAAGAGGAAGTTGGGTAAACTGATAGGAAATTTAGAGTATAAGATCGTCTCTAATTCGTGTAAGGTACGCAATATGTTTATTAATAAATCAAAAACTCCGGTTGGATTGTGTTCTGATCTCGTTTATCAATTTACATGTAATGGGTGTAATGCCACATACATTGGAGAGACTTCCCGTCATCTCTGTACTCGAGTTCTAGAGCATTGTCGATTGAAGGGTTTGACCAATATTAGTGAACACAATAGAGGCTGTAAAAGTGATATCGGAATGTCTGATTTTAGAATTTTGTTGAGAAGTTTTAATAGTTATTGGGAACGAGTGATATGTGAAGCATTGCTGATAAGGTCATTGGATCCAAAGATTAATGTGCAGAGTGCTGTGACTACGAATGTTTTGAATGTTTTTAAATAGTTTACGTATGTTAAATCATGTTTGTTTTTTTAATATTATTAAAATAATTGAAAATTTTAAATTGCATTAATTTTTAAAAAATTAGAATATAAGTAAAAAATTTAAAATTTAAAATTAATTTAAAATATATTTTTAAAAATATTTATTTATTAAAAAATTAAATTAATAAAAAATAATTTGTTTAAATTAAATGTTAATTCATAATATTTTTAGTTGGTTTTGAGTACCTGAAGATGATAGCTGTGCTATCGAAATATATCGTAAGAAAGGTTTTTTATTGGCGTTATCGTTTAATTAAATCGTTGCCAAATTTATTTAATTATTTATTTTTAAATTAAGAAATTAATACAAATTTAATTTAGATAACAAAAATAATTTCAAGGTAGAATTTTGTTTATTCACAATCAAATTAACACGCAAGGTTAAGGCCAAATTATAGGTATATATACTAATGTGTTTTGACAAATTTTCAGTCTTATTTTTCGGAGAAAAAATTTTAACACTGGTAAGTGTTTTGCCTGAACACGACCACTCTCGGCTAGTGTATGATTATTGAATTGATTTTACGATTTGAATTTATGGAATGTGCACAATGATTTTACGACTGGAATTTATGGAACGTGCACAATGATTTTTCTACTGAAATTTATGAAAAGTGCACAATGATTTTACAACTTGAATTTATGGAATGTGCACAATGATTTTTCGACTTGAATTTATGGAATGTGCACAATGATTTTACGAATGGTATTTATGAAATACTCACAACGCTTTTATGTATCGCCAATTGTCGTATTTGACCGAACGAATTTAACGTGGACGATGTAATATGCTGAATAAATATTTTCAACCAACAAACTTGGTGCATCGAAGCTTTTATTTCAACTACTATGTTAAAATTTATTTATTTTTCGGCCCACAGCCAAAACATATTGCAAGTTAGTAAAATTACACATAACTATCGACTGTGTAAGTGCGGTGTAAGTCCCGCCAACAGTCGTGCCCGTGAAGGTTCCGGCGTGAGAAGTAGCTTGAGGGTGGGTCTTTTGGCTCAACTTTCTTGCACTTAATTTCGATAAAATCGACATAAACATTTTAACAACATTCGGCTCAAAATATCTAACACCGAGTAGTCCAGTGGGCACTCATTAAATATAACATAAACATACATAGATCTTAAGGACAAAGAGAGGGAAAAGGTAGCGGGGAAAATTGCGAAATCGTTGCAACAGTTGAAATGAATAGCCATCGGAAAAAGATTAATCCGAACGACTAAAATCATGGAAAATAATGTTTTAAATAATATTTAAGAATTAAATAAATTATGTTGAATTGAGACGAAAAATAAGGGCGGAACGCTGCTCAAATTTTCCGAATTAATAAAAATATTTATAGAAAATAGTAAAGTAAAAGTGAAATGTTTTTCGATCGTTAGTATAATATTCTCTTGAAACCACAAAATAAGGGCGGATTGCTGCTCAAATTTTCCGAACTAATTAAAGTACTTATCGAAAGTAGTAAAGTGAAAGTGGAATGTTTTTCAATTGTTGGTAGGATAATCGGATAAAAACGTAAAATAAGGGTTGAACGCTGCTAAAATTTTTCGAACTAACAAAAATACTTTATTGAAAACTGTAAAATAAGGATGGGTTACGGCTAATGTCGTATATCAATAAAATATTTTTATAACGCTGAGGAATAAGGACGGATCCCTACAAAAACTTAATAATAATAATAATAATAATAACAATGATAATAATGAGGATAATAATAATAATAATAATAATAATAATCATAATAATAATAATAATAATAATAATAATAATAATAATAATAATAATAACAATAATAATAATAATAATAATAATAATAATAATAATAATAATAATAATAATAATAAAAATGGTATTTATAGTAATGATAATAATAATTATGATAATAATAATACTAGTAATAATCATAGTAGTAATAACAATAAATATAATGGTAGTTATAGTAATAAAACTAATAATAAAGGTAATAGTAGTAACAATTAATTGGTGGGTTACAGGGTTTCGCCGTTTGTTTATCTTTATTGTTGCCCCAGTAACGCCATACAAAATGATTCTAGCTGCCACTTGGCACCCGTTGCTAGGCAACGTTGGTAATGTGTTCAAGTGGTGGATTGTCCGCAAAAATTCAGTATCATCGCTAATACTGTAATTGCTCGGACAACCCTCGGGTTCACGAGCTGTCGATAGAAGACCTGTGCTCGCTTTTAATCATTTGGTCCCCTTGCGTTTAAATTTCCATCGTCTCTCTAACTGTTTACTGACGTTAGTTTGGAAGCAAAAATGGGTGGTGTTTCTTATTTAAACCCTTCTACAATGTTATTTCAAAACCCTAAGATGATATAAATACAATAAGAGGTATACAGGAACTACAATATATATAAACGATGCTTTATTTGTCTATTAAATACATGGATCATAAGGTTCCAGACTGATTGGAAGATCGAGCGGCTCGGCGCTTAGCCCGCTCCTTGCGTCCAGGTCGACGACTGGTTGTTGATGGGGTGATTGGGGTAGTGGTCGTAGTAATAGTTGACGTTGTAGATGGGGTAGTGTTCGTTTCGCGATAGGCCAATTGAGCAGGGGCGAAGACTAAAGGGTAGGTCACCGCTGCTCCTTCTTGGCAGGCGGATAACGCTACCTCTAGCCCCCGGATCTGAGTTTTTAAGCCTTGTACTAACTGTTTTTCTTCTGCCCACCCCTTCTGGGCCGCGACCAGTTTTTGGTACAGTCGTTTGACTCTCGTGGGTTCTACCCATGCCGCTTTAATTTGCTGTGTTTCCCGGACTACTTGGACGAGTTGGTCATGGAGTTTCTTATTGGCCTGTCTCGCATGGGTTAATTCATTTTGGAGTAACTTCACGGGGTCCATTTCTAGAATAATAAGGGTTGAATTTTATGATGACTGTTATAATGATAATTGTATTTAAACTTAAACATATTTATGGAATGAAATCTACAATAATAAAAGAAGAGAAAGAATTTTTAGATCTATAATACTAATATTATACCAAATAACAAAATGTTTAAATCATTAATTTTCATTGTTTCGATGATCACTCGTCTGCGAGGAATCGCTTGATCCCTTCTTCTGGGGAATAACCAGGGATCACGAACACTGGTCTCTTGAGATTCTGGATTGGTCTCGGCGAAGGTGGATAACTACTTGCCAGACGTCCTGCTGCCAGGTCATCTTTAACGTTGGCCAGGTATTCCGTGGCTCGTGCTACAGCTGCCTCGACTTGGCGCTGATGCTGTAGGAGACCTTCCAGGAGCTCTTGGGCCTGATCTAGGATGTCCTGGGATGGGTTTGGTTCATCAGACAGTTTCCGGAACCGCCGCATAAATCCTTCTAGCGATATATCCTCTTGCTTGTCTTCTTCGGGCACGTCAGGGCATCACTCTCGATACACCCGATTCCATGCCTGCCTCCATTGCTCCACGACATGAGCAGGAAGTTCAACTATAGCTCCAGTTTGTCCTGAATGGAAAAATTGGTGAGATTAGCGTTTTTACTCAGTATTTCTCTTGGCATTTTAGATTGGGGCGGTGATCTGGTGGTTCGCAATCACGTAACATTTCTCGTCGTTAAAGAAAACTGGATTAACTCAATTTCAACTGCGCGGAAAACTCACGGAACTCGAAGTTGAACGTGTTTTACTGGCTGGTCTGGCAATGTATTTGGAAAAGGGGGAGAATGATACTTCAAAGCTACTGGGTTACGCGTTCTCATGCCGTAAGGGTCCTTTCGAGAAAATCTTTATGGATGCTCAAAAAATGAAAAATGCAATTCGTTTATGGCCGTATCTTATTTTGCGTACAAATGGTTTATTCGTTGTATATGTTCATAATATTCGGTCAGGTATATATTTAAGTATTAATAAAATAAAATCAATAAATAAGGCTGTGAGAAAACCTTTCAAAATGTCATTTGGACATTTATTAATTTTCTGAATAGAACAGAATTAAATGGCTATCTTTTACGAAACAATAACTTGATAATTAAACATTCATATGTTTTAAAATAAAGTGATTTTAACAGTTACCGTTTAATTATTTGAAAACAAAACAGTTACAAAGGTTACAAATTCATACTTAATGTCTGATCCATTGATCAGGTAAAGTACCTGGGTCGAATGAAGAATGATAGCAATGGGATGAACTACGACTCGACTGAAGTATTTAAGAGAAGATATTTGGAACGATTGCCGAGCCCATATCTTTATTTCCGCGAGATAAATGCCCGAGAAATTCGTTTCTCCAGAAATGCATCGTTGACAATTTTCTAATGCGATCAGGACGGAATTTTTGCTTAGTAATTTCTAATTAAATATTTGCGACACGGTTGGCCTAAGGGGGTTGACGAGGGTGCGTAGCCAAAAATTGATTTGTCGTGTTTAATGGTGGAATGACAGGATTTTGGGGTTTGTCTGATGCAAGAACACTAAGATACGTTAATAGGTATGGCTTATTGATTCACGGCCTTCAATCTGGAGAGTTTACTCACTAATGATATGGTGTTGATTCTGGGTCGTTCCTGTGGCTCGAATATGATTATAAATTTGTTATAGAAATTAATTAAAATTTACTTAAGGGGGTTTCTGTAACATTTGGAGATTGAAACTCTAAGTCCTCGTCTGAGATGTTTGGCGAATGCATAACTTGATAAAGAAAAATGATATATGGTCTATTATTGACGATAGATATACTGAAGAATATACCATTGAAAATCAGACGGGAAGGAAGTGAATGCTACTTATAACTCGACTACGATAGTGAATGTTTATATCGCCGGAAATGTCAACGAGTAAAATTGTTTATTGTTCAACTTGTAATTTACGAAATTTATTTTAGGCGAATGAACTTTTAAGATCGCTCGTCCGTGGATTATTTGGTGAGTTACACGTTTTCATTGTATTTAGACGTTTTCTAACAACGTTTTTCAAGGAAAGCGCCTGCATCATGCCGTTGAAATTTTCTCTGTTGGGGATTTTATCATTTAGTGTTTTACCTGTTGGAAATTTTTTCTTATCGTCTCTCGAAAAATTCAGATCACCTCACCAGTGTTGTCGAAAATCAGCGGTAAGCCTTTCCTATGGTTCGATATTTAATGTGATATTAATATAAATTTTGGATGTCGTCTTGATTGTTCTATCGTATTAAATTGTTGTGTACTCTTGATTTTCTATCGATTAGGTACTGGTTTTCGTATTTTATGGTCAATATTTGGGTTTTCATTCGTAATTTACGCCTTGGATAATTTTAAATGAAACGCTATCATCAATTAAGTCACTTTTATTCTAAGCTATGATGAATTGGTCAACAATTTCCTATTAACGCTTTTCCCAATTTCTTAATAATGATATCAATTTTTTCGTTAAAATAATGATGTAACGTTTTAGTAATGACTTCTCGTTGAATTTATTTTAACTGATTGTGAAGTTGAGCGACGGGTTTGTACTTATTTTCCATTTATTTATTTTTGTCTTTAATCCATTAATTAATTCATTTAATCAATAAAATCTCCTTATTTTTAACATATTACTTTCGATTAATAAATTATTTGACTTCAAATCGATGAGTTATCCTACTTTTAAATCGATGAATATTTAATTAATAAATTATTTAATTTTACTTTAAAATTTGTTTGGTCAATAAATTACTTTAATCAGTACACTACTTTATTTTAATCAATTACTTTACCCTTTTAATCAATGAATCAAAGCTTTACTTTCTTCTTACTCAAAGATTTACTGGATTTTTATCAGAACATTGCTTTACTTTTATTCGAATCAATTTAATGTTAATTGAGAAATTACTTGGTTTACCCCATGACTTTCTTTAGTTTACTCAACGAATTAGATTACTGTTAATCAACGAATTTACATCATTTAGTTTTAATCATTAAATTAATTTAGAGAGAATGAATTATATCAATTTAGCTCAATAATTATTCTAGTCAATTTAATTTAATCAATGAGTTATTTATCTTGAACCAATAATCAATAATTTACTCGAATCAATGAATTTCTGATTTAATAACGTTTATTATTTTATTCCGAGATGTAAATTCGATTTAATTATACCAATGATTTTTATCTAATTTATTTCAAATTATTAATCCAAATTAGCTATATCAACGACTTCAATTTGAATTATTCCCGTACCCTTTCCCTTTAATCGGCCTTAGGCGCATATTGTGTTTATATTATATTTAATGAGTGCCCACTGGACTACTCGGTGTGATGATTTTGAGCCGTGTGTAGTATGATTTTAGGTCGATTTTACAGAAATGAGAAACGAGGAGGCAGCCAAGTGACTTCTTCCTTATTTCTCATTTCTTCTATACGGGATAGTATTGACGTTCCGACCCTGCGTTCCGCACGCCGAGTCTTCACGGGCACAGATCATTGGCGATATTCCACGCACTTACACGAATCTGAATTATATGTTGATTTTATTTACTTGCGATATGTGTTGGCTGTGGGCCGGAAAATTTTCGACAGATTAATTAATATTATTAAAACAATTTATAGATAATATAAATATTTATTAAACATATAACAAATAAACATAAATTACCCTACATTCCATTCCAAAAAATAAAAATTCATAACATGGCATCCCCCTCCACGCCGACTTCCAAGCAGAGCTCCATTGAGGTTGCGAGGAAGTGACGTGGAGAGAGAGCTCCGAAATCAAACTATTTCTCACCTAAAATTCCCAAAATTGGCTTGAAAATAGATTTAAACAAATAAGTGTCTAATATTCAAAATCGGTTAAACTGATTTGAAAAATGGTTTTGTTTCGAAAAACGGTTAAATTTAATGTGAAAATGGATCAGTATTTATACCTATTTTCTGTCCCTAACCTCGCATGTTAAATTTGATGTAGTAAAACAAAATTCGACCTTGTTATTTTCTAGTTTATTCTAATCTTTAATTTTATTATTTTTCAATTTATTTTTAATAATTTTTCGTTTAGAATTTTTATCGAATTATTACTAATTCAAATCTTTTGATTTAAGTTTCATTTTCATGAACTTTTATTACTTTATCAATTTTTGTCGAATTTGTTGTGTTTTCTTGTTATGTTTGTGTTGGTATCGTGCGGATCTTGGTGCGTTTTGTTATTATTTTAATTTATTTTTATGTTTATTATTTTATATTTAATTCTCTTTTTTCTCATATTTGATAGGGTTTAATTGATGTTTCAGTAGGTTTATTTAAATTTGCATGTTATATTTGCATGTGTGTTACCGATCCATTTAAACATTTCTCAAGGCCATATGTGTTCTGGCCCAACATAATAAAGGTATTACATATAATAGTAACAATGACAATACAGAGAATATTGTCAGAGAACATTGTAGGTATAATAGGGATAAGGGTAAGAGAAGTACTGTGTGGATATTTAATATAACTAAGGATGTACATGTCATAGAATAATCATCAACACGGACGGCGATAAGAATGACTATGGGAATGGACTTAAAAATGAATGATATGAGAGTATAGGTTAACCTTTGATAGAGATAGGAGAATAATGGGACCTAAAAATCGAAATCGAGCACAGGCCTTCTATCGGCAGCTCGTTGGACTCATGGATCGTTCGGTCAATTATAGCATTAGTAATAGCGCTCACTTTTTGCGGACAATCCACCCACTAGAACACAGTTCCAACGTTGCTTAGCAACGGGTGTCGAGTGGTTGACTGGGTAACAACCATATAGTTTCAAAATATCAACACCCAGAAACCCACCAGCAGTTCCACGAAGGAGCTCATCATTTGTGTACAGCTGCTGAATGTCACAGTTTCAATGTTATTTAGCAATGGGTGTCATTTATTTAAAATAAATGGTTTTTTAAATTGTGGCAAAAGGCATATAATTAGATCAACTCATTTCTTTTATCAAACTAACAATTTATAAGTATTTTCGATTACATACCAAACAGTAAAAATTTAATAATTTTACAATTTTAAATTATTATAAATAATTGAATTTATCAATTTAAATTTTAATAATGACAGATTTTTCAAGTATTTCAATGTGAAGTGTAATAAAAGTTATAATTTCATCATTTTTATGTAACTGTTTTGTTTTAATAAATATCAACGTTTTATCATTATTTTAGAATGGTTTTAGATATTCAGTTTGTTAGAAAATATCCTGATTTAGTGAGAAAAAGTCAAATCGACAGATTTAAAGAAGTTTCTTTTGTCGACAAAGCATTAGAATATGATGAACAATGGAGACAGGAACGCTTTAATGGGGATAATTTGAATAAAATTAAGAATCTATGTAGTAAAGTTATTGGTAAGAAAATGAAGGCTAAAGAAGCAATGGGGGATATAGAAAGTGTTCCTGAATCAATCAAGAATTCTTTGTTGAATATAGAGGAATCTAATTTAATGGTATATTGTTAATTCTTTATTTGGATTTTAATTATTGATTCTAGTCTTTAAGTATTATACAAATCAAATCACTTAGCAAAATGCTCGATGACGCTATTATTTCTAATCTGAAAATACTTAATGACCTCGACATTATTCGAATGGAAGAATTGAATAAAATTGGTAATATACTGCACAAAGATGTTGTTGTGAGTGATAATGAGGACAATAATGGACTAATTCGGGTTTTCGGAGATACAACAAAATCTAAACGATACTCTCACGTTGATTTAGTTGAAATGATTGATGGTGCAGATTTTAAGATGGGTGGTAAAGTTGCTGGTAGCAGATGTTATTATATGACTGGTCCTTGTGCATTATTGGAACAAGCTTTAGTGACATTTGGTAATTTATACATGTCTGATAAGGATTTTAAACTTATTAGTCCGCCTGTATTTATGAATAAAGAATCCATGCATTCTGTTGCTCAATTAAGTCAGTTTGATACAGAGTTATATAAAGTGGTTGGTAAGCGAAGCGAAGATCCCTTAGTTGATGAAGGAGAAGAAGAGAAATATTTAATTGCAACTTCTGAACAACCGATTGCGGCACTTAATGGAGACCGATGGATTCCTAAATCAGAATTGCCGATTAAATATGTTGGTATCTCTGAATGTTTTCGACAAGAAGTTGGATCTCATGGCCGAGACACTCGTGGAATATTTAGAGTTCACCAGTTTAAGAAAATCGAACAATTCTGTATTACATCGCCTTATGATAACGAGTCGGAAAATATGTTTGCTGAAATGATCAACAATGCCGAATGTTTCTATCAAGCACTGGGCATTCCCTATCAGGTTGTCAGTATCGTCAGTGGAGAATTGAATAATGCTGCTGCTATTAAATACGATCTCGAAGGTTGGTTTCCTGGAAGTGGATCTTTTAGAGAATTGGTTTCGTGCAGTAACTGTACTGACTACCAGGCAAGATCTGTGTTGTCCAGATACGGGGAAACTAAGCAAATGAACCAGAATACGGAATTCGTCCATATGCTTAATTGTACTCTTTGTGCCACTACCAGAACAGTTTGTGCGATTCTTGAAAATTACCAAACAGACGAGGGGATCGCTGTTCCCGCTGTCCTTCAACCTTTTATGCCGAAACGTTATAGGGAATTTATTCCATTCAATGAAAAGTATTTCGTGAAAAATTAGTGAATAAATTTGGCTTTTGTTTTAATATTGATTTTCACTTATTAATGCTTTTATTAATTCACTTTTACATTCTTTTTAAACTATTTCTTGGTAATAAGTGATTATTAATTGTGTGTCAAAACAATTTTCTATCAGTCGATGATTTAACTAGTGATTAAATTTTAAAATATAAACAAATGCCGTGATTTATTGCAAATTTGGTGGATTGCATTAATGGCGTTATGTGATGGAATGTGGTAATATTAAACACTCAATGGGTAAATATTATTAAGACCAAGAAATTATTAATTCGAAGTAATGTGAGAACACTTCAAACTTTCTATCTATCCGTATCATTTTTCTAATATTTTCAACATTTTGTGCCCTTAGGCAGAAACTTTCTACAGTGTTCTATTAGAAATCTAATTTTTTTTATTAATCTCCAGTATGTTTGGACAACTGAAATTTTTTTGCTTACCCTTTGTGTATCACTAGGGCAGCATTTGTCATCCCGCGGAACTCTGATATAATTTTTTTTTACGGAACCATGTCTTAAAAACTTTTGCATTTATTCAATCAGAAACAAATAATTTTATTCCATTTAATATATATAATCACATAAATTATGTTTTAAAAAATAATGACTTGGGTGTGCTTGTTTATTAGAGTACAATTTATGAAAATAATCTGAGTTTTGCTATAAACTTATGTACGTGTATCTAAAATATCTACACACGTACGAAAATACTTGATAACAAACAGGGGCGGCTCAAGAAATATTTTTCCAAGCATTGCACCCTATGCGAACTTTTACGAAGCGCCTACCTTAAAGAATGTCAACTGAAACATTATGTTTTAATAATTTCCATTTCTTAATCCAATGTAGGTATTTCATAATAAATTTTCTATTGAGTAAAATAAAAAATATGTTCATTTCTAAACATAATCATTTATGCATTTTCAATATAATACAGTAAATAATAATAATTATGAAAATTAAAAATTAATACATGATTATAATTTTCATTAAAAATTCATGAAAATAAATGAATTCGTAGTTTTTCAGAGAGTTTATAGTTGTCGGATGAGCCTATCTGTTTGATAATGTAATAAGTTTAGATTGATACAATATGTCAGTAAATAATTATTTTTCAATATCCAAGAAATAATTTATAAAAAATATTTTTGCGTCTTCAAAAATTTAGCGTCCTTGGTAGCCGCCTAGTTCGCCTATATGTTAGAACCGCCCCAAATTACGTTGATAAGAATAGAATGAAATTGAACATTAACAATAACAATAAACATATGTTGGGCCAACACACAGTTTTGTTTAAATGTATCGGTAACAGCACGCAAACACAACACGCAGATTTAAAAATCAGACCCATAAAACATCAATTAACCATGATAAAATATGAGAAAGAAAGAATTAAAATATAAAATCGAAAAACCTAAAAATAAATTAAAATAATAATCAAGTGCAACAAGATCCGCACGAAATAAACATAAAAATAACATGAAAACATGAAAATTTGAACGAAATTTGACAATTTACTAAAAATGCGAAAGTCCACGAAAGTTGGAACTAAAATTAAATAATTTGAATTGGAAAAAATTCAATTAAAAAGTTTAAAAAAATAAAATTGTCAAATTAAATCACGAAAATAATAAAATTAAGATTAAAATATACCAGAAAATCACAAAGTCAAATTTTGTTTTACTACATCAAATTTAACACGCAAGGTTAGGGTCGTACAATAGTTATATATACCGATTCATTTTCACAGAATTTTAATCCGTTTTTGTAATAAAATACTCGAACACTCGTCTTACAGTACGAATCTTTCTAGCAACACTCATTCTTCAATTTTGATGTAAGTGAAGGAATGTCCGATACTTTCTCCACGTCGCGCACCAACAACCTCGGGTGAGCTATGTTTGGGGGATCGGCGTTGGGAAAGGTTTGTAATGAAGTTCGAAATGAATTATACTAGTTATGTTGTATTATGCCAATTATATTTTGAAATAAACTTAAATGAAAGCGAATTATGTCGAAATTTTTCCGGCCCACAGCCACTCACACACCACAAGAAAGCAAAATCTACACAACAATTTAGGCTGTGTAAGTGCGGTTCATCCGCCAATAGCCTGTGCCAGTGAAGGTCCCGGCGTGAATAACGCAGGGCCTAAACGTCAATATATTCCGTTATAGGGGAAACTGGGAGGAGGGGAAGCAGTCTTTTGGCTGCTCCTCCACCACTCATTTCCTGTAATTTCGATCGAACTACAATCATTCTCATATAACGGCTAAAAATCACAAACATTGAGTAGTCCATAAATCATAATATCGATACAACTATCCTAAGGTCAAATTAAAAGGAAGGGAGTGTGGAAAAATCGGAAATAATTGCTATGTTATCAAATAAACTACTCTAACTAAATATTAAAAATCTAGAATAACGGAACGAGTTAGCACAAAAATTATCCGTAAAATTGACTATGCCCAAGATAACGAACTAGAGTAACTTAAAAACAGCCACCAAAATCGAAGTTTAATGAATAACATAGAAGGTCCGATACTATGACTACCGCCACACTAGACATAGATTAATTGACCATGATGTAATAATTCGACCAACCGAAATTAACCCCCTAATAGTTCGGAATAAACAAATTCATTATAAGTTAATATTTACTCGTAATATTCACCAGGGCCAGTCAAAACGAGCATAATTATTTAAAATTAATGATTAAATCTGTAACGATTACCTTCGCATCGAGTTGGGTTACGCATCAAAATTCATAAACATATCCAAACTCAGTTTAGATCATCAATCCCCGATAATGCTTTCCGACCAAAATAATAATCAAGCTACTATCTTAAAAACCACGCTAAACTGAACCCGATTACGTGGTTAAATAAAGCTGATTTATTCAATGAAATGTTCGAATTACGAAACCCATGAGACTTAATTTACCTGATCAGAATAAAAGGCCATTTAACATCTCGCGGATTAATTATACAATACAACTTATAATGCGTTAGGAAGAAAATTCATAACGGTAAACGAGATATCAAAAGATCAGCAGGAACGATTGAGTTGAGTAGTGAATTGATCCCATTGTGCATCCGAAGTCCATAACCCGCTAGAACTGTAAATATGCTTGCAACTTAACTCCAATCCAACTAGATCCCCACATAAAAATTAATTAAATAAGTGGTAGGAATAATTCGTCTAGTACCAAATGTAGAAGCCGAATAGGTGTAAGTTTTGAACGTATACTGTAACCGAGAGGGCGGAGAATAGGAAGATGGCCATGATATCCATAAGAAGATCGAAAATAAAATCCGACGAGAAGTGGAATGACAGCGAAATAGTCGACCATCAATCTATCACAATTGTGGATCAATAAATCCACCCGACAAGGACAATTAATCGGGAAGAGAAAATTGCCACGTCACGAGGGAAATGCGAAGAGGGAAATGCGAAATCCACTTACACCAATTCCAGAACAATCTACCGAGTAAAAAAATGAACTGTTTATACTGAATCTGCCACTGCAGACAGAAAACCTAACGTGTGCACACGCCAATGTCAGACACACTTACGAGAACAGCCACATAAATAGCCTGTCATTCTGCTGCACAGTCAGAATTTTTAGATATCGAAGAAAAATGGACACGAATGATAAAAGAAAAGAATGTTCTGCGGCCAGGAGAGGCCCTACCTCACGAGCAGACAATCTCGACGTGGTGATCATGGAACAAAAAATTGGCAATAAAGATGGTAAGTGATTAAAGTGGTTCATTTAGAAATTCTTAATAAAAATCTTTTCATAATGCCGTCTCCTCCCGTCGATCCGGCCTTATTATCCAATGATTTACCTTCGACCTAGGAATTGAACCAAGAAGATCTAATATTTTAGTCATCAGGTGTTCGATACAACGGAGTTGAATAAAAATTTATTAGTTAACCATAGTCTATGGGATTAGCTCACAAAATATGACATTGTGTGACAGAATAAATCTATGCCTTCACCATTTTTATTACATAAAAAAAATTGAATATCGACCTGCAAAGTAGTGAATTCATGTTCCAATTTATGAACCAGTTGAACTCACATTCGTCGTGAATCTCCTTTATGCCTCAAAGAGTCACGACATTCACTGATCAAATACAAGGTACGATGAAATTAAGACGATGTTTTTACAAATGATAGGCTATCACTACGTAAACTGGTCATCTCAGCCGCCAAATCTTTATTGCATTAAGTCTTATTTTCCATTTACGGCAGGCACTGGAAAACTTATTATCCTCCTGCTACGACGAGATAGAAAGAACCCTTGACGAACAAAACGATACGCAGAGGCGAATTAAAGTCGGCTAGGTAAACTTAATACGTTCCGAAATTGAATGGATATATTACGTGGTGGAGATAGACCGAAGTCATTTTTTTTTCATTAAACTGTCGTAATGAGAGAAAGCAGTAATGAAAAGTACGTACATGATATTTCTGTATATCCACCTGCAGAGTCATCACTAATCCCAGCTTGTCATTAGAAAATATGAGGTGAAACCGACCCAAGAAATACATAACCATTTTGACCATATATTACTCAAATTTTTGATTAAAATCCTCTGCCTACAAAATAATAATAATTAAAATGATCTCCATTTTATTTAGCAGATTCCTGGATAGATGAATCCCGGATTACGGTAAGATTCCCATCTCACTCCGCTGCCAGATGCAGGCAGGCGATGTGGGATGCGGGATTCTCGATTTCTCCCGTAAGAGAATCGAGGTCAGACCAACAAGGAGGTACCGAGGACTTAGAACTACCATACGTTGCAATAAAAAGAGAGCCAGGCCGTAACCCGACCTTAGAACTTCGGGGCCATGCTGAATATATTCTGGCTCGCCTAGAAGAACACCAAAGGAGAACGGATATACAAATAGAATGGGCTCGACGCCACTTGGACCAGATAAATGCTGACATTGCAGCTGGCCTGATTCCTGAAGATGTGAAAGAATGGATAAAGAACTGTTTAACATGCGCAACTAGAAAAAGCACAGGAAGTAAATTGAAGGCACCACTAAAACCAATGCCAATCCCGCCAGAACCCATGACAATGATCGCAATGGACGTAGTAGGACCATTACCAGAAACCAACAATGGAAACATTTATATATTAGTAATAACTGATTATCTTACCAAATTCCCGGAAGCATTCGCAACCCCAGATCAGAAAGCCAGAACAGTTGCAAGAATACTAGTAGAAGAAATATGCTGTAGGTATGGAACGCCAAAGCAGATCCTAACCGACCAAGGAACAAATTTCATGAGCGAAATAATAGAGGAAGTAACAAATTATTTCAGAATTGCGAAACTAAGTACTTCACCATATCACCCACAAACCAACGGACAAACGGAGAGATTCAACGGGATTCTAATAGAAATGATGTCCAATTACGTGAGCAAGCATCAGAAAGACTGGGATAAATATATAAACCTATGCCTCATGGCGTATCGAATGTCAATACACTCAGCAACAAAAATGAGTCCTTTCAAACTAATGTACGGCAGAAAATGCAACATGCCGATTGATTTGGAATACCAACCGCCAATATCGCAATATATGGAAATTGACGACTACGTAACAGGATTTAAAGAACGAATGCAAGAAGTATGGAAGACTGCAGGCATGAATATTCGATTTAACCAAGAAAGCTACAAGGAATTACACGATAAAAACGAGATGTACGCGAACATAACTTTCAAGTAGGAGACTGGGTAATAATAGCAACACCAGAAATTATTCCAGGAGTAGCTAGAAAATTACAAAGAAGCGGCAAAGGACCATATGAAATAATGTACGTAAATGAAAACAACGCACGGGTCAAATTAGTCAACAACCCGCTCACGAGACCTATATACGTAAATGTAAGTAGATGTAAAGCGATACCCAAAACAATAACCAAAGAACCAGAAAATCGAAGTATGAAGACCAGATCACAAACTCAGCAATTAAGTATAAACGGGCTAATGTTAAGTCGAAAAACAGAAACCATAACGAACAACCAGCGAATCGAAGGAGAACCGCAACAAGACGAACCAAAAACAACATTGGACCCAACAAAAGATAATGTGGACAAGATGGACATAATAGTCAAGGCAATAAAAGAAATAATGCCAGAATGGGCCGAAGGGAAAGAATGGATGAGAATAATAAATAAAGCGGAGAGAATTGCAATAGGGTATGCCAAAGGAGCCAGAAGTCCACCGGAAATGAACCTCATAAAAGAAAAGATACCGATGACATTCACCATGACAGACGTAGAAGGAAACGTACCATTACATTTTGCGGTGCAACAGATAAATACCAAAAGAACATTAGATATCATCCGATTCATGGGAGAATGCGGACAAGCATCCAACATAAAAAACGAAGAGGGACAAACCCCGTTAATGTTAGCGGCAGCAGCAGATGCCTCAACAACCATTTTGAGAGAATTACTGAGAACCGGATCAACATTTAAAGAAAAAGATAACGGAGAAAACAACGTACTGCAATACGCACTAAAATCAAGACAAGCAAGTGCGGTAAAATTCATCATCAACAATGCGACAATAATAGAAAGAGAAATGATGGGAAAAAATATCCAAACACTTTGGGAAGTCATCGACGCCAAACAAGACGAAGCAGCAGCCAGTCTAATGAAGTGGACCTACGAGAATTCACCATTGAGAGTATTTGATTTAAACCATATAGTTCGAAATAGAAACATTCTATTGAAAGAGACAATATATGCCTACTATCCATTTCCAAAGACAATAAAAGCAATGTTAAAATGGGAAAGACTAAAATTTACCAACAATCCATTAGAAGCAACGCGAATCGGTGACAGGAAAGAACAATTACTAACTATAATACACAAGTGGCACCGAAAACAAATAAGATTTCAAAGGAGCAAACAAGAAATAAAAGAAATGGATGACCTAAAAGCCAGGATAATAAGGGTCTACGAAGAAATAATCGAAGCAATAAATGTCGAGGACGACATTTTAAAGAAGACCCCGGATGAACAAAGAAATAATGATGAAGACAAAGAAGACCAGAACAACAGACCAGATATGAATAAAACTACGCAAGACAAATCACCAGATAACCAAAACAAGAACACCCACAAAGAAGCAGAAAACAAAAAAGGAACAGAAAACAAGAGCAACAGCGAGGAAAACCAAAAACGAAGAACACCACTACAGGATAAAAGCCTACAACGGTTAAAGGAAAACCAAAACCGACCATCCCTACTACAGAAACTAATGATACTAATCACATCAATCAAGTTGACGGAAGCCAATAAGGATACCCAAAGAGAGTTGAAATCATTTATGTTACGTACAATAGACGACAAGGGAATCACAAGCCAAGGAATATGCCTTCATATGGCAGAGAAGACCAGTATAAGCTGTTATTTTGGATCAATAGGAAAGCCAGGCGGCATAGATATACAGCCACAGGATCCACCTTCTTGCTGGATCGCAGAAGATATATGCAGAGATACAGAAAAGGAAGAAAGAGGTATAAAAATTCAAGTAAATCCAGGAATAGGCAATCTACGAGTGACAAACGTGGGAACTAAAAAGGTTAAACAAATATGTGTACGACATTTAGTCACCAATTGTTGGGAAGGAAACATGAAGAAGGGACAAAAATGCGGATGGGAGAACCTAAAAGGCGACACAAGATACATCGTATGTGCAGGAGATAACAGAACAATAACTTGTACGGTAATCAGAACATTAAAAGAAAAGAGTATAACAGAAAAGATAATTCCAAAGGAAAACCCATATAAACGTCAAGAGCCAGAGAATAAAATAATAGTAAAAGTAGAACAAAGCCCAACGAAAGAAGAAGAAGTAATAGTCGAAAATATGGACAAAGAACCCATCACAAGAATCTGTATATACGAAGCTAACAAAAATGGAATAATAAACAACCGAATACAATGCAAGACGTACAAAAAAGTAAAAGATCAGAAATATCGCATCCTAACAAAAAGGAAAATTGGAAAATACGAAGTACACATTCAAAAAGGAGGAAATATCTTCTGGAAGATCGCAACAAGAAAACCACAAAAACTAGTCTTGACAAACCAGCCAAGAAAGGAAGCAACCAAAAAATAATTACCAAGGATAAACGCCAAGAAAAGATTGGGCACGGACGACAGTCACCTATCAATACAAGAAGTACTACAACTCCCGAAATCATTGAAAAAGGTACAGCAAATAATAGAAACAACCACCGCAACAGAGGCAACGACAACAAAAATCGAGGAAACCACCTACGTAGTCAAAATGATTTGGATAACAAGCGCAGTAGCAAGCGTCATAATAATACTGATAATAATCCAACTAGCAAGAACCACTAAGAGATGTAAACGAAAGCCGAAAAGGAAAAGGTTATGGCCAGCAGCGGAGAAATTCAATTACGATATCAAGATACAAGGCAATATAGAAGAACCGGACGAATACGAAGCCTTAGAAAACGCAAACCAAAGCACAAGTGGAATCTTGATGAAAGAACTACCAATTATAGGGATATCACAAGAATTTGATGTGTATAAAATGACAAATGAGAAGTATGGGGATATACGGACACTGCGTATAGAGCCCCTGGAGACGATGGTATAAAGCGAAAAGAAACATTGTATATAGTGTAGAATATTAAAAAGTATTAGTAGTAGTATTATGTATAATAGTGTATAAATACAGTTAAAAGCCCAAAGAATAAATAACTAGTCAAAAGAGAAAGCGTGTAAATTAACAAAGTATCATAATTAAGAGATGGACCCGAGTAACGATAACAGACAGTATCAAGCCAGGATACCACCATTCGTAGAAACAATGCAGCAGTCAACAACTGCAAATGTACCCATTGAAATAATAGAGCTAGATAGAGGAATATACCAAGATCAAGGAATAGAAACAGTATGGAGACAGCAATGCGAACTAATGACGCAGATAACCAACAACGCCCAAGCACAATGGACTAACACCCATAAGGTACTAACAAAAAGCGTAAATCGAGGTTTACACCAAGCAGCCAGAATAGAAGACCAACAACGAACCATACTGCAACTTCAAAGAATGAACGAACAATTGAATAATCAAGTTAGATGGCAAGCCGAAGAAATTAGAAGGTTAAGAAGTAATCAACAGAGTATAGACCCATCAAGTTGGGTTGACATAGAAATAACACGATAACAAAAGATTTGACCGAAAAAGTGACAATTTACGAAAAATTAAAAGAGTTCATGAATAAAGCGAACAAAAATAAAATAATTTTAATCAGAAATGATTGAAATTAAAAATAAATGAGTAAATTGTAAAAGAAATCGAAAAATAATAAAAAATTAGAAATAAATTAGACACATAATTGCAAGGTCAAATTTTGTTTTAACACATAAAAAATAACACGCAAGGTTAGGGTCACAGAACAGATATAAATACCAATCCATTTTCACAGGGTTTTAACCGATTTTATAACCATAAAAAATCGCTTTCTCACTGAGTGAATAAATTACTTTTTGTCAGAGCAATTCAAAGGAGCAACTCCCGATAACTGTTTTCAAACTGCGGAATCAAGTAACTTAATGTAAGCTCTACTTGATCGTATGTATGGGAACCTCTTGTCGTATGTTGATATGTATGAGCTATGAACGAACTATGATGAAATTGTTTCAACAAATATATGTATTATGAAAAACGAAATACCAAAACCAGAAGGCAATTGGTATACCTGATGGTTGTGCTGAGCACAGTGCTACATTTCACCTAGCAATTGATCATGCCAAGAGAGGAAAAACAGAACTCCATATTGTGTGGCTGGATATTACTGACGCATTTAGCTCTTTGCCTCATGACCTTATCTGGTACACACTTGATGGCATGGGAGTGAAAAAAGAAACTGTTTGTTTAATAAAGGAGCTCTATAGGGATGTTACTACTTTCTTTGATTGTCAGGGGATGATGTCTGAATCTGTCAATATCACAAAGGGGGTCAAACAAGGATGCCCTCTATCTATGACCCTTTTTTGTCTATCAATTGATTACATCCTTAAGTCAATACTGAATGACTCTCCATTTTTTCTACATGATATGAACATCAGTATCCTGGCTTATGCTGACGACATTGTCCTTATCTCTGACTCCTTCATGAAGATTGAAAAAACCTTAAAGGAGACTGTGAGATTGGCTTCCTATGCAAATCTTAAATTCAAACCCTCTAAATCAGGATACTTGTCAATAAATAATAAAAATTCTGATATCTGCAAATTATATCTATATAATGAAGAGGTACCGATAATTTCCGATAAAAACAGATACAAGTATCTTGGAATTGACTTCTCACATAAACAAAATCAGGACATTGATGGAAGACTTCAGTCGGCACTTGCACTCACTGATTCCCTATTTAAATCATATTTGCATCCGGCGCAGAATCTAAATGCCTACAAGACCTTCGTACACTCAAAGCTCATTTTTTCTATGCGTAACTGTATAATTGGTCACAGAATTCTCTACTGTGACAGAAATCGGATTACACAAGGTCGTGAAAAGCAGCTTGGTTTTGATCAGAAAATTAAAGCGCTACTGAAGACCATGGTAGGAGATAAATTTCAGGCTCTAAATAATTTCTTTCTATATGCCCATTGTAAACTGGGTGGACTTGGAGTATCCGCATCCATTGATGAATATTTGATCCAGAGCATTACTGGAATAACGAGGCTTTTTTATTCATCAAGCACCGACTTCAGAAAGATGATGATAAATGAACTTGCACATGCTAGAGGAGAAAAGAACTTTGAAGCTGGGCTTAAATGGCTTAACTGTGAAATCGACAAGTCACTGCATAACACCTCTTTCTTTGTGAAGTTCCAAAAGTCGGTGCTTGCTCTTAAACGAAAATTCTCGATATACATCAAATTGAAATTCGAGGAGGATAATTTCAAACTAGAGATGACGTACAAAAATCGCATTTCATACATAGATTATCGTAACCTCGGAAAACTCTCGAAAGAACTTCACGACTTCGTGGGTCTTCACTATGCTGAGAAATGGTACGAGATGAGAGTGCAGGGAAGTATTGGGAATGCCATTGGAGACAGTATTACGGCTAAATACCTGATAGCCAGCGACATCCTTAATGATGCGCAGTACTGTTTCTTGGTACGAGCAAGGAATAACCTGCTTAAACTAAACTATAATGCGTACCGTCTGAAATATAATCTGGACACAAAGTGCAGGCTCTGCCACTTGGATGTGGAGACCCAGGCCCATGTGTTTAATCACTGCCTGGCAAAACCAAATGCCCGAAGAATTAAACATGAAAATGTTCTTATTAGCATAGTTGCCTTCCTAGAGAAAATTTGTTTTGAGATTGATGTGGAGAAATCTCCCAAATACATCTCAAAACCAACAAAGCTGAATCCCGACATGGTAATTAGGTTCAATAGGAATAAGGAAATACATGTCCTGGACCTAAAAGTACCATATGACTCGGTGGAAGGCTTTGAAAAAGCGCGGGAGGACAACTATGTAAAGTATAAAGATTTGGCCATGAAAATCGGAGAGGCATTTGGAGAAAAGGCAACAATATCCGCTATAGTGATTGGTTTTTTAGGTACATGGGACAAGAAAAACAATGCCCCCCTATCAAAGATCGGCTTGTCAAGACCTGAAATTGTATCTCTTGCGAGGATAGCATGCTCTAAGGCGGTGATTGCATGCTATCATATATACCGGGAACACATATCATACACAAAGAGTGCGATGGCACTACCATTTTCCATTTGTTAAGAAGTATACGAGGCAATGCTGGTAATTGCATCGGCGTTGCAGACTTGTGTTAGTTAGTTAAACACACTATTGGTGATTAAAATGCTGAGCCTAGCTCGCATATAAGCCAAAAGGCCGCTTTTGTTATAAAATAAAATTTTGAAAAAAAAAAAAACCCAGGGCCTACATCAGAAGATAGCGAGATTGACTCGGGCTCGAGACGAATTAGTCTCGGAGTCGCGTAGCCAGCGACTGCTAATCAAAGAGCAAGCTACGGCTCTCCACCAAGCATTTACGGACGTTGAGCTTCGAGCTCGCGTCCCGGGAAGTGTTCGGACCCGTCAGCTAGATATCATACCCGAACACCATCTACCAATCGCCGAGCTCCAATCCATCCCAACCACCTCGGCTCCTCCATAAAGTGAGTCGTCCCAAGTTCCAGTGGCGGAACCGAATGCAAATCCAGCCCGTCGGCGGCCTAATCAGAATCGGCGCCGTCGCGACCGTCGTCGCCGGGAAGTCGAACTCCTTCGGGAAACGGAGCCCCTTGAAGTTCCGTACCGGATCGATGATCTTCCGCCCCCATATTAGGAATTCGAGATTCCGGGGCTCGATCCGGATATACTTTACGCTCCTACCATAATTCTCCCATCGCCAGCTCGCCCAATCCACATAAACCTAGTGGACGAAGATTCAGACTCCCCTATAGTTGCCCAAGCTCTCGATCGCTTGGGATTGGGTTTCAACGATATCGCTGTTCTTACAGGCGATGTACTCCAAACCTCTCCTCAATCGGAAGTCGCAGGACCCTTTACCCGTATTGAGGAAAGTTACGACGTAAATCCCCCAGCATATCGGCCGGCAAAGCGTAGGTGCCTTCCTACTGACATAGATGCCGATGAGGATTGAGCCGAATACGAATCATCATAGCCTATCTCCGTCCCTTATCTTCATGGATTATCATTCCGTCTATCCGTTGTGGATATGACTATTAATGTGTAATATTACAATACAAATTACTTGTGTTTCTTTTCCTCTTTCTTTGGGGATAGGGTCAATTAAGTTTGGGTCAAAAGGGATGAAGAAATCGGTAATAGTTGGCAGTAATTCATCGGATGGGATTTGGTAAAACGGGTTGAACGATGAGAATGATTCCCACGATTATCTCGACTTAGCTGACACAAATACAATGGGTTTATAGATAAGCTAGTAGGTAAGATGCATAAGTCCTTCCATCGGCAGCAAATAACCGGGAAAGCGAAGGTCCTTCGGGGAGTAGCACTAGTAATAGCGCTCACCTGCTCGAATGGCATTCGGCTATTGCGTACATTACCAACATTATCTCGGTCATGGGTACGCAATGGTTACTACAAATCGTGCGACGTGTTGGGAATGTTTCCCTAGAAATTGAAGGTGACGATTCACACCAGCAGGACAAGAGCTAAGGTTATAAATAGAATTCCCATACGTCCAACAAAATAATGAACATAGGGACCAAAAAGGTTAAACAAATATGCGTACGAAATATAACCACCGATTGCTGGGAAGTGACCCTGAAGAAAGGACAAAAATACGAATGAGGAAGCCTAAAATATATCGTATGTGCAAGCAATAACAGGGCAATAACCTGTACAGTAGTCAAAACATTAGGAAGAAAACCCATAACAACAAGAACAACATTAAAAGAAGAACCATATAAACGTCGAATACGGGAGAATAAAGCGACGATAATAAAAGTGGAACCAAACACAGCAAATGGAGAAGAAGTAATTGTCGAAAACACGGGTAAGGAACCCATTACAAGAGTCTGTGTACACGAAGCCAAGAAAAACGGAAATGTAAACAAAAGAATTCAATGTAAGTCAAATAATGATGTAAAGAATCAGAAATATCGCATCCCAACCAAAAGAAAACTTGGAGAATACGAAGTGCACATTCAAAAAAGAAAAAATATCTATTGGAGAACGGTAACAAGAAAACAACCAAAAACAACCACGACAAACCAGCCAGAAAAGGAAGTAACCAAGAATAAGCCACAAAGGACAAGAGTAGAGAAAAAACGAACATGGACGACAGTCACCTGTCGATTCAAGAAGCACTACAACCTCAGAAATCACTCAAAGGAGTACAGAAAATAATAGAAACAACCGCCGCAACAGAAATAACAACGACAAAGGTTAACGAAACCAAACTCATGACCAAAATGATTTGGATAACAAGCGCAGTAACGAGCATTGTAATAATGTTGAAAATAATCCAAATGATAAGAACTACTAACAAATGTCAGCGAAAACCAAAAAAAGGAAAAGATTATGGCCAGCGATCGAAAAATTCAATTATGATATTGAAATAGAACAATATAACGCAGAAGGAACAGTGGAATACGAAGCCATAGGAAACTCAAACCGAAGCACAAGCGGACTCTGTTTAAAAGAATCGCCCATTATTGAGACACCACAAGAATGGTCAAATGAATTCGACGTGTATCAAATAACCAACGAGAATTATGGGGATATACGAAAATTACGTATAGAGCCACTGGAGACAATGGTATGAGACAAGAGGGGACGATGTATATAGTGTAGAATATTATGTATTATTAGCAATAGTGGCATGTATGATAATGTATAAATATTGTATAAAATGCACAAAGAATAAATAACTAACCAGAAACAGAACACAGATGAATTAACAAAGTATTACAATTAAGAATGGACCCGAATAACAATAACAGATAATATCAAGCCAGAATACCACCATTCGTAGAGGTAATCCAGCAACAAACAGTCGCGAATGTACCCATAGAGATAGTAGAGTTAGATCGAGGAATATACCAAGACCAAGGAGTTGAAGCAATATGGAGACATCAATGCGAATTGATGACACAAATAACCAACAACGCTCAAGCACAATGGACCAACACCCATATGGTATTAACGGAAAGCGTAAATCGAGGCTTACACCAAGCGGCTAGAATTGAAGAACAACAACGAACCATATTGCAACTACAAAGAACGAACGAACAACTAACCAATCAAGTCAGATGGCAAGCTGAAGAAATTAGAAGGTTACGAAGTAACCAACAGGGTATAGAGCTAGGAAGCTGGACCGATTGAATATCAGCAATGCCAGAATTTACCTCAGAGTCAGATTCAACAGAGAATTAAATAGAACGTACCATGTAAATATGTGTAAATAAACCGATAAAAAGTAAACGACGTCAAGTAATCAGAGAATTATTGTGGATATGCAGACAATTATCGAGAGAATTAGAGGAAGTGAGAATCCATCCGAAGCAATGAGACAAATAATGAAAGAGAAAATCAGAATGGTAAATGAGACAGAAGAAAGGTTAAAATGTTGTAAATGCAAAGGATTAATGATTGGAGCAAGACAGACAAGATGTGGATGCAGAATATGTACGGACTGCACAATAAAAGTAATAGAGATCAAAATAAAAACCTGCCCAGGATGTGATGAAACATTTGAAGAAGAAGATGACCCTACAACGTTCGATAAAACCACAAACAAAGAAATAAATAACCTAACAGTTCAATGCCGATTAAAAAAATGTGAATGGAAAAGATTTATGAAAGAAGTGGAAAACCATGTAAAGGAATGTGAATAAAACGAGATACCATGCGAGAAATGTCAAACTAAGATAACAAAAAAGAATATAGGGGACCACAACAAAGCATGCATTATGAGAGAGAAAAGGTGTGAATTCTGTGGAACTACCGACGAATGGATAAAAATAGAAAGGGAACATCGAAACCCAAGAGAACAACAAGTATGCAGCAATGAAAAACAAAGTCAAACTAAAAGAACATTGGAATGAATGTACTAACAAACCAATCAAGTGCTCCTGAGAGTTATTTAATTGCCAAGCACGACTACCAATCGCAGAAATGCAAAAGCACATGTCAGAGAACAGCATCGAACACACAGAAATCATGATGAAAACGATAGGAATGATAGCATGGGAAGTGAAAAATTTACGAACAGAGATGGACTCACAAAAAGCACTGATAAGAGAAATACTGGAATCCAGAAAGAATTTCGAGAAGACCAATGAATATACACCCAAGAAAATGGCAGAAATGGAAGAGAGAATTCAACAAATAATCAGCAGCATTCAGGATCTAGAAACAACCAGCCCGGTAACCAAAAAATTACCTACAACACCCTTTATATAGAGAATAACTGGATTCGCGGAAAAACTGCAAAGAGCAAAAGAAAGAACAAATAAAATAATAGACAGTCCACGAATGTATAGTTGGAAAAACGGATATTAGATGGGCATTAGACTATACGCAAATTGGGATGGAAACGCAACAGGCACCCATATCAGTGTTTTCTTTAGAATAGGAAGAGGAGAATATGACGAAATACTGACGTGGCCTTTTAAACAAAATATCACGTTCAAAATGATAGGACGAAGTGAATACCACAATCCAATCAGAGTTGGAAACCAACCACAGTTGGAAAGACCAACAACTGCCTGGAATACTGCAGTAGGTACACCGTTATTCTACTCACATGGGCGATTGAGAGAGGAAAGATTCTTACGCGATGACAATTTATATATAGAAATAGAAGTGGAAAAACCAGCGAAGATGTAGTAAAGGAGGGAAGAGAAAGTGTAAATAAAATGTAAATAAAAAAACAATAAAAATCATAAAAAATACAAAATAACCTAAAAATCAGAAAAGAAAAAATGACGACATTTATTTTATGATAACAAACGAAAGCAGTGAAGAAAGAACAGTGAAGATAGGAGATGAATCAGGATCAATTTGGACGAAACTTTGGAAAAAACCAGAAGAGGAAGAAAAAATCAATACTCTAACAACAGCAGTTCAATACTATATAAAATTTAACTCAGCAAGAAGGCCCCAACAAATCAAGAAAGTGTTATACTCACAAAGAAAAGTAAAAGACGAGCAACTGAGAAAAGAGGAACAAAGATATTTAACATTCAAAGATAACAATATATTTATGAACCAGCAAAGCAAAGAATTGGCAGCACAAGGATTCTATTTTACTGGAACACCGAAATTACCAGACGATGTTACGTGCATCTTTTGCCGAGGAAAACTCGCACAATGGAGGAAAGGAGAAACGGCAAAACAAGAACACCAGAAAAAATTCTCAACTTGTCCATTTATAATTAATATCGATGTTAGAAACCAAGCAAAAGACAGACTGGAAGGAATTCAAAGACTGGAAGTGGACAAAGACGAAAAAGGAGGAGAAAAGAAGATAATAATAACTAGAAACTTCGAGGATCCAACCGAATTAATATATGAAGGATAGACTATAAAGAGAACATTCGAACAAAGGATAAAAACCTTCAAGGAAACCAAAGAGCGGCAGAATTTGCAAGCCAAGGATATTGTCGAACGGCACGAGGAGTAATGTGCGAAGGATGCAAGAACCAACAGTCAATGCCAGATCAGAACATTACCAAACTAAAGCATAAAGGAAAATGTATGTACAAAGAGGAGAGAGAATCGAAGAACGCGGAAATATCAGTCCCAAATCAACAAGTTGAAGATATCTTAGACCAACCAAAAACAAGAACACTAATGCTACTATCAGGAGTAAATACCAAAACGATGAGAAAAATAATCAACGAAAGATTGACCAACAACCTGGAATGGTACAACTCGACACAAGCAGCGGCCCAAGCCATCAAACGATACCAAGGAAAACCACAGGAAAACCTAGAAAAGTTAATGATAAAAGAAGCCATATTAGAACAACATCAATGTGTGACATGTTGGCAAAAATATGTCGAAGTAATATATACACCCTGTGAACATATGGTGACATGCAAAGTATGTGGATTGAAAGTGAATATATGTGTTGGGTTATTATTATTGAAAGTCGGTTCCCTCTGACTCCTCGTGTCCTTTTCAATCAAATAAGCAAACCCAACACAGAATAATTTTATTTGCACTTTATCACAATGACAGATCAATCCGTTTTATTTCAATGTTTGTAATCACAATTTCAGTAATTGATTTGCACCTTTTAACCACCGTATGACTCTGATTATCTTAGGGTAGGTTGTCCAAGGGAGAACCACCCTTTCTGATAGATAAATTTGACTTTAATTGGATTTAGATTCCTTTACTAACCTAGTTACTGCTCGTTCACGTCGATTCACTCTAGTTAATAATATCTGGTCTTCGTGTCTGGTTAATAATGACTGTCGTTTCGTGTTTTTCCCTCTTTCTTTTATACTCCTGCTCAGACTGTTTTCCGACGATTGTCAACAACATTTTCTACATTATTAAATTATTAATAATAATTACTTTCCAGACCGACATTTGTCAACAACGTTTGGTCCATTACTAAATTACTAATTGCGAAATAATTACCTCTCCGTAACTCAGTGGCGCCCATTTAATGTTGTTTAGGCTAATTTATCCTCCTATATTATTCCGTCTATGCGCCGGGTTTTTCTCATCTCTCGGGTTTTCCTCAGCTCTCGGATTTTCCACATCTCCCGGGTTTCCAATTGCCTCGGGCTTCCCATTATTAATTAATTTTTCTTAATTAATTTCCTTTTTTATCTTATATTATTTTCTAGGGACCCCTCACTAAATTTTTATTATTATTTCTGGACTCGCCTCTCAATTTGGCGTTCAACCATACCAATTTCCCCCGATCAATATTACTTTAGAATTTTTATAAATTTTTTAATCAATATTACACTATTATCATTTTTGTGTTTTTTCGATCTTACTGTGCTTTTTCATGATACCCCAACATATGTGTAGTATGCAGAAAGTCAATCAGCAGGCGGATAAAGGGATTCCGTTTCGCTGATCAGTAAAACAGGAACAAGACGATGTATAAAATGTGTAAATAGTAAACGAAGCGTTAAAAGTGTAAATAATACATAAAACTCTATACCAAAAATCACAAAAAATTAAAATATGAATAAGAAGAGGAAATAACTAATATTAACATTCAGAAATAACAATGAACCAGAACGATATGAAAAATCAAGTAACAAAAGAAGTCAAAGCAGAAAGCGAAAAGCCAAAGCAATGATGGAAAATCAACAAGAACAATTAAATGAAGCAAGAGAGGAAGCAGAACAATGGCGACAAAAGACGATACAGTTAAAAGAAATGTTATTAGACACAGAAGAGGAACTAATAAGAGAAACCATAAAAACAAAGATGATGAGAGAAAAATGGGAAAAACAGATGGAACAGCGAATAATGTATCCAGAAGGAAAGGAGAAACCTTACAAAGAACGAGAAGACGAATTGATGAAAGAGTTTATTCAGAACTAGACAAGAATCATCAACCAAAGGAAAGAAATATGAACCTTAGAACAAGATAAACAAGACCAACAAAGCGAGATAGACAAACTACGAGAAATAATAAAGGATAAAGAAACAGAAATACAAAAAGCAAGGGAAGAAATTTGTGGAAACCTAAATCAAACAAAAGAAAAACTGGAACAGATGCAAGCCAAATACTTGGTAAAAAGGACAAAGAGAGCAAGTGAGGAACAAGCAAAAGAATGGGCAAAACGGCAAGCGCTGCATTGAAAAACGAAATGGCAAGAGGATAAAGAGCGAGCAAAGAACAACTGGGAAGCACACGCAAGACACTACGCTCAACAAATAGCCGAGGAGGAAAACCGAACAAGAGCCTACAAAACCAAGTGGAAAGATGCAAAGGCATAAGTCAACAAACTGAGAAATCAAGGACCAAAACCCTCAAGAATAGTAAGAGAGCCTAAAGATGACAGACAAGAAAGGATGATAAAACAACTAACAGAACAAGCAAAAAGATGGAGAGAAAAGTACAGAATATTAAAGATCGAGAACACAATGCAATGGGAACACATACAAAAACAAGATTGCAAAATAGTATTTCAGCAAACCCGAATGAAAGAGATGTTAATGGAATAGGAGAGGACTCTCAAACAAAGACAAGAACAACAAATAAAACGGAAGCCAAAGAAAAATGGATCAAATGGGAAACGAAAAAATGGAAACACTAGTGCGAAAAAGTCAAAAGAGAAATGTGATCATTACCTAAGAAATTTCTAAATCAGGAAGATTGGGAACTATGGGGACAGATCGAAGAACAGAAACAAATGATTGAAGTATATCAGGAACAGATCCGAACAATGGAATTCGAGGAACGAGTCAGACGAAGTTCAATAAGAAGACTCAAAAAGAACGAAACTAGTCACAGAAAATGGATCGAGGAAGCCTACAAGAAAGTGTTGGAAACACAAAATCTACTAGCTGACGAGAAGCGACAAAATCAAAGACTATGCGATAAGCTAGCGGAAACTCAACAAGACGTAAACAGGCACCGAGGAGTAGTGGTGTATAAAGAAATCCAACTTCGACACCAACTGGAAATCAACGAGCAACTTAGAGAACAAGTTAAAGCAGAGATAAGCATGATAAAACAAGGCTATGAGGAAAACGAACAAAATCTAAAGAAGGAAATCGAAAAGCTAAAAGCGCTAGAGAATACACATCACCTAGGAGCCCAAGTGGAATGGTTGATGGAAAATGTAGACTACCTCACCTATCTATTAGATGAGGAGTTACAGATTACGAATGCTTTACGAGAGGAAATAACCACACTGTAGAGCCGACCACCAATTTTGCTCATGCCATTATACCCAACAGAAATACCAACCAAAGTCCCCACGGAACCAGATGAGGGATTTGGCGAGACAGAAGAAAAATTTGTATAACGAAGAAAGGAAAAATTGTAAAAAGTGTAAAGAGATAAAATTAAAAAATGATAAAAACAGAAATTGTAAAAAGCTAACTAATGTATATTTAGCATGAACTCAAGAGAAACTCAGGTGAATCAGACAGACCGCACAAACAAGTGCAATAATTACCCATAAAACCCGATCTAATTAGTACAGCCAATCAAGCAAGACCCATTAGAATACTATAGTAAGAAATGGAGAGCTGAAAGAAAAGAATGGCGAGGAATAGTAGAAGAACAAGAAATAGAAATTGCATGACTAAGTCAACAATTAATCCAAACAAGACAGGTAGTCAATACAGTGAAGCGAGAATTATCAATCAAAACGGGAGACATCAGAGAGAAAAAGAAAGAGAACGAATTCTTAAGACAAGAATTGGCAAAGATAAAACTCGAGTAGTTTTAGAGGATTATTGGAAAACAAAAGCAGAAAGAATGAGAGAAAGCAAAATAAGCAAGCAGAGATACCTAATACAGCTAGAGGAAAGTTGCAAGGAAGCGAGAGAAATAAAACAAAATCACCAACAAACCCAAGAGGAAATTGAATTATTGAGGGAAGAACTCCAAGAACAAAAACGAAAAACCAAGAAGCAGAAAATCAACAAAATCAACTATAAACACAAACTCGAGCGAAAACAAGTGAACGAGAAAAACCTCCGAATGCAAATAAACAACCAACGGAAGATAATCGAGGAAAACAAAGAACGACTAAAGGAACTTCCGAAACTGACGGAACGGTTGGTAAAGACCCAAGTATTAATAATGAGATTTGCAGAAGGAAAGGCAAAAGAGGAGTGCGGGATACACTCACCTCCGAGAGAGGGGGAAAGTAAAAGGGGATAAAATTCACTGTATATAGATGAATAAAATTGTAAATAAATATGGAATAACTAATGTATATTAGAAAGAGAAAAGAAATGAACCTAAAGCTATGGGCAATGATAGTGGCAGTAACGAGAGTATGTTTTACGGAAAACCCCCTAGAGAGATGCGAGAAAACTCACCCATTCAGAAAAGAAGACAGCACATGCGCAGATTACAAGGAAATTTGCAGAAACCCCGAAAACGAAGAATGTCAACAAATAATCTTACAATGCAACTAATGTCCTATAAAAGAAAACGAAAAGACAAACGACGAATTAAAACAAAGTATCAAAAAGACTCAGAAAATGATAAAAACCCTTCTGTATAAATATGATGAAGTGTCGAGAATAAGAAATGAGAACTTGAAGATATAGAAAACCTTGGAAACGATCATCAGACAAATCCAAGAAACCGTCAAAGCAAATACCAAGAATAAACCAAAGCAAGAAATCTTAAAAACCACCCTATCAGCCAAAAGACATCAACAGAGAAAATCCCAACAGAAATACGGATCAAGTCTAACAATCCCGCAAATCGAACAAATCCTAACAATCAGTATAATTCTAAACGTACTATCCCTAATATGCTGTTTTATCACCTGTCTAACTATAACAAATCGATAAAGACAAAATACACCAATCCGAAAAACTGGAGGAATATTCAATCAAATTCGAAATGCCAAGAAAAGTAAAGAAACATCGAGACTCTCGTACATCTCAATCAATAAGCTAGGCCAATCAAACCAGACCAAAAGAGAAAATCATCTAGAAAGCGAAACCCAAGCAGTCACCAAAGAAAACAATGATTCATTTTAGACTAAATTTACTGTGTAATAACTGATTCACATTGATCGAAAGAAACTGAACTATGTGACTTCAATTTGATTCTATTTGACTTCAATTTGATTTTATGTATAGTAGCCGGACTATAAGTCCATCTTTATCTTAATGCTTATTTATAGCGTAGAAACTTTTATGTATGTGGGTATTGAGATCACGACCAGAGAGCTCGTAGACTCAAACGAATGTATAAAAGAAATATCTGAAAAAGACTTTAAAAATTGTGGGTCACAATTTTATGGGCCCCCGAGTGTTTTATGTTGGGCCAACACACAATTTTGTTTAAATGAATCGGTAACAGCACCCAAACACAACACGCAGATTTAAAAATCAGACCCATAAAACATCAATTAACCATGCTAAAATATGAGAAAGAAAGAATTAAAAAATAAAATCTAAAAACCTAAAAATAAATTAAAATAATAACAAAGTGCAAAGATCCGCACGAAATAAACATAAAAATAACATGAAAACATGAAAAGTTTTATCCAAGATTCGATTCGTATTTGACCTACTAAGATCATTTAATTCTTCTATTGCTCCTCTCTAATCACTGATTTAATTCCTCAAATCCTACTCTAGGTTTCTTCGTCCTTACCTGATGCAAAATGCAAATTGTTTATGATTTTGACTTTTCTTATATAGTGGAAATAATCCATTTAATTATTGATCTATAAACCATTAACACATCCATTTGACAGTCTTTGCTTTGCGGCTTCCCTTCAAGTTAGCATTATAGAAAAATTGATTAATTACCTTGATTAATTCTTTCTGCTAATTCTTTTCAATATTTGTTTCCATTTATCATGTTGTCCTGATAATGGGATTTCGAATTCTCTTTTGTTTACTTTTCATGTTGTTTACTAGAGTGGGCAAAATTCCAAAACTATATCATTTCAGTGATAAATCTTTGCTTTAAGGGCTAGTAAAATCATTTGACAGTCATTATAAAAAATTGATGTTTAGGAGTCTTGCACTTTGTTCAAAATTTCGTTCACGTGTGAGTGATATCATATTACAGAGCGAGATCGATATTTTCACCATTATCTGTTTGGCACTTGTACAAAATTAAAGTTAAGTACATATAAGCAATTGCTTTATTTACTTTGATAACGCATGAATGAAATGTATGACAAAAAGTGTATTGGTTGATGGTGAAGGGGAGTTGCGTGCCCCACATACTCAGGTTTCTCATAAGTAATGGTTTTGTCTATCTTTCTACCTACTCTACTTTGACATCAAACATTGAGGCAGCGTTAACTTTTCTCTTAAAGATTATTACTCATAGTTCAAATGTAGCCAGAAGATCAGATACAAGAAATTCTGTCTTTGGTCAGCCTAACAAACTACCGGATGCTCAACTATCAACAAAAGAAGAAGTTTTTAAATGTTTTTTATGGCATAGCCAAGCAATAACAATAACTACCAGAGATATTGTCAAAGTCTTTGTCAGCAACGTTTTGTGGCAGATTCAAGTAAAACCGCTTTATATTATGAAGGAACCAACTTCGTTTTCTTCTTAAAATAATGACTCTGACTCATTATCTGAAGAAGCTATCATTCAAAACAGACTCAAATATCCTCAATTGCGAGTGATGCTGAAGAGAACTAGGATAAGCAATCGCGATGCGTGCAAGATCATAAATGCTTGTTTGAAATATATGAAACTAGACACTCGAGATAATTAAATTGAATCAAGCTAATTAAGAAGACAGTGCATATATTGGAGAAAGAAGCCGATAGAAAGTTGATCTCTTGTGCTCTCAAATTTATTTTGCATTGGCTTTGATGAAAGAATTGATGAGACAAAACTAACGGAAGATTGTTTTCGAAAAATGAAAAAGGAACACCATTATGTTATAGTATTTTATCATGGGGAGCACTATGTCAATCATGTATCACCACAAAACGGGAAAGCAAATGATAATACTACTTAACTTCTCTCAGTCATTCATAAAACCAATTCCACCAAAACGCTTTATGGCATTTTATGTGATGGTACAAATGTAAATACTGGATAACACAAAGGAGTCATTTGGCACATAGAAACAGTGCTACAGCATCTTGTTTAATCGTTGATTTGATTGTTGCATATGAACGAGTTACCATTTCGCGAAGTTTTCAAAAGAATAGACTGAGAAACATGTGGACCACATAGTTTCCAGGGAAACGTAAGAAGTAAATTGAATTATGATCCAAGGGCATTACCAGTCTTTGATTTCAAGCGTATTCACGGCTATGTACAGGACATTAATGATGATATTAAAAATGACCTGAGCGATGACCAGCAATTATTTAGCGCTCTTTTGTCTTGTAATAAAACAAGGTAAGAATGAAACAAATCAGAATGATCTCAAATTTCTTGCTACAGTTTCTCCTGGTCCTCATAATCATGCAAGGTGGCTGACATGCGCTAAAAATTGATTCGCTTGTACATGAGTACCCACGAACATTCAACTCAGCTTCAAAAATTAACTACTCTCATTATCCAAGTTTCTGTTTCAAGTTGGTTCCGAATAAAATCTGACCCGCTGTGCTTTGACCGTTCAAGAAACTTCTTCTATAGCATTAAAAAAATCGATATTTGACTGACTGTCTTAAGCGTGACGCTGTTGAAAAAACATCAAGAAACAGTTATTGTTGACCATTTTTATGTTCTTTCCTTCACTAAAAATTAATAATTTTAGTTTTTTATAAACAAAATAATCTTTGTTTCAACAACCTCTACAATATCAAACTATAATTTATTTATTGAAACGGTCAAATCAAATATCTTAGAATCACATTTTTTTCACCGAGCCCTTAGGGTTCCGTGGACGACAGTTTTAAGAACGCTGCTCTAGTGGTATGAGTACCAAACTTTGCGAAATACCGGTGTAGATAATTACTTAAGTCATTTTTTTATTTATTAGCTATGCTTACATGTTTCTAGTGCAACTCAAAATTAAGTTTATTAAAAATATAAAATTTGTAATTCTAATATTTGCAAGTCTGATACAATTTTAAAACTGGCCAAACATGACCAGTTTGTTGGAGTAGCATATAAATAATGAAATTTAATAAAATTAAAATGTATCAAAAAATTACCCTAAAATCTCAGAAAACCTTTATTTTTAAAAAATGTGAAATTTGAATTACAAATCTAAAAATAAACTTGTTAAAATAAAAACGTCAATTGAAAGTGCTCTATGAGGTCAAAGCATAAAAATTGAACCTTATAGTCAAAATTTATTAACCCTCCAGCCTTATCATTTGTTTTGGATTTTGATCTCAGGTTTGGTGCTATATATCCATTTTCAAAATGAGGCAATTTAACAGTTTTTCTTCATATGTCCCAATTAAGATCATCTTTGATCTTAGGCTCTCGGTTTTCTTTATTTATCGAACAATTCAAATCAATTGATTTTATTTCAATGAAATCTCCTAATTTTGATAATTCTATTTTTTTGATAATTTCCAATGGATTTTAGTAACACCTTTACGACAGGGATTGCCAATATTTCACAGATGTTGGGCAAAAACTAATTCAGCCCATATTTGTTTGACCAGCACGATAACGCCTGTGTGTTTTTGAGCGGAAAACTTGAAAAATAAAGCAAAAATATAAAATATAAAGGAAAAAAAATAAATAAAAATTAAATAAAAATTTTGGTACATAAAAATATAAAAAGTTAATTTTAAATCAAAAAGAATAAAATTTTTTATAATTTTGGAATATTCTAAAAAATTCTTTGTTTTACTGTATCAAAACACACACACGAGAAATCTTGGTATATAAGGCAGTGCTGGGTAGATAAATTTCAGTAGTAATACAGTAGTACAATACATTTTTTATTTTACATACTCTTTCTCTCACATCTTTTTTAAACGTGGTATTTACTGAAGTTTATATCATTATTGAGCATTTTGGTGAAATACTATTTCGCGGAAACGTAGCAAGTAATACTTTTGAATTTTTATATGTAAAAATTTTCGATAACCAATGTTTTTCTTATTCATTATGTTAATTTTTTTTACTGAATTACAATTTGTTAATTACTATTTTAGTTTTTTTTATGCAAATTTTTAGGATTTATTTGAATTTTTTTTTGCTAATAAAAATTATATTATTAATGATCGAACCCCATCTCGGTGGAGTGGTATTATTTTAAAATCTTAGTTATAAACGTACAAGTCAATAAAATCAAACTTAATCTTGACCGACTACGAATGGTGCTAAACTACGGGTTGTAGTGCCCAGGAGGAAGAGTAGCTGTGAGGACGGTTGTCAGAATAGCCCAGAGGTTTCCCCTGGTAACCTTATCGCCTGACCGTCATGATGACTGAGAGTGGCCATGAGGAAGGTTTAAAATCAATTAACACAAAAGAAAAATAAACACAACTAGTCAAGGAAAAGAAAAAAATTCAGAAACCAGAAGAATGAGAATAGACCTCTAAAACACCGACTCCAAATTTCTAGGAAAATAAGAAAATCCGAATAGCTAAATTGAATCAATAGTTGTACGTGTAGACCACAATACTTGAGTATACAGAGCTTAAATAAAAATCTTAATCCATTTCAGTCTCGCAGGAAACCTTAATGTAAAAATCGTTTAGAGATCCATTTAATTTACATTCACTTCTTCTAGCATTATAATTATTAAAGTAACAACTGGTGGGTTTCTGGGTACTATTGTTTGTTTTAATCTTACTGTGGTCACCCAGGTAACGCCATATAAATATTTCTTTGCTGCCACTCGGCACCCGTTGCTAAGCAACGTTGGAACTGTGTTCGAGTGGGTAGATCGTCCGCAAAAAGTAAGCGCCATTGCTAATGCTATAATTGCTCGAACGATCTCTGGGTCCAACGAGCTGTCGTTAGAAGACTTGTGCTCGCTTTAGCTTATTTGGTCCCCTTTACGTCGTAGATTTTATCAACCGTATTCCCTGAATTCTTTAGTCAACGATAAAAAAAATATTAATGAATATATATTAAAAACAAGACTAGTGGATACCTATTCCATAAAAAAGTAATGCAATTTTCAGTTAATCGGCTGAGTGGTATTCAGCATTCGAGCGGCTCGGCGTTTGGCCCGCTCCTTGCGTCCAGGACGATAACTGTTCGTCGTTGGTGTCGTTTTTGGAGTTGCTACCGTCTCTCGATAGGCTAATTGGGCAGGAGCAAAGACGAGGGGGTAAGTTACAGCTGCTCCTTCTTGACAGGCAGATAGTGCAACTTCCAGTCCCCTTATCTGTGTTCTGAGGCTCTGATTTAATTGCTTTTCGTCTGTCCATCCCTTTTGGGCTGCTGTAAGCCTTTGATATATTAACTTGGCCTTCTTTGGATCCACCCACGTGGCCTTTGTCTGTTGAATCTCGCGGGACAGCTGGACAATTTGGTCGTAAAAGTTTTTATTGGTTTTTCGCGCGTGCGCTAGTTCTGTCTGTAATATCTGCAGGGGTTCCATTTCTGTAATTAACGAAAATTAATTTTTTGTTACTAATCCAGAATTGTTAAACATAAATTTGATTAAACATAAATTTGCAAATGTTACACTAAGAAAAGAAAGAAATTGAAAATCTTAAACAACAAATTATTTATTAAGTTAAATTTCAAGTCTGTTAATGTGGCGGACAAGATTAAGGAATCCACAGTCCACAGAGCAACGGGATCAGAGATCTTTGAAGTATTTCTCCACCCCTTCGTCGGCAGAGTAGCCTGAGTACACGAAGTAGGGCCGTTTCGTGTTTCGAATGAGACTGGCTCGGGGCATCGGATGATCATGGCTGCGGCTATCCATTCTTCCGCCAGCATGACCAAGCGTTGGGCTGTGCGGGGGCGAATAACCATCGGTGTTGGCAATTCTGTCAGCCGCTATATCTTCTTCCACGTTGGCCAAGTATTGTCTAGCCCAGATCACGTGAGAGTTGACCCGGCGTTGGTGGTCTTGGGGGCGTGCCAGAAGAGATCGGGCCCGATCATGAATTTCTTGGGCCGGATTCTGACCGCCTATTTGTTCGCTCTGTCTAAATGGTCTCCGATTATTTTCTTCTGAGGAAAGGGGGTTCCATTGGGTCTCTCTCGGTTGTGGCACGTTTGGGTATCTTTCCTGCCAGACGCGTCGCCAGGCCTGTCGCCACTGGTCGGCAACCTGCGTGGGGACACGGATAAAGGGTACTGACATATCTACAATTTGATCACATTAATAAAATCTCCGACTTTTTAGCAAAGCGGCTAAAACGTTCTCAAGATAGTCTATGGGGAAACGAATTTTGATATGGGTTGATAACCTATCTGTCGGGTCCTCTTACTTGAAATCTAATTCAAGGCACCTATTTAAATTGCTATCATGACTGTGAATTAATTCCATTTATACTGGATTGAACTGGGGTTAAATATTAGTTGAAGGGGGATATTTGATATACTTTTATTTAAACTAATCTATTATTAACAAAAAATTATACAAAATTCGTGTCAAGTAGCCAATTTGATTTTCGTCTCCTAGATAATGGAATCGCTACTATTAACCCACCCAAAGATTAACCCTATTTTACGGGAATTCTGATCGAGAGTAATTCGATTGTATCATATTTTATTTATTTTTAGGTTCTTTTTTAGCTATTCCCTTCAGGTTATTACGGGGAACTTAATGGGTAATCATTGAAATTCATCCCTCGGTGACAATTAATGTTCTTAGGAATAAAATAATCATCATCATTCGGGGAATGTCAAACTACGTGAACGTGAAAAACAAATAGTAATTAGCGTTCATTAATTGGCATTAGATCAATAATTATTACTTTGCGATTCGTCGAATTGAACCAAAATAATAAACACAAAAAGGAATTATTTAATCCAAATAATGATTAACATTTATCTAAAGAATTAACGGATATTAAAATAATACTTATCATTTCGTTAAATTAAACCAAATCAAAAATCAACTAATGGATATTAAAGTAATACATTAAATTAAACTAAATCAAAAATCAATTAACGGGTATTAAAGTAATACATTAAATTAAACTAAATCAAAAAATCAATTAACGGATATTAAAGCAATACATTAAATCAAACTAAATCAAAAATCAATTAATGGATATTAAAGTAATACATTAAATTAAACTAAATCAAAAATCAATTAACGGATATTAAAGTAATACATTAAATTAAACTAAATCAAAAAAATCAAATTAAGGTAATCTTCATCAATTTAAATCAAACTTATGTTATTCTATTTCCGGTGCCTAATTTTGAGACAAAGAATTTATACTGCGAGTGGCGGGTACTTTGTTACTGGGATGCAGTTGGAGTCTTGTATTTGAGTAAGTCGATTTCACGAACAACATTTTTAATTTTTTTTTATAAAGCCATTTTATCATTTGGAGCGTCTCTCCCGACTTAACGGATCTGGTGGGATCTCTAAAGGTCTTAGCGAATTTGCAGACGAGAATGGCTTCATTTTCCTTTAGGCCCTAGCTACCAGGTACATGGGCTATATGGGTAAGTTGACTCAACAAGGACTCATCCAACTACAGTATTGGTCAGGGTAATATTGCATTCATGATAATTAATTCGATTCTGCCAGGACATCTATACATCGAAAATTAACGTGGGAAGTAGTGTTGCGAGATTACTCTTGGGAACTCAAACATAATTAATCCTGAAATTTAATAAATTAAATATTACCTGAAGAATGGACCTTCGAGCTTAGACTTAGGCCTTCGTCTGGGACCTGAACTACTGATGCTTGATTCGTTTTATCCATTTTGTATTTCTATAATTATGCTACTATTCCGGTTTGTTGGCATTATCTATATAGTATGGTGTGCCGAGGAGAAAAACATGTAGGCGTGTCTACTCGCCCCGCTGGTGGAATCGATTGCTGCAGTAGATAGGTCGGTCATTATAATATGCATGTGTTATTGATTTGATTTATTGCTGCCAGAATCGTCAATGCCTGAGAAATTCGCCATAGGATGGGTGTGCATGGTATTTAATTCATGCGTGCCTGTCAACTTGGTAGTAACGCGTTGGATCTGAGTAATTTGTGCCTATTTGTGACGTGGTGCGAGTCCAGACAGCTGCGCCGAATTGTGGGTGTGTGTCACCTGTACTTGGGGTGTGTTCGCAGTTGCACTCGCATTACGCCGTGTGTGAGGGTTGGACTATATTGATTTTTCTAAATGTCACAGCTTAATATCTGGTAGGTATTTTAATTCATTTATAATATTTATTTGCACTTTCAGCTTATCAATAGAGTCTAATGTAAGTTTGTCATATCTTTGATTAATTAATATCGATCCAGTTTTTAGGGATTTTTGTGAATTGCTTGCTGGTTCTATTGCGGATCAGTTTTATCGGATTTTGGGATTTTATCTTTTCCATATTACTAGTCTAGATTTAAACGAGATTTTAATTATTTATTCATTGGATTTTTGTAAAATTTCGATCGAGTTGGTTTTTGTTTTTAAATTTTAATTTAATAATATTCCCTTTTTGTCTTTAGACGGATTTTTGGTTAGCTATTTGTTAAAGAATCTTATCAGGTATTAAATTATAAATAAAATTTTATCAACTAAGTTTTTAGGCGAAAATTTCGTTATTTATTAGTGGAAGAAGTTAATCGGGTGCTAAATGCCTGTGCCGTAGCATTGCCAGTTAATGTTGAGCCGATTCTGAAAAGGAACTTTGGCTATTTATGCGGATATTATTTGGGAGAAAATTTATTTCTGATTTCATATTTTTCTTGTAAGCCAATGAGAATTTGCATGGTTGTGGAAACAAAATGGTTAAGTTGAGGTTACCATGGGGCTTTCGGCTACTTGTTTATTAACTTATTTTCTTATTAGGTTTCCCTGACTTCGAATTTTGGGTTAGGGGTTCTTGTGCTCGATCAATTGGGTTCTAGACTCAGGACAGAAGCTATGTGATGGTTATTATATAGTATGGAAATTGTTCTAACAACTAAATGGACTCAGTTAGCATTCTCTGGCAGGTTTCGATGTCAATTCACCATTTGGACTATCTTTTGGATCTCAGTTCATGGGAATTTTCCTTAGCTGGTTAGTTAATCTGACCCGTTTAATATAATAAATTTTCTTCTACCCGATCGGGTGTCTTGAATTTTTATTTTATTTGATTATTATTTTTTAAACTCCATGGATAGTTTAGTTTACCTATAGTTATTTCGCGTTTCGATTCATTATTGTTTTTGGTGGACTATTGGTACGAAGTTCTAGATTCTATTGAAAGGATATTGGCGGATTCCTTACTGATTTAATATCTTCTGCTACACGCCATTCCTTTAATAATGGGTTTTATTAAAATCCTCATATTCGGTATAGCGTTTACTTATTAAATTTATTGCTAGTACTTCGTCATATTTTGATCATAGCAACGATTTTATTTTAATTTTCCCGTCACCTTCCCCTTCATTTAGCCTTAGGCGCATTTGTGTTTATATTATATTTAATGAGTGCCCACTGGACTACTCGTGTGGTGATTTTGAGCCGTGTGTAAGATAGTTTAGGTCGAGTTTAAAGAAAACGAGAGACGAGGAAGTAGCCAAAAGACCACTTCCTTACCCCTCCTTTCTTCTATACGGGACAATATTGACGTTCCGACCTCTGCGTTCCGCACGCCGGAGTCTTCACGGGCACGAATCATTGGAGATATTCCACGCACTTACACGAATTCGAATAATATGTTTGATTTTAATAACTTGTGATGTGTCTTTGGCTGTGGGCCGGAAAAATTTCGATAAATATAAAACAAAGTTTTTATGCATTATAAATTTTATTAAAATAACAATATAAATTACCCAATCCAATCATAACAAATTTATCACAAAACATCACTCTCCCCACGCCGACACCCAAGCAGAGCTCAATCGAGGTTGCGAGGATGCGACGTGGAGAGAGCTTTGAAATAAACAAAACTCTCACTCACTTCGTAGCAAAACTAAGAATGATTTTCAAGTTTCAAAAACTGATTAACGATTAAAATTGTGTAAAAATGAATCGGTATATATACCTATTGTATTGCCCTAACCTTGCGTGTTCTTTTTGATTTAGTAAAACAAAATTTTGACCTTGGAATTTTCTGGTATATTCTAATCTTTAATTTTTTTTATTTTGAGATTTTATTTGACAATTTTTTCTTTAGATTTTAAATCGAATTATTTCTAATTCAAATTATTTCATTTTTATTTCATTTTCATGAAATTTCTCATTTTTTATTAAATTGTCAAATTCGGTCAAAATCATTGGGTTTTCGTGTTATATTTATATTTAATTCGTGCGGATCTTGTTGCATTTTGTTATTATTTTAATTTATTTTTGTGTTTATGATTTTATAGTTTATTGTTTTCTCTCTCATATTTTGATAGGGTTAATTGGTGTTTTAATAGGTTTGAATTTAAATCTGCATGTTATATTTGCATGTGTGTTACCGATTCATTTAAACATTTACAAGGCCGTTTGTGTTCTGGCCCAACACAACTCATCTTCACTTTAATACCAATAAAGTTATATATATAGATCGTAAAGAAATGATTCCGATTCAACCCCTCTTAACTGCAAATTGATCTTCTACATTCCCACATTGTCAATATGAACCATTATAACTTATAAATAACATTATTATTAATATTATTACAATCGTATTATTATTACTATTATTATGACTATTATTAATATTATTATTATTATTGTTATTATTATTATTATTATTATTATTAATCTAATATTATTATTAATCTATTATTATTATTAGCCGTGTTATCATTATTATTATTATTATTATTACTATTATTATTATCATAATTATTATCATTATCATTATAAATACCATGATCGTTATTATTATTATTATTATCCTCATGATTATTGTCATTATTATTATTATTATTATTATTATTATTATTATTATTATTATTATTATTATTATTATTATTATTATTATTATTATTATTATTATTATTATTATTATTATTATTATTATTATTATTATAATTACCATTATCCTTACCATTATCATTATTATTATCAAATTTTGTGTAGGGATTCGTCCTTATTCCTCAGCTTTGAAAAAATATTTTACTTATATAAAAATTTAGCCTTACTCCATCCTAATTCTACAGTTTTCGATAAAGTATTTTCATTAATTCGAAAAAATTGAGCAGCGTTCCTCCCTTATTTTTCAGTTTTATCCAGTTATCCTATCAATTATTGAGCAGTATTCTACTTTTACTTTGCTATTTTTGATAATTATTTTAATTGATTCGGAAAATTTTAGCAGCGTACCGCCCTTATTTTCCAGTTTTATAATAATATTTTACCAACAATTGAACAACATTCCACTTTTACTTTACTATTTTTGATAAGTATTTTAACTAATTCGGAAAATTTGAGCAGCGTTCCGCCCTTATTTTACAGTTTTACTATAATTGTTTTAATTATTTCCAAAAATTTGCGCAGCGTTCTGCCCATATTTTCCGTCTTAATTCAACATAATTTATTCAATTATTATATATTATTTAAAACATTATTTTTCATAATTTTGGTCGTTCGGATTAATCTTTTTCCGATGGCTATTCATTTTAACTGTTGCAACGATTTCGCTATTTTCCCCTATACCCTTTCCATCTCTTTGTCCTTATGATCTATTTATGTTCATATTATAGTTAATGAGTGCTCACTGGACTACTCGTTGTTAGTGATTTTGAGCCGATTGTTATTTAAAATTTTATGTCGATTTTTTGAAATTGAGTGTAAGAAAGTGTAGCCAAAAGACCCACTCTCAAGCTACTCTCTTTCGCTATTTAGGTTCAAAGATTTGACGTTCGAGCCCGTCGTTGCGCACGACGGAACCCTCACGGGCACAAGCTATAGGCGGAGGAACCGCACTTACACAGCTTGGTAGTTATGTCTTGGTTTAATAGCTTGCATGTTGTGTGGCTGTGGGCCAGGAAAAAGGAAATAAATAAATGTTACCATTCCAATCGGGTAATAGTTTCGATGCAATAAAGATTATTGGCTTTAAATATTTATTTGACATGACACATATCACATAGAAATCAGAAGTTCGTGGCATCGCTTCATCACCATACATTTAATCAATAAACTCATGAACCGTTCATTCATATATCAATAGATTCATAAAAGGCATGCGTATGGCTTCATAATTGGTCACACAACTGAAAACTGAAAATTGAGCTTTAAATCAATACTGAAAAAATAAGATTAAAATTTGTCAAAACATAATTCGCATAGCATACTGTCCCACGAACTCGCTGCACCCCTAATATCAATAAGAGGACAACAAACAATACATAGGGTCACTCCCGGGTGATTTGATAAGTGACACCGTAACGCGTTAGCGCTGGGAACAATTTTGCCGTATTGACCTATAATCCTTGATTATAATGATATCAATTACACATGCCCACCCGATTGGTAGTTAAACCTTATCTTTCGTTTTAGTGAATAATCACCAGACCGATTTTGAGAAATTTAGAAAGGACGTCGTCAGGTATCGCGGAGAGGCGATAAGCCGGTCCCGGTGGACGGAGTCCCTTGTGCGGCGTATGCGGCGTATGCGGCGCATGGAGGCGACATGGATACATCCGGATGAAGTTGTATGAAGAGGAATTGACCCTATCTCGATCTCTCAAAGTAAAAATCCGACAACAGGCCTGCACCATAGGGGCCTTAGAAACCAAACTTCAAATCCAAAGTGACCTGACCACTAAACCCTCGTATGCCGAAACGGAATTATTTCCGGCAATCGATATGAATCTAATGGAGGAAAGGGCCTCTACCTCGGCACTTCCTCCAGAGCCCTCTCCCGCAATAGACGCGCCGACTCGGAAGCGACTGCCACCTTCTAAACCTCGACCGGGCAAGCAAGAGAGAGCCCAAAACAGAAAACTCAAAGAAGCCCGTCTGTTGGGGCAATTCTCGAGCATCTTTGATTTACTTTGACATTTCTGTTACACTAACGAACTAATTACAATGCACCTTCGTGATAACATAATGATAATTCGATCTCAATGATGTAATAAATGTATTAAATTAATTTTTTTTATGAATTTACATTGTTTCAAGGTCATTAAAAACAGAGTTAGAATGGGACCTTAAGGAGTAGGACAATAGACCTTCTACGGTAGTCTGTGAACCCACGAAGGGCTAGGGCATTAGCAGTTCTTGTAGAGGAGCTCTCCTTTTGCTAACCTTCAACCCATTAGTGCCCAGTACCAACGTCCCTTGTGACGGGTGCCTAGTGGTAATAATTGTTATGCGCGTACTGTATGGGGTTTGTAGCCATTGCCTTGACATTCATAATAATTATTCCCCATAAGTACCCAGCACAGATTTGATGAAGTATTTTAATTATTTCGGAAAATTTTGGCAGCGTTTGACCCCTATCTTTCATCTCGGGACAAAAAAATTTATCTAGATTTTGAATATTATTCGAATTACTCATTTAATATGATATTGGTAGCTGGGATTATTTTTTTCTGATAGCTATTTGTTTTAACTGTTGCAACTATTTTGCGATTTCCACGATACCCTATTCTTTTCTTTGACCTTATGATATATTAATGTTGATGTTATAGATTAATGAGTATTCACCAAGCCACCCGATGTTAAGATTTTGAGTCGAGTTGTTAAGTGATTTCAGGTCTATTTTACTGACATTGTGGAACGAGTGATAAACTACAAAACATCTTCTCTTCTTTCTGAATGTCACTATACCAGTCATTTTAAATTTAAACCCACTGGTAATCACTCAAACAATTGTTTTTAACGAATTTAATTACTTCTTCTATCATTTTTATAACTGTGACTATTTTCGTTTTTGTATCATGTTTATCGTTTTATTAAAACATTTCATAAAAGTTCTACTTAATTATTAAATACTGTTTTGCATACTTAAATAAGTATATTTATGTTTTAGTGTAATGCTTTTCTAATCATGTTTGAAATATTGCAAGCTCACTCGTTATTAAAATTACTATTGAACATTTCTACTGTTAACTTTTAATCTTAGACCGAATAATGATTTCACTTCAAACAATTTTGTGTTTTAAATTTATTTTTTCTGAACCAATTTTAAAAATGTAAATTTTAACTGTAAATGTGAATTTTGCTAACATTTTAATTTAATGAATTTAACTGTTAATAAAACTAAATATAATTATAATATTTTTTAGAAAATTATGAATTCATCATCTAAACCAGATGATATTGAAGGAGATGGTAGATGGATTAGTCAAGTAATAACTTTTACCGAATAAGTTTATTATTATTATGTTAGCACACTAGATTTTTATGTCAAACGAGAGAAAGGGAGCCAGACGTTGTACTTATCGGAGATTCTGTTATTAAGTGTATGGAATTCTCAGCACCATATAAAAAGTTTTTAGAACCACTTCATTGTCTTAATTTTGGGATATACGAAGATAACACTAGCAATATTTTATGGAGAATCGAAAATGGAGAGCTAGATGGGATTTCTCCTAAGGCTATAATTGTTCATGCTGGTAATCATAACATTGGCGAATCTGCTGAACAGATAGTTTCTGGCATTAGTTCAATTGTCGATCTGATTCACGAACGACAACCACAGGCTAATGTTATCGTTTTGGTGAGAATATTTAATTTTTTAAAATAAAATGAGTATTTTTAATTTATACTTATAAAAAAATTTCTTTTGGATGTTCTAAAATTGAATTTCTTATAAATTTTGAATGTTCTATTAATAAATGTATTATCTTATTATCGTTTATTTTGTTATGTAACATATTATGATGTTAACGCTCTTTTGTCGGAATAAAATATAATTGACATTTGTCAAATTTATAGTAAATAAATATATCCAAAAGATATTTTTGGTGAAATAAATGCAGGAGGGAAAAATTCTCCTGGGTTTTGATTTAAAATTAATATCCATGACGACAAAATGGACTCGATTTGGGTAAGGCAAATTAAGAGCAATTTAACAACGAATATTGATATTTTAAAGAATCATGATAGTTAATTGAGATTCTTCTACCTTTGTTATTTTCTTTCAGTGTACTCCTTCATATTTGGCCATTATTTTCCTCAGAAGGCATTTGACAACCAAATATTCACTACCGGTATATAAAATCCGTTTATATAGTGGATTTTATATTAGTTCAAGCTGTAAAAAGTTTCAGAATTGGACAGTCCTTGTGATTGTTCTTGTAGCGTTACATTCGGAATATTTTATAATTAATTAAATTAGCCTATTGCGTAACAATATGTCTAAATTGTAGTTTGAATATCAGAGTTTATTTATGGTGTTTGAAAGTTGGTATGTTTGTATGTTCTGTATCAATAATTAGCAAACCAATAAACTCCCTTGTAGATATGACGCAATTAAGAGCTATAAAAGAGTGTGTTGAATATTTGTCGGCAGAATAAATATTGTGCGCTTATGTCTCGTTTTAACATTTAGCTATTGAACTATTTAAATTAATGTCTAATTAAAAATTCGAAGTAACTTCTTTTAATCGAAATTTTGTTAATATCCATAGCAACTTCCTAGTACGCAAACTATAATGGGAACAAAATTACAGATAGCAGTAAGTTTGTTCTTGGCAGAAGTCAAATTGAAAGATCGTTCAAGAAGTTTAAATCGGGCAATATACATCTCGCAGATAAAGAAAGAAAAGGTGGCCATCAAATTTCGAGACACTTTTAATTGCCGTGGAAAACTTGATAATGAAAATATTAACCTAGACTTCAATGTGCACTATTCAAACATCGTTTGTCGTCTCAAAAAGTGGAAAAAGTATGGAAATAGTCTGTATTGTTCCCCATAAGCTCCCCGATAACAAAAAAGCCGAAATACATTGAAATATAAACGTTAATAATAGTAATAATAATATAAATATATCTGATACATTTAATTTTTTTATTGATTTAAAATAATTAATGTTTATTGATTGATAACAAACACCCATTTTTTGTCTATTTATATAATAATTCGCAGTTTCATATTTCCAAAAATCATTCCATGACACAATATCAATGTTTTTTATCCCTTAACGAGGTTGTTTGCTCTTGAATAAGAATATTTTTAATTTCAACTATTTTAAGATGTCTTTTATCGTATGGAAGCATCCATTAAGGACTTCCTAAGAAGAAAAAAAGGGAGTCTCCACAAAGGCAATATAAAGTAAGAATAGGGAATGATCCATGTGCTTAGGACGTCCCGCGCAGCTTCAGTTAGAGTTTAGACTTTCATTAAAATCTACATACAATTTTGGACTATTATTGCCTACAAGAATCTTCTGTAGTACTTGATTAATTTTATTCGATTATCTTCTGAAACGAAAGGATGTCAATTTACCTTATGTTATTTTTACTAGTATCCTGTGCGTTTTCTATCGTGACCACAGGGTTACATATGCATCCTATTTAATCAACCTTCTGAAAATTGTAAACAAGTTTCATCATAAATACAACATTTTAGTCGGTTCATTCATTCTCACACAGGCACAGTTGAAGTTATTTAGAATCAAATGTAGTCATTATAAGCAATATCCTAAGCATCCATAAGCAGTTTTGCCGAAGATTTTCACAAATTATAAATTCTACACTATCTTAATGATTTTTTCGAATATTTACGCTGGTTTGATGTCATAGTATGGTAGAGAAATAGGACCACTTAAGGAGTTAATAGCGTTAATCAAACTTCTAACATACGAGATAAGCTGCTAATATTTATTGATTCATGTATTTACTTCGGATGAACGAAATAAAATTTCATCTCAGCCCATCATTTAGGGGATGCTTCCATGTGGCAGGGAACCCAATCCAAGGAGAGTAAAATATTCCAAAATTAACGATATACTCACTGAAAAGTGGATTACAAATAAATCTCTCAATGTAAGTTGATATTTTATTAATCAATAGTTGCAGTAATTTTTTTTAATTGTCTAAATGAATTACATAAATTTTCCATTCATTTCCTATTCATAATTTAATATTTATTTCGAAAAATTTAATTCATTATTATTATTTCCCTTTTTATTACTATTTTACGTCTTTTAGTAGTTGAAAAATGTGTGTAATACATTGGTTGGTTCCTAAAGTGTTGTAGCGAACCGACTTGAGGAATAGTTGCCAATAGTTATAACACATTTTATGCCGGTCACGTAAAAGAAGGTTTTTAGTAGACTTGCGGTGGAGAGCGGGTTTCGTATAAATTGTAAGTGCGTATGTTTTTATATGACTTTACCACAGAATACCAGAATGTTCGTAAGGCCGTTTCAGGTGAAATCGCGCCACAATATACCCACATACAGTGTATTAATATTAACGATTGTCAAACTCTATTTGCCAGGAAAATAACAAATACAAAAGTAAATGGCAAAAATAGAAAGCAAAATCATTCATCTCATTCATCACTTTAATTATGCCTAAATATGCGCATTAGAGTTTTTGGATTTTCTCGCATATTTTCTGCTGATGGCTCACGTAAATTTCACAATATTGAGTCTTGAGCGGTAAAATTTTCGGATGGGAAATAGAATTTAATAATTCCTCATTCATTTTTGCAACATCGACAACTGGGCTGATTGAAACTTGTAATTCTTGTCTTTTCTAGATGAATATTGATCAAAAGATTATTCTTATTTCTTTGGAAATGGGATAACGAACTTAACTGGAAGTCGAAGTTCCTCTTCTTCACTAGATGAATCTTTATTAGAAAGTGATTCTTCCTTCTTTGGAGCAGCCGTAATAGACCTTGATAATACTCTCGCCCTCTTCTTGAATCTTGCATGGTAAAAGTTTAGGGTAATCTATATTAATGCTCGATCAAAAGGTGATTCGTATTTCTTTGGAACTGTGACAACAAGATTAACTAGAGCTTGAAGTTTCTTTAATTATGTGAATCTTCATTGTTTGGTGCAGGGACAGCTCAGTATTCTTAACTGAATCTTTTCTTCATTTTTATAATTCTACCTTTACAGCAGTGACCTAGCATCTTCTTTATTGGATTTATTTAGTTTTCAATATTTAGTAATTAATACAACTCGCTGTCAAAAATATACATCCGGCTCCACTGAATAACATTTTCTATAATTAAACATTAATCAATAAATTCTATAATATACCAAAGCTCAATAAGTGAGGGTCTGAATAACAATAAATAAGAGCATCAATAATATAAAAAGACTATCCAATAATAAATATGAATGTGTCTTGAACAAAATCGACAATTAATAAGCGAGGGAATAAAATATAAGATAGAAAAATTTAATGTGAAAAGACATAAAATAAATTCATTCACACGAGAACGGTGCACAAAATTTCTATAATAAAAAAATGCATATTTGGAAAAAAAATCAAAGCTTCTTTTAAAATGTGAAAAAGAATGCTTTTGATGCATCCACATCAGCAATTATTCCCTATGAACAAATACAGTAATTTCCTGTTATAGCACATAAAAGGCAATGTTCTATTGCCATAAAAAATTTACTATCTACGTTTTTTTAGTACAGCTGACTTTACTATATCCGGAATATACTGTATGCAAGTTTTTCTCGTAGAATTTGTGCTGAAAAAATTATTAAGTATAATCATTACATAAAATTCGAAACATATTTCAAGGACTCAATTCAGTTATTTATAAATGAATTAACACAGAAGCTTGGTGATATCATGTGTCTTTTATTACAAGACAATGCATCAATTTCATGTTAACATTTGCATCATTATCGTCCATTTAAAAACCCCATCAAAACCCCATTTTTCAGTAAAATTAAAAATGGAATAAGGACAAAAGTTTTATTGATTCAAGAATTCAGTACCAAAGTGACCAGTACCAATAAACATAGCTTGATGATTTAAGGTGTTTAATCACCTTATTAAAAGATTCTTTTCAACACTTTGACTGACACTAAATATTTAAAGGTATTCAAATTTTGACACTCTTATATTTTTATGGAAATAAACAGGACATGTAAGTACGAAAATGCACACCCGACTGAGATGTAATGATATTTTACACAACTGCGCTTAGCTAAACAAAAAAGATCAAACTTGCTTAATAAAATAATTTGTTGAGCCATTATGATTAATGAAGCCGTCCGGTGACATTATCATTAATACCAGTGGTTCTAAACCTTTTTCAAGCCAGTGCCCCTTTTAAGCATTTTCCCCAGCCACTTCCCTTTTTATTAAATTTTAAATTAAGTATAATCAAAAAAGTTTTATTCAAAATATATTAATAAAAATAGCTTAACTATCAAATAATTACTAAATCAATAGTTAATTTATTTTAATAAAATTTAATATTAAGTCCAATATATTTGATTTTATTTATAACATAATCCAAATAAAATATACTTAAACAATACCATTTTATAGTAAATCATATCATATATTTTTTATTAATTTAGCATGATTTTATAAAATTTTGAAATCCCCTCCCTAAACTTAAACCAGACGCTTCTTTCCCGTAGTTTTCTTACCAAAAGGGGCGATATCAACCCGGTTTGGAACCACTGTGATAGGACTATACGACTAATACATCAATCGTGTTACAAGTTTGAAATTTTGGATTAAGGCGTTTTGTTTAAATTCTCCTTTATTGATTGTTAATAAATCAAGCTAAATTTCTTATTATAAAAACGAAAATTTATCATACTATAGCTATTATATTGAAATAAATTACATTAAAAATAATTTCTAGGCTCAATTGTTAAGCTCAATTGATAATTTTTTCTAGGCCCTTATCTATTGCACTCTGGTGTGTATGTGTGTTGAAAATCCTGTTACACTGGATAACACCTTGATTGAAGTAATTTTTTTCTCATCACATAAATTCGATTCGGTCGATAGTACTTTAAAAATTTCGTGATTTTTTATTTGATTTCCATGTCAATGTGTATAAATAATTAGAAAATTTTTGTTAAAAATAAATATATAAATTAAATTTACATAATATTTTCTACACAATTTGACTTATGAATCAGATTGATTTAAGGTATTAATGAATTTTGCCACAGCTTTTTTCACTTGAAAAATTTAACACAAAATTTTTGATAATGAATGAATAAATGAGAATATATAATTTTTTATCGCATCGGATAACAGCGAAATATTAAAAAAATATCTTTTGATTATTTCTGATTAGTACAAATTTTCTAAATATTAATATAATTTCAAACAAGTGTTCATGGGTGTTTTCAGATTGAATAAAGTAGTGATTCTTACTAGTGGCGCACGCCAGGTGTAACTAGATCTACACAAGAAAAAATATTTAAAATATTTGTAGAGAAAAAGACCATAATTAAACTCTGATAAATTTAAATTCTTATATGACAAAATTATGCAAATCTAAACAAGCTCAATGCTCGTATTAAAATGATTAAATTTGTATATTAATTCTAATTAATTATATCTATTATATAACAAAGGTTGAGAACTGTTGGAAAAGATTATATTTTTCCAAATTTTGTACATATTAGTTTTTGTAGTTTCGCGCGAGATATGTAATAAGTATTTTAGGTAGCAAACTTTCAAAACTTTGTTTAAATAATACCTACAAAGATTATTGGTTAAAATTATGTCTAAAGTTCGGCGAAACATTTTGATTTGGACATTTCAATGAAATACAGATTTTGCTTACTGATAATACTTACGTGGTATACTAGTAAAATCTCGAGATTTATATAGATTTAAATAGATTTAAATAAATCAAGCTACCATTTTTGTTAAACCGAGAACAATCTATAGGTTTTTGTATTTCAAATTATAAAAATTAATAGATTGTTTTAAAATTAGTTTTTAAATATTTTCAAAAGTATAAAATGCCAAATAGTTATTAGGATTATTTCAACTCTTAGTTTTATTATTAAAACAAACTACGAAATAATACTTGAAGAATTCAATAATGCATTTTTATGTTTTGAGGAATATCAATTTACTGCAATCATACGCATAATATTAAACATTATAAATTTAGTATACACAATTGTCGTTTATGATAAAAAAATTGTAAGATTCATCTTACACTCTCTTCAATTAAAACATTTTTACATGCAGTTTTAAATTATCAACCATTCAACATTTCCTGTGATTTCTTTTATTACTCATTTAATTTCTACCATGTCTTTTATTTATGAATGTCTTTAACCCGTCATATGTTTAGTCTTTTTTGTCTTACTAAAATTACGCATTAACCAATTCAGGACTGAGTTTTCTTGCCATCAGATATAAATTTAACAAAGTTTCTTGACATAGTTTAGTTTATTGGCTGGTAGTCTTCTCTCAGCATCTTCTATGGCATCTGTGTTCAAAATTTCTCAATGAGCTATCTTATGATTTGTAATATGAAATAGTATAAACTTATATTAATATTAAATCGTATAAACCCGGGCATCACATACGATACATTCTTAGGGGAGTTTTAATTTTCGACTTATCCTGACCTATTAGACACGTAAGAGTTACTCTAGGGGGCTAAGCAACGTGATGAAAGTAACTATTTCAAACGAGTACATACGAAATATGGAATAGCTAATAAGATGAGAAAAAATATCTATTTTTCTGAAATCCACTAAAAGCAATTTATGTGTCGACTTTATTAACAAGCTCCAATTATGAATTATAATCAACAATGTACAATTTTAACGTCCGTTTGTCGATCAATTTTATGCATTTCTAATGACTGAACACCACGTAATTTTGTCAAAATTTTAATTTTGTTTATTATTGGTTAGCCATCTTACTTTAAGCCGCTTTAGTAAAAAAAATAATAATCCATTCTTTCAAATAAGTTTACCAATTTATATACTTTAAAAGTACGAACTGTTATTGAAATTATTTATAAGATCAATTATTACTGTTTATTTTGCCAAGTAACTTTTATAAATTACTGATTTTTATTTGCTGAAAATGTAAATTCTGTTTAAACGATAAACTAGTTATTGTTTCACTTTCCTTTAATAATAATACTAATTTAAACACAAGGGAGTATTATTTATAACCACTGCCATTTATTACCATATTTTTGCATCAATCTATTTCGAACAACTAACTTCCTGTCTTTGAACATAATTCGTTATAATTAGAACAAATTTCAGGATGAAATTTAAATTCTATTTAATTATTTCAAAACCTTCATTTGAAATCAAATAATATGACGTATGGAATTGAAAACATGGGAGTTTATTCAAAAAATCTCTTATAAATGTTGCTTAGTGACATTTTATATAATTCATCACTCAGTTTCGCTTCAGAGGGTTTTTGTAGGGGTTTTTGCTTGAAGTACAACACAGAATAAGTTAATTTTATTAAGTTTAAGAATATTTTTTTTTTGATTTTAAATAATTTTGAATCATAAATTTTTACTTAATTAATTATTAACTAAAAATTATAATATTCAATAAAGTTGTTTATAAATAATTATTATATGTAAATATGAATTAAGTAAGTCTATTATTTATTAATAAACGAAAATTTTTTTACATTTATTACAAAAATATATTAAAAAATATTACTATAAATTATTTGTCTTAGCTGGTTTAAGTTAATATTTTTTAATTTTGTTATTTAAATGTGATTTATTATTAATTTTTAAATTTTTTCGTTTTTAGATCTAGAATTTTATATAAACATGAATTATATATATTATTATTTGTAAATAAAAAAATTAATTTTTTTTTATGATTAGAAAATAACATTAAAATTCACGATTTAAAAATACTTTTCCTTGATGTTTTTGATCACTTGTTAAACAGTATTTTTTATTATACGAATTTTGTGGTCAGAGGAAATTGATTTTTCTGTCGAAGTGAAAATCCTATAATAAACTTGTTATCCAGGGTAATAAGATTTTAACACGCGGGTAAGTTGGTGTGTTATTGATTTTTCTAAATTATAGAAAATATTGTCCAATAGAACAGGGTGTAAATCGTGTTAAAATATTTGATATTATTTATGCTGGTTGTTTGCGCTGAATTGAAATAGTTAGCATTGGATCTTTGAAAACTTATCCCAGGACTTGAAAGAACAGTTGATGCAGCAGATTTGAGAATATCGTGCAACGAATCATTAACTGAATTTTTCATTTTTTGGTGGGGGGGGGGTGAGGTTTGAATATATTTTTTACTTCTTTAAGAGTCATGATTGTGCATAATTGCTATCGAACATAGGCATCATAATAACGGTTTCCCTAGTTTCACCTCGTTCGGCATAATTACTTATTCTGCCTTCATAATGCTTCATTGTGATCTGGAGCTTCGAACATTGTATTTGATATTCCTGAACAAGTGCATTTATATTGTTAAAGAATATTTCCAAATGTTTATTTTTATCTGATATCTCCAAAACATAATCTTTCAATTTAGAAATTGTACCATTTAATGATTCAATATGAGCTTTCAATCGCTTATTTGTGATTTCTAATTCCATAATTATACCACTTTGCTTGGAATCTTCAAGTTGAATTAAACACAAGGTTTCTTTATTTTGTTTCAAAATTTCATCTCGTATTGATTAATAACATTTTGATAAGTATTTTCCTTTGCATATGATTGTGTACATATGTACATCACTCTTATTGATTTTACTTCTGCTAATTTACATTTCAATTCCAAAATTTCAGTCATAAGCTTTTCAATTTGATTTTGAACAACATCTTTTCTTTTTATTTTAATTTCAGATAACAAATTAAACATACATTCCTTAAAATTAAAGTTACCGAAAGAAGTTAAATTGTTTTAACTTAAAATACAAGGAAATTTTAAATTCCAACTTTAATTTTTAATTACCAATACATTTTCAAAAATTCCAAACTTTTTTTCAATTTACACCCTTATTATTTAAAAAACTAATTTTTTTACATTTTTAAACCTTTTTTTAAAATCCCCTTTACATTAATAAAAGATAACAAATTTATTAAAAGGTTATTCAGATGCTGCAGCTTCTTCAGATATTACTTCTTTGTCAGCTTCAGCCTCTTCAGTAACTTGAGCAGCATCCTGAGCCTCAGCAGCTTCACCTGTTTCTTCGTATCATTTTCTAAAGGAAATTAATTTTATTTATAAGACCTCCAACTACATATGCGTTATTATATTTTTTAACCAAATATTAAAACGCTCAATTTCTGTGTTTAGTAGTTTGTTTCTGGTTCTGAATTTGAAATCTATATTTAGGACTTGTAATTAAATTGATTGAAAGTTGAAAATCAAATGACTATTTCTGTCATAATTCATTCTGGTAGACAGATTCTTCTGTGGTGAAGTGACACACACATAAATATATAAATTAAACCTAATACTGTATAATATGCTTTCAGTTGCTTATCTTATATATGTTCACTTATTTAATATGTGTTCAATGTGAACTTCTATCATTTTTTCCCGAATAATATGTTGAAAAATTATCCGATTATTTGTCTAGTAAACTACATTCTTTTAAATTTAAAAAATTACACTTATCTTCAGATTTACAAGATGCATAAATTCCTGAAAACATTAATGTAAAGAGCTTCATCAAATATTTTTTATCACTTAAAATACCTCTAGTTTTCATTTAAAATCTTTCAGTTGAAAATATATCAGTTCTAATATTATTCTAATTTAAACACATTTATAATCTATAAAATTGGCCACACAAAAAAGGAATTAATTTTTTGGGGGATTTACATATCTAGAACAAAATGTATATGTTTGAATAAAGGTTGTGAAACAGTAGTATAAAATCATGCAAATGTGAAAGATCAAATTGAAAAATAGGTGGTGTTTTAAATTAAGAAAAAAAATCCTAGTGACTTATAAATGTTATATCAATTTTTACACTACTTGTGTTATATTGTTTACGAATTTTTGAGTTAGGCTTTTTCGATGGTTTCTGAGGAAAATTCGCTTTAAAGATAAAACAAAATAATAATCAATAATCTAAAAATAAAAAATAATGCAAAGTAAAGTATTTCATTTGTGTCAAAAATATTTGAACTCTAATTTATCACTAATTTATTACTTCATTCATGTAATTTAGCTTGGTAACTTTTGAATTTTGAGGTTGAAAATTTTATTTTCATTATCAAAGATAAATATAACTTAAACACAAAACCTGTTAAATTTAGAATTAATATTTTCTTAATCAATTGAAATAAAAACCACGACATTCATAGTTAGAATTATCTTTTTTCCTTTGATAGTTCATTTTTATAAATATTTACCAAAAGATGTAACAAATTGTTGTGTTAACAAATTATTTTGATTAAATTATTAATCGTAACTAAAAATTATAGGGTCTATAAATTATCAAGTACACCCTTAGTCAAGCAGTAGAATGACTACAATAAAATAATTGTATATAAATATTCAATTTATTCATAGATAACCATTTATTCATACTTATAATACAATTTATTCATATTTATAAATCTATTTATTTATACTTATTCATGTTTATAAATGTTTATTCATCTTATAAAGCTATAAAATTTACATACTGAATTTAGAGCCTGTACATAAGTTATCATATTTTACTAGATATTCTTAATTCAAATTCTATATTAATATTATCTTTTCAATTTGCTAACCCTTAATTTGAATGAAAAATAAATCTGTAAAAAAGAAAAATAATAACCGTTGATTTCATAAATTCATTTTTGCCACCATGTTCGCCTTTCACAATCGAGAAAACAAGGCTTACGAGTATTATCCCGTTAACTTAAATTGACGTGAGAGACAATATTGTGCGTGTGGCGAAGGGAGGAGTTACAAATAAGATAAACTCCAAATGAATGTGTGAGTTTAGAATTTCACGGTAACCATATAATTTAAGATGTGTGAGTTTAGAATTTCACGGTTACCATATAATTTAATAGTAAATGAGTTTTAAGAAACAATTGTATATAAATTTAATAGGATTACTTTAGTTAAGATATTTAATTATCTTGTGTTTAAATAATTGATTATTTGACACTTTTATGAAATAAATCTTGATGGAAATTAATTCGTTTAAAAATGAGTTGGATGTAACTGGTGACCACGCCGAAAATATTAATATTAACAGTTTCAAAAACAATGAAATCATTAATGGAATGTCTATCAAAATTATGTCAAGATATGCTTACACTAAACATTCGACGATATGATGATGGACGAGGATCGAAAGAAGCAGAAGAATGGTTGTTGACAAATCGACAGCGATAGACAAGCACATTTTATGTATTATTAACAGCATAAGCTAATAAACAACAGATGACAAAGCCAAGACTTGGTTCTTAAATACATTCACAATTACAAAATCAATGACTGACAAAATCATAGAATTGGCAGATTTGGAGCAAGAAGATGATAAAAGATTTACAGCATTCGGAATTCGACTAAGGAAACTTTTAACTGAAGTTCTTAATTCAGGACAAAAAGAAAAATGCATTGTTCAAGATCTCATAGCAAATAAAGTACATGATTCGAGATTAAGAAAAATATTACTGACAAAGCCAGAAACAAAAATTGACTAAACGAGTGCGCTGGCAATAATTTTTGAAATTAATAAAAATGGAAGCAATAAAACAAAATCAATCAAGTATATTGGTCAAAGAACATATACTAACACGGGACTTTTATGAAATAAATCTTGATATAAATTTATTCGTTTAAAAATGCTTTGGATTATAAATTTTGTAAGTAGTATATTTATAAGTAAGAATAAATGGCTGTATAAATTTATGAATAACCCGCGTTAATTAATATCATAATTTCAACGTTATTAATTCTAATTTCAAAGAGTAAAATTTAAAAACCCTGGAATAATATAAGCGCTTTCGATGGATTAATACATTTTTAAGAGGGTTTCTAATAGCTGCTATCTTTTTTATTTAAAAAAAATTGAACAGAGGAATTATTTCCAGACTGTTCTTCTTCTACCGGACTGGAAGCAGTTTATTCAACCCGATGGGATAATTTCCCACCGTGACCAACACGATTATCTCCACCCAACTGACATGGGCTATTCAAAATTAATCGACATGATGTTGGATGAGTTGCAAATTGCCATGCCGTCTTCTTTCTTGAAACCCGACCAAGCTTTGAATGTAGCTGTCAGCGGTGAATCGAGCTAATAATGGGATTTATTTTGAGAACACGAATAAATATGGTGCAATCATATTTAATATTTGAAAATTAATTTTAGTATGGCATAAGAATATTTTTCTATTTTGTTTTGTTTTTTGGATTGCCTACTGATTTCTATAAATTTATTGAATTTATATTACTCAGTGAGCTCCTTTTGGTTATAACTTAGTGTTTGTGAATTCTTTGTTATGAAATGCGGATTGGTATATAATTACAATATCTCTGGTTTGTTTTCTTTGAGATATCAAAAGTTTTATTTTCTATTGTATGTGGTTTATGAGCTACTTAAATGATGTCATTAATTGATAGAGAATGCATATATATATTCTACTAATTTCTTGTGAATAATATTCTTAATAAAATATATTTGGTTTTTAATGCATGTTTGAATATCTGAAAGAGAAAATGAAATAATCTCTGATAGATAAAGATGGAATAATCCCAGCTTAGGAGCCATCCGTAAATGACTTCACGCGACTTTGGCAGACTTTTACCCCCTCATCACAAAACGTTAGACCTCTTTTCAAATATGATGTCACAAATTTTTGCCACCCCCTAAAAATTCGTATTTCATATTTGATAATGAGCATGTTTCATATCACTTTATTTACATTTTAGTATGTATTTAGTGTAATGCTGCACTCTAATATCGTATGAGAAAACATGTATAAAAAGTGGTCCTGGAAAGCTGAAATTAGGGGACATCCATTAAGGACGCCCCCAACGCAAAAGGAACACTTGGGAGGGCGTTCAAGTACTTAGGATATCCCCAGCAGCATTGATTGTTTAGATATTATACATAATGGATTAATGATTTTTTAAAATTTTCTATTATCTTTTTTTACTATATATGGTAAGTAAGCGGCATGTTTCATGTCCCCTATTTTTCCCATTTCATCATTTTAATTATTTATACATATTTTTTCTCTATTTTTCATCTAATATTGTATACTACTGCATATAATGTTGAAATTAAATTTAGCCTATATGCTTAAAAATTATTTAAATTTATATTTTTGGAGGGTTGTCCTCCATAGGTTCGTGAAAAGAGACAAAGGGAAGGGGAATCAAAAATTGATTATTTTGCGGCACGTCCTTAATGGTTGGTCCTTTTCTACGTAATAATAGTATACAGTATTAAGCCATCTGTTGTCTTGAATGTTATGCAATTGGACTTAAAAAACGTTTTCATCAGACAAGAAATATATGTTAACAAGGTGTTTCACTTTGCTCAAAAGTTTCTTTGGACATTACGCCTCTTGTGGAAATTCTCTTTCAAAGTTTTCATGGTGGAAATTGCAACACTGAATATAAATAGTATTCTTAAAATTGCTACAATTAACACGAAGACAATTTTTTGAAAAAACAAGTCTGAACATGGCGACGGATCTACAAAGATTAATTAAAAGATTGTTAGGGTTTTTATATTGGTGCACGGAGAACGCAAAGCAGGTCAATCAAGAGTACAAATTTGGAATTTTTACAACTTGTAAATAAATACAAAAATTAATTTAAAAATAAAATTATTGTAAGGAAAACAGGCATATACGGATAGCAAATGAGTATAAATAAGCTAATATAAAATCAATAAGGTATCAAATAAAGATATTCAATAAATAAAATTAATTAAAAACTCAATGCATCATTTATTAGTTATGGAGGGAAACCGAGGAGATATTTAGATCAATTCTGTCATAACATCTATAAACTAAAATTAGGATTTAGGATATTAGAGAAGCGAGAAGTAGCCTTACCAATTTGGGTAGCTAAAAATGAAATAATTATTTGGATAAGGATTAATCAGATTAGTTTATTTACTAAAACACGTATAAAAAGAGCAGACAAATTCAAAAGAGACCGATGGGTCGAAAAAGGAAAATGTTTCCATATTTACAAAGGTGAGTCTGAAAGCGAGTAAAACCTAATATCAAATTAGCATACAAAAGAAATTATGATATACTAGGAATAAACTTAACTATATTGCAAAGATGCAAGTCAAGAAATATTGTTTTGACATTTGTATTAAATGTGGTAAATATGAATAAAAGTTTTAGTGTTGGATCTTGTTAATTAGAAAAATTAAAGTAGGAGTAAATGAAAAAACTGTTTTGTAATAAATAAACCCACCAAAATATCAAGAATCAAGTACTTCGAAATAAATGTTAACAAAAATTATACGGCAACTACAGTGGAAATATACAAATGTGGTTGGTTGTAAACAACCGGTTTGTAGCATAAAGAACCAAAAATCCAAAACAGAAACCGAATATTTGCATGCTCTGTTAGTTATTCAAATTTTTCAATTGAAATAAGAATTGATGCTTTTTTGGAACTAAAATTAGCTTTTGAATACATAATAGTTCATATTACTTATCAGAAAAAAATCATCATAGGTTATGGCTAATTTTTACTACTCAACTTTCACAGTGAATGCACCTGACAACTTTGGAAATTAGAGTTCGTAGTTGTACATAAGTGTACATTTATTTATTTCAATCAGTTGAATTCATCTTATTTTATTGTCTATGAACCGCTTTCTCAAATTATAAAATTACGTAAGTAATATATTTACATTAGTACTTGTACTTTTGAATTTTAGTCTGCGAATAATTATACAAAATTATTTTCATTATAAATTAAAATATCAAATATAGTTATTTGACAGGCTTAAATTATTAATTCTTTTTATAATAATATAGTAATTAAACTTCAAAATGATAATTGTTTATTTTACTTTTAGCTTCTTCGTAACAATTTTTAATTATTATTATTTTTCAAAGAAAATTTCAATTTATTTTATCAATTAATTTTTAGTGGTGACACAAATTATTAATATAATACTTAATTAAATATAAATTATAAATTCTATACACAACATTAATAGAGAATAATTATATTTTTGTAATTTACTCAAACTAATTTATTAACAAAAAAACTTTTTTGATTTGACTATCATATTTATTGATTTAACTTGATATGAATCTTTTCCACGTAACTATAGCAACCTATTTTATTAAATTGGATTTTAAAAATTTAGTTTTCAAATATCTTAGTTACATTTTATTCAATTTTTTTCTTTGTAGGGAATCAACAAATAACTTATTACATAAGTATGTATTTTTGAAAAATTAATCGATGAGAAATAAATCAATAAGTATTTTCATTTTGTACTTTACTCAAAATAATTTATTAAAAAGTTAATTTCCTGATGTGACTATCATATATCATTGATTTATTTCCATGTAACTATTTGAAACCTGTGTTATTAAATTTGATTTTAAAAATTTGGTTTTCAAACTTATTAGTTATATTTTATTTTATTTATTTCTCTGTTGGGAATCAACTAATAATTTATTATATAAAATTATATATTTTTTTGACCAATTAATCGATGTGATATAAGTCAATAAATATTTTTCATTTTGTACTTTACTCAATCTTGATATTAATGAGTTTCATGTAACTATAGCAACCTATGTTATTAAATTTGATTTTCAAACATCATATTTATAATTTATTCAATTTAAGTTGATTAAAATTTCAATTTGCATGTAATTGTTAGTATAAACAATCGATGTTAATTAGTATAAACGAATGATTTTGAGGTATAAACAACCAATTATTATTTAAATTATTGTTAAAATATTATCATAAGTAAGTTTACTTTTTTATGTACATTTAATTTACTATTTTTTAGTGAATTATTGCTATACATATAAATTTTGCGTAGCTATTAGTCACGAATTAATAAATGTATACCTATATATGTTCTTGTTCTTATTCATTATTTTTGTAATGTTTTGTGTTTACATTTTATTTTAGTTTTTTTAAATTTTTTTTTGATAGAGGGTGGGTACTAAAAAGTGCGCCAGATGGGACACATCTACCTACTAGTGCTTCTTTCATTCTGAATTTCATGTTTTAGCTTCCATAAAACTGTCTTTTTACATTCTTGAAGGGTGTTGGCAATGTTGGCGCACTGGGTAGAATTAATTTTGTTTTAATCGATGCGCATTTGTTAACTCTATTTTCCCAATCACTCTTGCCTTTCTAGGGTTTCTCTCCCAGACGCCCCACAATTTTGACCTTACCACTGTATACCCATGAGCAAGCCCATGTTGGTACTGTATACAGCAGCCGAGAGTCCACAAGCAGGTGAGCCCCGTTTCCAAGACTACTCCTTGTGATAATCTCGCTTTCGGGTTCCTGACGGCCGATAGAAGGACTTACGTCTATGTCATTTATCTATTTCTCTCGATATTGGCACACGCTTTCCCATCTGTTACTATCGATTTTATGAATACTTCCGAATCAGAATTCCTTTCAAGTCTCGTACACGTTTACCGCCGGAAATATGTTCTTTTATGACTTAGCTACTTATTTATCTTCTGCCCACTAAATTTGGCTAATATTAATTTTAAATATTTAATAAAGTAATTTTAACTACTAAAATATAAAAAATTATCCAAAGGAAAACTTGGAATAATAACTTTGAAAATTTAGATCCTTAAATTAATTAAAATCTCCGAATTATTTCCGAATTAATTATTAAAATACGAAAAAATATTGATAACCTCGAATTTTGTTTTAATTTGGAAAATCTTTTCCTTAAATAACCGGCGACAATTTGAACTTTATATATATATTAATTTAATTGCTGTTAAATCAGCTGTTTTTAACTTCAAGAAGGTCTCCTGGTCGTTTTTAAGGGAAAATAAAGTCCTCTCAAGATTTGTATTTTCTTTTTAGTTATATTTATTCTTTCATTTCTCAACATACTCTTTATAAAGGCTTAAAAGTTATTTTTACGATAATTATAATTATTTCCACTTTTCAATAATTTAGGTTAAATACAGCTTTCTAATCATATTTTTCGCATGCATCAAACTTCACCAATCTTACTTTATACTCAGGCAAGATTTCATACATCCCTTTCTTATTTATAGAAACATCAAAATTTGTTAAAAAATCAACCATAATTATAAAAATTCTATTTTACAAATACAACGTTTACAAAAGGGAAAAACAACAAAAATTAAAATAAAATATAATCAAGTCATAAATGGATTTGTTAAACTGACACAATAAAATTCGGTTTTTGACAAAATCAGCTTTCGTCCGTCGATGTCGACGGGGAATCTCCATTTTCGGCTACAATTTAATCCGCTGGATCCGACTTGGGTGACGGAGTGACATAATTCATCCCCGAAATCGTCCACCCAGTAACTAGCGAGAGTCTGCGATCTCTCCTCCATTGCATCTGTGGAATTTATGACGGGCGAGATGTCCATGCTCATTTGCACCTCGTTCGTTTCATCAGTACGAATTTGCAATGCACTTTCTGCTGATTTTGCCGGATTTGGGATAGTTTCATCTTTCCTTACAAATTCAGGGTGCTGTTCTGCGACAAGTGCAGCAGCTTCTTCGAGCACCTGCGCCGCATTATTTAGCATCGTGAGACCTTCGGCTCGACGTCGTACCCGGCGGCGACGATTTTTGCTCGGGAGGTGTTTCTTGCTGTTTCGGGGAGTTTGAGCTGAACCAGCTTGATTTACTTCCGGGAGACGGTTTGCGGGAATCAAATTTAGCTTCACCGCTAAATCCCAACCCGCTAGTCGTTTAGCTAATTCCGTTTCCGTGAACGATGCGATGAGCACGGCACTCTGATCATTTATGATGATCCGTTGAGCCCGGTTTTCCGCAATTAGCTCTTCTCGGCATCTCGACAGCCGGTGGATTTTATCCTGGAGGATTTTGGCCGCTTCGGGAGCGAACCACGTACCGAGAGTACGCTCGTGCTCCGCGAACAGTTTATTATATTTCTGCTGGCAAGATCTATGATCCAATTGAGTAGGCATAATATTTTTTTCGAGGTATTTTGGGAATTTTGTATCCTGGCTGCATGTTTGAAAATCTTCAGTGTTTGATAATTGATTTCAAAAATAAGGAGTTGCTTAGAAATGTTCTCAAGATGGCGAATTTACTAAACGATGAAAAAGTTCTTGTCATAAACGTAGGAAAATAGTGTAATTTAAATATAATAGAAATTTAAGAATATAATAAAATTAATAATTAATTGATTCGCAAACATTCCCATTCCTCATTTATTTAAGAATCCGTATGAATTACTGCTAAAGTTTCTAAATGTGAAAGTCTGTCGAAACTAATTCTGTCGGAGAAAAACGAAAATCCTGATGCTCCGGTCATTGTATTTGTTAACATTTTAATTTAGATGCGTATTATCGATAAAAATTGTCGTGCGTTCAGTTCGATTTATAACAAAAGAAAAACTTATTCTATTATCGCTTCCTATACTTAACCCTAGTCGTTCCCGTCACTATAAAAATTCGACAGGTTTTGAAAAATGTATTCCTACCTAAACATTCATTTGAATGTTGTCCCCTTAGCTGTGTCGATATTCCCGAATTTTAATCCCTACCGTTCCGACCAACATTGAAGTGGCCGCTACGGTGAAGTACGACGGCGTCCTACTCCGCGATCAGTGTGACAAGACCTGACCATGCCGGCAGACACCGAAGAGTGGTTGACGACAAGACAGCACATCAACATTCCTCAAATTTAACCGAGGAAATTGAATCCTGCCAAGCCATCTTCCACAAATTAAAGCATGTATAAAATGATATTAAATTAGGGGGACCTGTCGTCGATACTAAAAGTATCGCGACCATCCATGATTAAGAAAAACAATTACATTGACACTTCAAAATATATTTATCATAACAATCAATTGAAAAATACTTACAGTTAAAATAATTTCAAAATTCAAAAATATTTGATAAGTTTTAAAGGTTAAATATTGTGACAATGGCTATTGTATTTATACTGTTTTCGTGCGTGTGTGCGACCAATCAGAGTATTTTGAGTCTTTTTCGGCTATTTTTCGGGGGTTTTTATTGTTTTAATTTTTATTTTAAATCTTTTATTTTTCTCCTTATTTTTCTCTATTTTTTGATATTATTTTCTTAATATTTCGTAAATCTTTATTTCTTTTTATTGCTTAATCGTTCCTTTTGGTTATTTCTCTTTTTATTCTTTGTTATTTAAATTTTTGGTCGCCGCTTCCGCCTATGTATTTTCTAGACCTTCTTTTGCAAGGTTTTGGCGGTTTTATATTTTTACTTTATTTTTCTATGTATTTTTCGTGCAAAATTTATTAATTATTTGTTTTAATTAGTTATGCTATTTTTTATTTTGTTTTATTTAATGTTTTTATTATATTTTTAATTTCTGTTTGCGGTGCGTGCTTGTGTTATAATAGCCATTCTCATAATTCTCAAACATGACTTTTCATGGTTGTTTTATTTTGCTTTAACGATGGCTTATAGCCCAACAGCAATTTATTTCCATATTCTTTTTGGTGCTCAAATTTGAATTCTTTTCTAAAAACACACAATTCTTTACGAAATGTGTTTTATATAGATAACCATACAAAAAGAATTATGTTTTCATATCTATTCCAAAAATATTGAATTATTTATTTGTTTTTTGTCGATTGTGTACAGATTAAAGTCCTAAAAACTTTAAGTTTGTTTAACAGGAAAAGATGTTAAAAATAAAATAAAAACGTAAATTATTTTCAGTCTTGGGTACTCATTTCTCATAGCAATCTCGCATGAAAAAATGAAGGCAAACCAATCAAAGGAGAGGGAATTTTAAATTTTTAATGATAATATTAGTTTACGCAACCTTCATAACTTGTTTTTTATTAATTATATGATTTAAAATTTTAATCGCTAAATTACATTCAATTCTTATTAAGTAAACAAAAAAAGTCCTGCCTTATCTAAATGAGAGATTATTACTTAAAAATGGTGATTAGTTTGAGTTGGTCAAATAAAATTATTTCGTTGGAAAAGTCAGATATCGAAATCATTTTTTGATTTTTTTAAATGTGAAAAAATTTTTTGAGTAAATTAAATTTCTGAAATGCTATTTTATAAACAAAAACAAACAACCTAATTAAATAACAAGAATCTTGGATATTACAGATTGCTTTATTTTCTGAATTTAGGTTTCTTTTTTCTATTTGTTTAAACAAATAAATTGTTTATTGAAAGATTTCACTTTGATTTAACTTTAATAATAATTTGGTCTTTTACAATCAGGCCTGATCGATCGATTGCATGTGTAATAGTTTTTGACATTAGTTGTTTTAATATTGAAAATAAACACAGTTTTTCTTTTAATAAATATTATTATAGATTTAGTTATTTTACACATGACTTCAATTATTTTCTACCCATTTTTTAAAAATAAAGTATGGTCCAATTGTTTCAAATTGTGCTTTTGATTCTCAGTTAAATAGCTATTTTTACATCAGGAATTTGCTAATATGAAATAACCTATTATAAATAAATAATTTATACAATCAATGACTTTTATTGTTGTTTCCATTAAATTATTATTTTTAAAATTTTAATCATTATCAAATTATTCAAAGTATTTGATCGGGAAGCAGTCCGGTCCGAATCAACATCCAATGATTTATTCAGTTCTTCATCATTGCCGATAGCCGATTGGCAATCTCGAGGAACAATACGACCTTTCTTGTTATCTCTTGCAGCATCACCAGCCAATTCAAGTAAATCAGCAGCTAAACATTCCAAAACTGCCGATAAACAAACCGTTGCTCCAGCTCCAACACATTCAGCCAAATTTCCCTTTCGCAACTTCCTGTGAATTCTACCACCAGGAAAATGAAGACCAGCTCTTGAGCTACGAATTCTGCATTAGAACATATTTGTTTTTCTAGCTTTACTTATCGTAGACATATTAAATGACTTTAATTCTAGCACTGAAATCGAGGATTTGATAAAACAAGCCCGAGAAGCCATATCCAATGCGCTCCTGAACACCTCATCATTTGACTGGAAGATAGGATACCATAATTCGGTTAAATTATGTTCACAAAACTTCATCAAAGTTGACAATTGCATAATTTTTAAATCATTTTGCAATGATGATGTTTTCGTTCATGCATTTACATTTGAAGAGTAAAAATTAGAAAATAGCATAAGCAGAAATTTCGACATAATTTCCAATTCTGTAAGTGATGACATTATTTTAAACGGGAAAAGAATTTTGGAATTATTTAACGCGTCACAGAATAATCCACTTTCAAATAATTCAAGGTTTTCACCAAATAAAGTTGAACAGTACTCAATACCAATTTCATCCTCATCATCAAAGCCGTTGAATTTCTTAATTGAACTCATTCTTTTTCCAGCTTTACCAATTGTTCTGTAGCAAAGCGAATGCATGTTCTTTGATAATTCGCCATCTAACTTACTTCGATGAATTGCATCTTGAATTCGTTTAATATCTCAAAATTTAATATCCTTTCCTGTGATAGGCTTTATAATACGACCCAATTTGTTTTCAAACGTTTTGTCATAGACATCACTTAGGCGACTAAGAGATTTACGAATACGTTTCTCTCTACTATTATTAATATCCGAATTAACAGATTCAATAACATTTTCATTTTCCATATTAAATAAAAGTTGAAAATTCAAAATATTCACATATCATATATTTTTTAAAGTTCCAAAAACAATTTGCATATATTATTTAAACAACCACTTTTAAAAATTCAATATAAAATTAAATATCATATAAAATAAATCATTTTTAAATAAAACCCACATTATCAGAAACCGGGGCTAAATTATTGTTTTTTATTTAATTTTAGAGAATTTTAATTGTAAGATCCTCTACATTTATTTTAATTTACTTTACCATAATTTAATTTATATGGTGCATATCCACAAAGTATTTTCAACCAATCAACAAATAATATTAATTTTGACAAAAATACTCCTGACATTAATTATAATAATGGTAATATTCATTACTCTAATATAAATCATAAACAACTGAACAGTAATGATATAAAGAATACATATTTAGCATTACTTTACTATTCCTTAAAAGCTAGTTTATTGACCCTTAATCACTTTTTTTAAGAGTATTTTGTGTTACTGTCATACAAATGCCAATTTTTTAACTTGAAAATTGTCGCATTTATTGTTCATGCACAATCTTAGGGTATAGCTACACTTACGATGTCAAAAATGAATGTGATGCTTATATCTCGAAGATGAGCACTACAAATTTTCAAAAATTGATGGAAAGGAGCACTACGACGAGCTACTACATTTTATTTGCAATTACTAAATTACTGCATGAACTAGCGTGATGTTCATTTTAAATGAGTCATATTAATTAACTAAAAATGTACCGGTTTACATCATACTCATACATGTTACAACTTACATCATTATATGATGTGTTATGTATAGAATATAGTATGCGTATATAATATTGTACTAAATAGTAATTTTGCACAACTAGCACTTACCTGGATTTGGTTGGCTGTTCGGGCATCATACTTGGTAAGTGCTTAGTGACCATGAATAAGTTAATCGAGCCCTTATTATATTCATGAAATAAAAGGAAATCAAAATCAATTGCGATAGATTGTGTTATCCCGGATAATATTTCATTCATTTCCATCATTGTTTTTCATGAATAAAAGAATTCAAATTCTCAACAAAAATGTAGTCAACTAAAATATCTGTACTTTAAAATTGATTGATATTAAAATATTTCTTATATTTAAACAATTCTGTTTTGGGCGATTTCTATTTAATTTTGACTTGATGTAAATGCTGGTTAAATTTAAAATATAATTTAAAATAATATAAAATGTTTAATTATTTAAATGTTTAAAAATTTCATAAAAATATTTAATTAAAAGTTTTACATCCATTAATTTTATATTTTTGATGTATGATAGGCAATTTGGTTCCGCTTTATTTTCGTTTCATTAAGACAATGCTTCTCATCATGTTATGGTCTATGTCGCCAACAATAAAGTTTAAAAGTCAAATTGCCCCAGTTTTTGAATTAATTAACAAATTAATTTACAAGTCCCTACTTAAAAATTTCGATTTTGCTTATATGTTAATATCTTTATTTAATATATCTGATATCATTAAATTCAACAAAAACAATGAAAAGAAAACAACTTTAAAATTTATTTGATTTTTTTGTGTTAAGACTGCTACAGAGTTGCTTTATATCAGAAACTAACTTAGTCAATTTTTATCCTCAAATCACCTCTTTTTGTGACATTAAGGCAATTACTTTTATTTAGCAATAAATCACTAACTGCAATAAAACCACATTCAACCAAATATGATGATAGGAACGGTAAGATTTTTTCTCTTGCGATTGTAGTTGCATACAGATTTATCAAATTTTAAAATTCCATTAATTTCGAAATTGCCCCAATGGGGCCCTAGGGCCCAAAATAAGAAGCACTGATTTAGAGTAAAAGAAAAGATACCAATATCTTACTTTGACTTACAATTTTTCAACTTCGATATTATTTTATGACAACTACTTACTAATAATGTAGCTATTTTGTAACTTCCAATCAATATTGATTTTTTAAAACATAAATAATCAAATAATTTTAAACGATTCTGATTGGTTATATTTAATTCGTCGGTGTTTTATTATAAAGCCAATAACACTAAGAAACAAATCAACTAAATGGAGTACAGCAATTCTACGCCGAATTGTTCAAGAGAATTTTTATACATCGCTAAAAAAGTTAATCTATATTCACTTCCACCAATTTTGTTAATAATTCTAGTGGCAAGTATAGTTATTCATTTACAAACCTCTCATTCGTCTTGGAAAACCTATAAAGCCGGTACAATGTATCTTATAAGACTGATAACTTATACAAGTTTACTTAGTGTTCTCATTTCCGGCTTGAGCGTATGGATTACGGTTCTTAATATTGACTATGCTGAGCTATTTCAAATAGTTAAATATCCCATATTGAATATAACTTGTAAATTATATGACATGATTTCGCACGTCTTTGATGCTCTCTCTGAATGGTCATTTCTTTTGTTCAGTCTGGAACGAATGGCCGCAACGAACCTTTTGAAAAGATATCAAAACATCAACGAGCGAGAATCAACAAATTTCTATTGCACCTTTCAAATTAATCGCTATTATAGATATTTCTCCTTGATCAGATTGAGGATTTCCACTTTTCTCTTTGCAATCATAAACTTGGCAATCTATTACAATTATCTTTGGTTCATCAAATGGGACAGCTCTTCGATTTGTAGAATAACTCAAGATATCTTCTTGGATATCTCGATATTCGTCGAGTTGATTTATGAAAACATAATTCCGAAACTGTTGAACGTGATTTGCATGGCATATGTATCGGGGAATTTTTTCATTTATTGTCTTCGGGGAAAAATTTCGAAGAAATTCGATAGACGGATATCAACGAAACCGATCATGAAGCAAAATGGCAGATCAGAATCAATCATTTCTACTCGATCTCAAACCTTGAAACCTTTGACAGTTCACTTGCATGTTATAATGATGTCGCTTTATCTTTTCCATGCACTTCTTTCAATTTCTTTCGATTTTGGGCAAATTTCTTTTCAGTGGGCGCATTATTTTATCGGAAGTGATTTGCCGTATTGTTTTCAAAGCCTAAAAGTATTATTACATTGTAACTTAGTAATATTGAAGGAGCTAACTTCAATTATTTTCCTACAAATAATGATAAATAAAAATGGGTAATCTAACACTGCCAACACGGTGTTGAATGAGCTACATTTGGAGGGTTCTGTATAAATTGTAGAAGTGTTTCTATTAGTTTTAACTTGGCAATTTTAAGAATGTTTTTAGAGAAATATAAAAATATATTTGTTTATTCTTTAAAAATTGAAATTTACTTTTTTTGAGAGAAACTTGTTAATTTGTTTTAAAATTTCAACAATAAATTTTAACTCATTCAGTGTGACGCGTTGACCGTTTGGAGGATTCTTTGGTCAATGCACTTAACGTGTTAAAATATATTCAATGAGTTGATTATTGACAAATAAGAATAAACATTAACTTTAGAAAATAAAAATGTTCTATTGAGTGCAAAAATAAATTAAAATCTTAAAAATCGTGAAATCAATTTTCTCAAATTGCAGGAGCACGTAGAGAATGAAAAGTTACAGACTATTTTAATAATTTTAATTGATTCTGTCCCAAACAACGTAAATGATAACTAACAATTTATTGTAATTAACAATTTATTTAGAAAACAAAATCGCTGAATTTGACAAGTGAAATAACAACCATTGCTTTGTATCCTGCATTCATTGTTTCTTTCTCCACCTGCTTTCGCGAATGGCCTAAAATTCGCGCCTTTTTCGATGCCTCCAGCGGATCATCTCTGGCTCGCATCTCTTGTTTTGCAAAGGCGGTATAATCTCATTTATTGAGAAATTTTGGGTAGTTTCCCGAACCAGTATTTAGAACTCTATACGAGTGTTGCTCGTTTGATAAGTTTGTTTTTTAAACACCCTGTCCACATTTCGATGGTTCACTCCAGCCTCCATATTTCTAACGTTTAATTTCAATGACAGAATTTTTATATGATCTTGTGCTGCTTGCTCTATCTGGAGAGATACAGTGTAGTGAATCTTCTTTACTTGGTCAAGGTTAAACTAAATAGTCTCCATTGTTCTAAATTTCATCTTCATTCGCTAGCCACTGATAACCACATTTTCCCCAGAAAAATATCAATTTTTACTTTCAAATTTTTATAATTTTTATAAATTGGAAATTTTATATTTTATTTCTTGTAATTTGCATAGCCTCAACAAATGTAAAGACTGCAACAACACTAATTTCTGGTTTAGCCATTTGTTTTTGTTTTGTTTTGGTTTAATTCATTTTTATTATATTTGTATTTTACTAGAAAACGTTGAGATTTCAGAGTTTTAAAAGGCAGATTTTTACATTTTTAAGAACTTTATTTTTTATATAATAAATCAAATTTTTAAGATTTTAATACTAATTTTCAGTTCTTCAATATTTTAATACGTATTTAATAGGGTTAAAGAATACAAAATAAATATATATGCGGAAAACGACATCGATAAATAATAAACTGGATTCTGCTGTTATTTGGGATTATGAACAATTCGATTATAATGACAATCTGATTATTTGGAATAACAATTTAATGACAGTATTATATAAATTTTATTGTTGGTTGATGATGTGGTGTTTATTGATTGATTATAATTTTATTTTTTATTATTTTTGATTATTTAGTGATTTAATTGTTATGATAAATTATTGATTAGATTAATTATTTAAAATTATTCATTTAAAGAAATCATTTTATTTATGTTTGGTTATTATTATTAAAAGTCGGTTAACTCTAACTCCTTGTGTCCTTTTTGAATCAAATAAGTAAACCCAAAACAGAATAATTTTATTTGGACTTTACCAGTTACAACCCAATCCGATTTATTTCAATGTTTGTAATTACAATTTGTGATTTATTTGCACTCTTCAATCACCAAATAAATTTGATTACCTTAAGGAAGGTTATCCAATGGATAATCACTTTTTCTGATAGATAACTTTTGACTAACAACTTTTGGGAACAACCAGGTGTGCTGGCGCATCGAGCTCTAGAAGGGCCGGATCTTTTGGGACATAGGCTACACAATAATCTGGTAGGTAGCCGTTGGAGCTCGGAATGTGTCCGCTGACGATATCTACATTAATCTTCGCCAATCCTCTGCGCTGCTGATTGGCTAGGCATTGGTATCTTTGCTCCAATTGCTCGAATTTATGGAGTGCCTCCTTGGCTTCGTGACGGATCTCTCGAGTTGAGTTCTTCCCGGGCTTTCTCTTGATAACCAGACTGGGCAGTTCTACATCTTCGTCATGTCTGCCTTGGTTTCGATTTGGCCATTCGGGGGGTACCATATGTGGATATGGAATATCCCCGATCCCACAGGGCCTGGCGATATCGTCCCGTGAATTTACTGGGAACCGTCAATGTCGTCCGCTCGACATTTCTCCACTGGACACCTGAACATCATAATATCGTTAACTGTCAATATCGTTCATATTATCATTAAGGACAATTCGATTATCTGTTGAGAATTTAAAGGTATCAATCGACTTTCCTCTGGGTAGTTGGGTAACAACGGGTAGTTCGCTGTTTCTCAATTTGGTAGGATCAGTGCGATAAAACCTTGTCAACTCATTGTACTTACGCAAAGAAAATCCTTTTGGACACTTCAATTTAATATTCATCATTTGTGATCACTCTATTTATGATGGTATAGACGGGAATCCGGTATTATTCTACACGATAACACCTATCATCATGAAAAAAGAACAACGCTGAGATTGTATGATATTTATACATAGTGCATGCTTCATAAAAAGACATCTATATCACCGATATAATATTAGCCAAAAATTTCATTCAGATAACTAACCTGGTAAAATTACTAACTTAATATATGTATTATTACTACAAGTACACTACCCTTTATTCGTCACGACGCCTAACTCCATTCGCATTTCTGCAAATCGTGCCCAAAATATTTTAAAACAATACCAGTTGTTCATACCAACTGACTAACTTGGTGACCTTAACCTACTCTAACATCATATTACAAAATCAAATAATGCGAAACAAAACAAAATTCTATGTTAGAAAATAAGATGTATTAATTATTACTTCCATCAAATCGAGTTCATAAAGTGAGTTGTCTTACCCGATGCGTGATCTCATACGTTCATTTGTTCTTGTACGTTAACGCGTGACTTCTGAAAATTTCTATCATTAATTCCCGTTCGTTTTCGACTCAAATTTTCATCATCTCTCGCAGCGAAATCTCCTGATTTTTCCTTTTTATTTCTCCCCCTGATTCTGTGCATAATTTTTCGTAGACATATCCATGGTAGAATGATGACGATTTCCCCTGACACTACTTTTTATATGGATGTATAACTCATGGCCCACATGATTTCTAATACTGGTGGCCACTTCTTATTGGTTGTTGCATTTTTCTTTCTTCTCACTGACTCCTTCTAGACATTTTCTAGTAGATTAGGTGTGGAATCGTAAATTGTCTGTAACTCTGAGTGGTGTGTCGTGGTATTTTGGCAGTGGAGTTTTTCCTTACTCCTTCCTAGAGACACATATTGGATTTTCGAGGATTTACGGGTGTGCGACTGCTCAAATCGCTTGGGTAATTATTTCATTGTTACGTCATTTTCACATTTATTATTTTTTCAGGGAATTTAGTCGATTTCTAATACCTATTGGTTAGTTAATCATTTGCGGTGATAATATTTTAATCCTTAAATTTTAGATATTTATTGACACTTTAGTTATTCGGTATGGTCGGAGGAAATTTGTGTATTCTGAGTTCTGAATCTGGATCGATCTAGGGAACAAGTTTGGTGGATTGATAGTATGATTTTTTACTTTTAAGGATAATGCGTTCGACCGAATGATCTAACGGTGAATGCGATGTGGTCTAGATGGTTGTATGTTCTACGTTCTCAAAACACGAGGTGGAAGAAATCGTTGTTGGCTCTTTCTATCCTATGAAATGGTGAGACCTATTTTAATGTGTTATAATTATTTGCCTTTAAATATAATAACTTATATGGTAGTTGGCCTATATTTTCTTAATTAACTCTCTCAGTATAGTTATTCCCGATTACTAATTTAATTTTTTTTAGCGGAGTTTTCTAACTTACCTATATATTATGATCAACATTACATAGAATGAATTGTTGCGCCCTAATCGATTTTGTTCTCATCCCTGTGTTTTGCTTTTAGATATTCCTGGTAATCGTGCAAGAAATTATTATGCTAGCGGTTTGATGTTTGTAGGGGTTCGTGATCCTATTCGGATTTTGCGTGGGTTCTACGGCAAATGGGTGCATTTTGTTGGTGATTACAGGCGAGTTTTTATGAATAAATTTATTGCTGAGTTTATCTTTTGGTTTTTGGAATGGCTGTTGCCTGTTGTCTGTATGATTCGATACGTTTGGTCTTTATCATATGGGTGCATTTTCTAGTTAACTGGGGAGAATGGGTGAACGTTTTGTGGGTTTTTTACTTCCTATCTTGGTGAGTTAATAGATAATTCTACTACTAGGGTAGTCACATGCCCGACTGTGCTTTTGCAGATACAACTTTAGGGTCGTTTTCAAGGAGCTATTTCGAATTCATCGATACAATAGTTTAATTCGTCGACACTGGTATAGTGGTTTAGCTTTCTCGAGACATTACTAACGTTATCTAAGGGTTAACTCTTTATATTATTTGCTAAATTAACCTTTAATTTCTATCTATACCGGCAAAATATTACCTTAGGCGTATTTGATAAATTTTTATTCTAACTTTTTTATTATTTACTAAACTATCATTTGATTCTTATCTATACCGACAAGGTATTACCTTAGGCGTATTTAATAAATTTTTATTAACGTGATTTATTAATCGATTTCCGTAAGCTCCCTTCCCTTTAACCACAAGTTGATCCTAAGGTATTTGTGTGACTTAGATTTTAAGAGCGCCCACTGGACTACTCTGTGAGATAATTTTAGCCTATGGGTATAAAAAATTTAGGTCGATTTTTCGGGAGTGAGTGAAAAGGGAGTCAGCCAAAAGACTGGATCCCGATCTCCACACAACCCCTATAAGCGCAAATGATTTGGCGAGGTCTCTCACGGGCACGAGCTATTGGCGGATGAACCGCATTTACATCACTCGATAGGGATGTATGATTTTAATTACTTGCTGGTGTATGACTGTGGGCCGGAAAAATTTCGACAGTAATAAAAATAAATTCATCTTTTCGTATCGTATAATTGCCTATAATATTCGTTACATAGTTGCATCATTCACATGGCATATTCATAAACATCGTTCATGCTCACTTCAAATAGTTTGAATAGTTTTACAAATATATTCGTCCTCAAGTCTTGTTTCCAGAAGCTTGTGATACAATGCTGTTTTTTCTATTAAAAAACGTAAGAGCTTTTAAGAGAAAAAGTCATCCCTCACAAGTGATTAAAAATAATTCAAAAATTGTTTTTAAGAATAGCTAAAACTTTGTTTTAAAATTGATTAAATTTTATGTGAAAATGCATTGGTATATATACCTATTTTCTGTCCTTAACCTCGCGTGTTCTTTTTGATTTAGTAAAACAAAATTCGACCTTGCTGTTTTCTAGTGTATTCTAATCTTAATTTTTATTATTTTCTAATTTATTTTGATAATTTTTTATTTGAAATTTTTATTGAATTATTTCTAATTCAAATTCTTTGATTTAAATTTCATTTTCATGAAATTTTCATTTTTGTTAAATTATCAAATCTCGGTCGAATTTGTTGGGTTTTGATGCTATGTTTGTATTTGTATCGTGCGGTTCTTGTTGCATTTTGTCATTATTTTAATTTATTTTTATGTTTATTATTTTATATGTAATTGCTTTTCTCTCATATTTTGCTAGGTTAAGTTGATGTTTTCATGGGTTTGATTTTAAAGTTGTAGGTTATATTTGCATGTGTGTTACCGATTCATTTAAACATTTTCCAAGGCCGTATGTGTTCTGGCCCAACATATTCATTAATATTTTTAATCGTTGACTAAAGAATTCAGGGAATACGATTGATAAAATCTACGACGTAAAGGGGATCCAATAATCTAAAACGAGCACAAGTCTTCTAACGACAGCTCGTTGGACCCAAAGATCGTTCGGGCAATTATAGCATTAGCAATGGCGCTCACTTTTTGCGGACGATCTACCCACTCGAACACAGTTACAACGTTGCCTAGCAACGGGTGCCGAGTGGTAGCAAAGAAATATTTATATGACGTTACCTGGGTAACCACGGTAAGATTAAAACAAACAATAGTGCCCAGTAACCAACCATAAAAATAAGTAATAGAATAAAAATTAAAAAATATTAATAATTTTTTAAAAAATAATATGACCTTGATAAATTTTGAATGACCTTGAAAAAATATTATGAGTCACCCAATGACCTTGAATGAGTCATGGTATTTGTTTAAATGACCTTGAAAAAATATGATGAGTCATCCAATGACCTTGAAAAATATTATGACCCATCCAATGACCTTGAATGAGCCATGGTCTTTGTTTGAATGACCTTGAAAAAATATGATTAGTCATCCAATGACCTTGAATGAGTCATTGTCTCAGAAAAAATTTGTACTTTTGGACTTAGAAAATTTTCTCTCAGCAGGGGGAGAAGGTGTGCTGGACGTGACACATCCCACTACTAACATCGAAAAAGTAAATTATGATTAAAATATTCAACTCTAATTCACTGAAAGAAGTTTTAAATAAAACTTTTATAGAATTTACTTTTTTTAAAAAATAATAACATCCTTCGTAAAAAAAAGTTCTACCTAAATTATTGATTTTTTAAAATTTTGATGTCACAATTATAAAAAAAACAATAAAAAATAAGATTTAGAAATAATAAAAAAGTTCACCAATAAATAATTCTAAATATTATAAAAAATTACAACTCAAATTATTTATTTTTCATCTTTTTATAGCCCGGATTCTCTGATAATATATTATCATTGATTGGTTTCTTTCGTTTCTTATTCGTGGAGTTCTTTTTGACGGTATTCGAATCCGATTGAAACTTGCTAACAGTGGCGATAGGTTCAAATTTTGATTCCTCACTGACAATTTTCACGTGGCCAGAAAGAGGGGACCTGAATATTGAATATAAAAAATTTCTCATTTTTCTTAAACTAACTTAAAATCCAAATCGATTTTATCCAGATATTTTATCTTCAAATCCAGTGCTTCGGATTTTTTCTCGAATTCTTGGGTTTTTTTCTTCGACGGTGCGTTTTTCTTCTCTACGATCTCATCATCGAGTTTTATGTCTGCCTTTTCAGCCATTTTCTCAAACCAATTTCTATTGTTCACAACGGTTTTAGTAACATGAGATTGCGATTCGATCTCTCTTGCCAATTTGACAACTTCTTCGTAATATTCAATGTTCTTTATTTGAATGTCTTTCACGTCAGATTCTAAGATTGGAAACCGTTATTGGATTGATGAGTATCAATGAAACGTCTACCTGATTTTTGAAGACTGAACAAGAGTTTATTGAATTGTCCCATTTCATTCGGTGACAACATGATGATGCTGTACCCGGAATTGAGAGCTCTCGCTGTTCGACCGCTACGATGCAAATGAGTCTCAGCAGTGTGTGCAACATCGAAATGAATTACGAAATCGATTCTCGGGATATCCAAACCTCTTGCTGCCACATCACTAGCAATCAGCAGACTGTTTTCGGTTTTTGAAAATGATTCCAACTTTTTCAATCTCATTTTCTGTTGCATGTCTGCATTTAGAGATTTCGGAGATAGGCCAAGAGTTTGCAGAACCGATGTTAACCTTCGCACTGAGTTCTTGCTGTTGGCAAAGACAATAGTTCTTCCTTGATGATTTTTCAAGAACCAATATAATCTAGTGTCCTTGTCTTCTTGTGTTGGACATAAGATCTTCCATTGGCTCAATTGAGCAACATCAATTGTAGTATCAATTATCATTGGACATTCTTTCATACCGAGCTTTTCGACAAAATTACCTAACATAATTTCACAAACCGTTATGGTAATTCATAATGCCTGATTTACTTAATTTTGAATTCTTTGTTAATTTCGAAGTTAATTTTTTCATTTGTTTTTTCACAGCGTCTGCTGAATGAACAAATGTCAATGTGGCCGAAAACACGAGAGTTTGTCTCGGTTTCATTGGAACTCCATTGATAAACCTGTCACCTGCATTGGTTTTCATCCAATTCATGAAGTTTTCCACTTCGGCAAAATGTCCCTTTTCCAAAATTCGATCTGCTTCATCAATGACAAGAACCGATAGTTTACTAGCACTCAGAGCATGAGGATCTTGCTAGATTAGTAGTCGTTTTGATTATTGTAAAATTTATCAATTATAAAAATTCTTAAATAAATGTCAATACCATCGAAAAGCCGTACAACAATACTATATCTCATTTATACAAATTTTTATTTTATTTTTCTTCAAATTAATATCAAAAAGGGCATCCTAATTCCACATGTTATTGATAAAATTTTTTGGAAATAAAAATAGCTGACTAATATAGTTCTGTTCTAAATCTTTCATATTTTACAAATAGCTAACGAATAACTAATAGTGTAGAAATTGAGTTTTATAATTACTATCCAATATTTGAGAGCTATTAAATAAAAGCCAGCTGCATCTTTATCGAAAATAAAGAAGAGCTTGAAATTATAATGCATATCTTCTTTTTGTTTATTTCACCATTTTCAAATTGTATCGACTTTGGAAACAATGAAAACAAAAAGTAAACACATTCACCAAACGACAATATGCAATCATCTATTATTCGAATATTCTACCATATTTTCCCATTTACAATATTAATAATTTATAAATTCAATCAATAAAAATTATGATAATGCAAATCATTATCAATTTAAATATGAAAAGTCAAAATGTTTTGCTGAATTACAATAAATTATTGTCAATTTCATCTATTCGATGTAAATTAGGTTAGATCCAATGTGCCCAACGGGTCGATCGATGAGAAAATTTATATTTAAAGCTAAAATAAAGTTTAAATAAAAACATTGCCTCCAATAACTAAAATTTTTGAAAAGCAATGATTTGAAATTTTGAAAACTTCGAATTTAGATGAACGTAGGGGGCTTGGAAATGGAATTATTTGAACTAGAATGCGATATTAGCTTGAAATCAATAGATCATCTTGAAACATGCAAGTTTATTACGATTGAGAAATATCCGCTATTAAAAGATGCTTATCTTAGAGTTCATTCCTGTTATGCATCCACATGTTTATGCGAATCGTCATTTTCTCATATGAATTATATTAATATCTAAATATCATATACGTATAACTGAAAATCATCTTAACAACTGCTTGTGTTTAGCAGTCAGTAATTATGAACCTAATTACTAAAAATAACTGATAATATTCAACGTCTCATTAAATAAATGTTTTTTTAATGCTAACTTTTTTTGTTTATTTAGTCGATCGTCATTTGTTCAGAAAATAAAAAGTAGCTCGTTAGGTCGGGTTAGATGATATTTCTAAGTTACTGGTTGCATTTATCATGTTTGTAAACCCGAGCATTATCAGTCGCTCAAGGCATAACAGGTTTATGCAATCGTAAATGGATATTAATGTAGCTTAAACTAGTGAGTGATTTATCCGAGCTCAATGAAATGAGCGATTTTATAAATTCTGCAACGGTTAAAGGCAATTTCACACAAACGTACATATAATTCCAATGTCGTGATAAATGCAAGCTCGATATTCAGTCGTTGATTTCTTCAAAAATCGATCTCTTAATAAAATTGATGTCATTTATAAAGTTTTGTTTTACTTGATTAATTTTTCTCTATTTTTTCTGACCACGAAATATTTAAAATAATCGATTTATAACTCGTATTCTTAATGATGGGGAGAGATTTTTTTTTATTTGACTTAGATAGATCATTTGAAACTGCGGTACAATTTTTACTTATTATTTTAATAGTCAAAATAAATTTAATATCAAACACAAAATTTAATATCATAGTTAATTACTGGTTAAAATTGTATGTCTTGTGAAAAATCTGAATAAATAAATACTCACATCTTGAATAAATGCCCAAAACCGACCGGGAGTAACAACAACAATTTCTGGACGTCTTTTCAACAATCTCTCTTGTCGTTCGGCAGACATTCCACCGAAAATTGCACAAACTTGCAAATCAGTAAACTGACATGCTTTTTTTAAATGATCGGTCACCTAATTAAATTTAATTAGGTATTCAAATATAAATTTGCCACAATACCTGGCATGCAAGTTCTCTTGTTGGAGTTAAAACTAAACCGTAAATATGTTGATATGGTTTGCAATTATCTTCTTTAATTCGACACATTTCAACACCAGTAAAAAGTTCCGGTTTTATCTCATCGTCCTAAATTGTTTTTAAAAATAAAATCCTAAAATTTGTAATATACATTCCACGCAAATTCTAATTCGCTTTCAGAAGGAGATAAGTCACATTGGTCATTTTCTTCAACTTCACTATCCATTTCTATGTCTTCACTTTCCTCAATATTTTCATCTTTGTAAATATCAATTTCTTTTTGCTTATCCATTAAGATACGAGATATCATTGGGATCCCAAATGCTAATGTTTTGCCGGTACCCTTTTATTTATTTTAAAATAAAGCACAAATAAATTTTTTACAGTAGCAGCAGCTCCTAGAATGTCCATGCGATCTCTTATTGCACATGGTAATACTAATGTTTGAATTTGTGTTGGTTTCAAAAATCCTTCTTTTTCTATTGCTTTTAAAACTGGTTCTGGTATATATAAATTTTTCCAGTTATTAAGAATATCGTTTGCCATCTAAGTTTAATTAATAATAATTATAACAATTAAAAAAAGCACATTTAGAAGAAGAAAATTTAATGTGAAAAATTTATATTATTTAAACAACATTTATATTAACAATATTCATAATACAATGAATATTTTTTATAATTTTAAAACGTAGAATTTTGCAAAAAAAAGTGATAGAGATCATTTGTTTTAATGTAGCGGTAACACAACTTGTAAATATGGAACTAAGTCCACAAAAAATCAAATATAAAAACCAAATAAATACCAAAAAGCCTTAAAAAACATAATAATTAAATTAAAATAATTATAAATACAAGAAGAAAAGCACAAAATTATCAAATTAAATAAGATTCGACAAATAGCTCGATAAAAAAGATTTGACAAAATTGAATTAAAATTTTGAAAATATTTAGAAGATCATTTCGAGTTCGTCGCCATGATGCGACGTTTTGGGGAGTCGTGGGGCTGACCTAAAAATGATCTCAATCTGAGTTTTTAAAAATTACTTTTGATGAAATAATTATGACAATGAAATAGTTCTTATTACGATTAAATAATTTTAATAAATCAAATTTCCAGGTTATCAAAAATGTTGGGCGAAGACTAAAAAAACACAATTTTTGTTCATCTGGCACGACAAACCTTAAAAATTTTCAGCGAGAAACTCAAATGGCCAAATATTGACCAAATATCATTAATAAAACGATAAACGAGACAAAAACTAATTGAAAAATTGAAAAAAATACAAAAACTATATCAAAATAATGTGGTGTTTATGGGTTGTGTAACCTTGGCCCAAAATAGGACTTTTCTCGCCCCCAATGGTTTCCCGTTGCCAAGCAACGTTGGTAATGTAACCACTGGTTATGAGATCGCCAAAGGTGAGCGCTACGAAAGAACTGCTAAGGCCCGATCTCATAGCGGGTTCAACGCACTACCGATAGAAGGTCTCTGTGCGGTTTCTTCTTCCGGTCCCCTTCTCATCATGTTCGTCACACTTAATCATTTACTTTTCATCCGAACCCCTTTACGGTCTCAAAATTTTGTGCGGATTTAAATCCTATCACTACCGATAAATAAATAAAACTAAAGTGTCTAAACAATTATTTATTAAATTTCAACAATTAGTCATTTGCATGTCCTTTGAGTTTCAAGGCCCGGCGCTTCGCGCGTTAAATCTTCCCGGAACGACGTTGAGCCGGTTTCACGGAGGTTTAGTCGTTTCGGTCGCTTCTCTATAAGCCAACTGATCTGGCTCAAAAACCAGTGGATATGTTACGGCCTTGCCTTCCTGGCAAGCCGATAACGCCACTTCTAAACCGCGGATCTGAGTTTTCACGGCTTAGCCAATCCGATTTTCCTCGGCCCATCCGCGTTGTGCAGTAGTTACCCTTTGATATAGTGTCTTTACCTTGCTAGGTTCCACCCAGGTTGACTTAACCTGCTGGATCTCTCTGATCAACTGTAGTAGCTGTTGATGCAGTTCGGCATTTTCTTTGCGCGATCTTTCAAGTGCAGTGTTCAGGATTTTGTACAGATCCATGTCTACAATAAGACAAATCATTATGGAGGGTGTATTTTGTTTGCTAAAATTCTTTATGGGATGATTATAATAAACCTTTACTACACTATAATGGTTATATAAATTCTTCACTGCCCTATGTAAATAACTTAAGAACAAATAAACAGAGACAAAACCGTAATTTTTATTTCTACTAAATTCAAGGTCTACCCGAATTTCGGTAATATCCATTGGAGTTCCTTCTCGGTGGACTTCATGCATATGCGTGATCTCGCTCCTCTCTCTGGTTTCCGTCCTCTCTCCTCATTGCTCTAGGAAGTATTCGTTTTGGAACTGTGTCGTTCATAGGCGGGGTCGGTCTGTCTAGCCTTAAATCGTTGAGATCGAATTAGATGCCGTACGAGGGGGCATACCCATCCGTACTCGGAATCTTACCAGCCGCGATGTGGGAGTTGATTTGAACAAAGTGGCGTCGAGCCCTCTCTACTTGCTTGTTGTTCTGTCTTTGATGCTCTTCTAGGCGATCCAGAACATATTCAACGTGGCCCAAAGTTCTCCAGCCGGGTTACGGCCTGGCTCCCTTTTTATTGCGACATGTGGCAACTCCAAGTCTTCATAGTCTCATTGTCAGCCTGATCTCGATTCCCTTACCGGGGAAATTGAGAGTCCCTCATCCCACATCGCCTGCCTGCATCTGGCTGCGGAGTGAGATGGGAATCTTACAGTAACTTGGGATTCATCTATCCAGGAGTCGTCTAAGCAAATTGATGATCATTATCGTTAATAATTTCATGAAAACTTTGTCGTCAACAGGGCGAAGTGAAGCGTGGTGTATGTGGTTGATCGACCTTAGGTCTAATGGGTGAATGGGTGATCGTTAGCGGCTAGTTGGGGTATGTCGTTGATGCTGTAGTATCACTATGTATCTTAGGGTTGATAATACGTTCAGGAATTGTACACAGAATGTTAGTTAATCTGGGTTCTGTTTTATGGTTACCTGTCAGTAAACTCATTTTAGTGGAACATGTAATCACGCAAGGTCGTCCCTTTCGTGGATTTATTTGTCAGAATAAATGGAACACCTCCTCCAGGTGCTTGTCGGTACAGGATGAAAACTCTATCTCTAAACATAGACGACATTTGACTGGGATTAGATACTTCTTAGTTCGATTCCTCGTTATATCATAAAAAAATATAAACTCAAACTACGTAAACCTATATTCAAGGCCGTCGTCGGGGATTACTACTGAAAAACATCAACTCTTCCCGGCATGGTGAGTATTTATTTTAAAAAATAAAAAAAACATGGAGTTTTTCCTTCATATAGAGTTTTCATTAAAAACAGCCTTGGATCGTCTCATCATGTAGACCATCCCTTTAACAGAACATCGGGTCTTTCCATCGTATGGACCATTCATTTCATAAAACATCGGAACTCAGGTAGGATATTCATTTAATAAACATCGATTCTTTCCATCGTATAAAATATTCATTTATTCAACATAGATTCCTCCCATCATACAGTATATTCGTTTAATAAACATCGATTCTTTACATCATATAGTATATTCATAAACATTGATTAGTTCGATTATATAGTATATTCATTTAATAAATATCGATTTGTTCGATCATATAGTATGTTCATAAACATCGGATCTTCCTCGTTTTTCCTTTATAATTCATGAGTTTTATCCCTTCAGAAGATCTTATGCCAACTTAGTTGATAAACTAGTTCATTGAGTGGTGTCATTTGAATCGATGAAACGAGAGGAAAGCACGTCATGATCATGAAATAAAATTATTAATTCTGGATTAATAATTTAATTTAATTCTTTACCGTTTCTGTTCCTGGTCTTCTGCTCCATTATTATCACATCTAACTCTTGATCATTCGATCGTGTGGAGGGATTTCTCCTGATCGCGGAATATCTTTGTTGCTCATTGACGTTCGCATTCATTTTCTTACTTCTAAAATTTTCTGGTAATGCTGAGAAAAGACATGCCATTTATACTGTCATTCGCAGGCATGCTTGGCATTTGAACGCGTGATGACGTGGCTGAACTTCTCGCATTTCTCTCTGCAACGTGGCAATTTAATTTCATTTCAATCGATGAATCTCGCGATGTGTTGGCCGTGTGTGTCTTCACTGTGTCAATAATTCATTCCTCTCTGATTTCATCGATCGTGGAATATTATAATAAATTGTTTGTCATTCCGATTTCCAGTGGATTTTATTTATAGCTATTCTTACTGATATCGTTGGCTATCATACCCTTCTCCCGTCTTCGTGAGTGGTAGATCATATTCAGAATTCGCTACATTCGACTTCCACTTATCTGGTACTATATGATTGTTCTTGAAAATCTTGTTTATGTATTTTATGTAGGATCTGTGGGTGAAATTTATTCGAGCTGCAAGCCCATCTATGGGTACAAGTATCGTTCCTGCAAGAATCATGATCTCATGTTCATCATGCGATCCCACTTATTCTCTGGATCAATTCATTCTGTGTCTTGATAGTAATCTTTTCCATGTATTCTCGATTATTCCTCAATGATTACGAATTTTCCCTAGTGTGTTATGAATTATTTGCTTTTGTTGTTGTCATTATAGGTGCGATATTAAATATATTTCAGTTTTATTGAGTAAATTAGGGCTAGTCGGTTTCGAAATCGGGTTTAGTTTGGGGTGGTATTTAAATCCTTGTAATAATTTTATTGTTATTTTGCGAGTAATTGTTATCGGGTGCTAGTCATCTGAACTGATTTATGCAAGAGCTTTATGATTTCGATGCTCACCCTCAATTATTGTGATGGTAGTCGTTAGTGACCCCAATATTAACTCTAATTAACTGGTTTATGTTCGTTTCAAGTTGTTATTGCGATAATCGTGAGTAACTTAAATATTATTCTATAATTAAATGATTTATATTTATTCAAATTATTATGGTGATAGTCGCTTGTGACCGAAATATTAGACTATGGTTAGCTGACATATGTTCATCTTAACTTAATATGGTAGTAGTCGTTGTATGGGTTCATTATCATTATTCATTAATTTTCAACTGTAGCGGCAGTTTTAAGTTCACTTTAGTTCGTCGTTTTCGGGGAAATAGTCAATTTTACGGATTTGAGTGCGATTTTTTGCCCTCCTATTCTAACTTCAAGATTCATTTAGAACAGTTTATTTATTTAATGACATAACAACCATTTCCGATTCTTTCCCCACTCTACCTTCCTTATTTTGATCTTAGGGTAGATATGTCGATATTATGATTTTATGAGTGCCCACTGGACTACTCAATGTTTGTTATTTTGAGCCGTTATGTGAGAATGATTTTGTTTTGGTCGAATTTATAGGAAATGAGTGATGAAGGAGCAGCTAAAAAACTACTCCCTTGCCTTCCTATCTTCCTCTTTAACGGATAGTATTAACGTTTATGTCCTGCATTATTCACGCCGTAACCTTCACGGGCACAAGTTATTGGTGGATGAACTGGACTTACACAGCTTGACTTATTGTGTAGATTTTACTTTCTTGTGGTGTTATAGCGGCTGTGGGCCGGAAAAATTTTGACATAAACTTGCATTCGTTTGAAAGGTTTATTTCGATTATAATTAGCATAATACAGTTGTAAAATTGATATCATCGCCTCATTGGCATCATCCTGGCATTCATCAATATCATACTTAATAACGTTTCCCCACGCAGACGCCCAAACAGAGCTCACTTGAGGTTGCTTGTGCGCTGCGTGGAAAAAGTTTCGAAAATCGTCCACTTACAAAATTCAAAAATTGCTTCAATCGGGTAAAACGAGTTTTTGATCTCTCAAAATTTGGTTAAAATTCTGCGAAAATGAATCGGTATATCTATTGTGTGAATCTAACCTTGCGTGTTAAATTTGATGTGGTAAAACAAAGTTTGACCTTGTGATTTTTTTGTATATTCTAGCTCTAATTCATGATTTAATTTGACAATTTTTGTTTTTAACTTTCAATTGAATTGTTTCCAATTCAAATTATTTAATTTTAGTTACAACTTTCATGAACTCTCGCTTTTCAAATGAATTGTCAAATTTTGGTCAAATTCCGTGTTCTTATGTTATTTCTGTGTTTATTTTGTGCGGATCTTGTTGCACCTTGTTATTATTTTAATTTATTTTTATGTTTTCGATTTTATATTTAAATTATTTCCTTCTCGTATTTTAATTGATGTTTTATGGGTCTGATTTTAAATCTGCTTGTTGTGTTTGTGTGCTATTACCGATTCATTCAAACAAGACTCTGTTCGGGACCAACAATAAATAAAAACATTAAAACCAATTTTAAAACAGTAAAAACTAAGAAAACCAATCAAGTTAACCAAATCAACTCCAAATTTATCAAAATCAATTTCATTTTAGAAAATGAGTATAAAAATCAACCTCTATACTTAATTCGAAGTTTTAATAAAAAAGAAAGATGAAATATAAAAAAAATATGTTCGTTTTAACATCAAAAAGTACATGGAAACCACCCTATATAAGTCAATGCCAGATCGACAATAATTAATGCATAAATTATTATTTTGTTTTTTTTGAAGTAGAAGAATTAGGAATAAGGAAACCTATGTTTATTTGCTTATTATCATTATTATCTGTTATTAGTTAATGTTTATAAAAATATTTTAAAGTTCAAAATTTCTCTCTAATGTTATCATTTTTATTTTTAACCGTGTATTCAGGGTTTTGTAGCATTTGTAGTTTATATTAAATTTACCATTCTGGTGGGTTTCTGGGTGTTGAAATTTTTGAAGCTATATGGTTGTTAAGCAGACAACTCCATACAAATATCTTTCGCTTACCACTCGGCACCCGTTGCTAAACAACGTTGGAACTGTGTTCGAGTGAGTGGATCGTCGCAAAAAGTGAGCGTTATTACTAATGCTATAATTTACCGAACGATCCATGGGTCAACGAGCTGCCGATAGAAGGCCTGTGCTCGATTTCGATTTTTAGGTCCCATTGTTCTCCTATCTCCTTCAAATGTTAATCCATACTGTTATATCATTTATAATTACGTCTATTCCCATATTCCTTCTTATCGTTGTCCGTATTGATGATTTTTCTATGGCCTGAAAACCCTTTGTTATGTTAAATATCATCGTAGTATCTCTCTTATCCTCATCCCTATTATAACTATTATATTCCCTAATATTGTTACTAGCATTATCATTGTTAGTATTATATGTATTATTCTAATCCATTATCACTGCTATTACTATTATTATTATCCTTATTATTACCATTATTATTATATTTATATTTACTATTATTAGTATTATTATTGCTATTATTATTATAATTATTGTTATAATTATAATTACCATTATCCTTACTATTATCATTATTATTATTAAATTTTTAGTAGAAATCTGCCATTATTCCTCAGCTTTATAAAAATATTTTACTTATATAAAAATTTAGCCGTACTCCATTCTTATTTTACAGTTTTCGATAAAGTACTTTTGTTATTTCAGAAATCTTTAGCAGCGTTCCGCCCTTATTTTACAGTTTTATTAGAATGTTATACCAATAATTGAGCCGCATTCCACTTTTGCTTCACAATTATCGCTAAAGTATTCTAATTAATTCGGAAAATTTGAGCAGCGTTCCGCCCATATTTTCGTCTCACCTCAAAATAATTTGTTGAGTTCGTATATATTATTTACAAGATTCCTTTTCATGACTTTAGTCGTCCGGATTAATCTTTTTCCGATGGCTATTCATTTTAACTGTTGCAACGATCTCACAATTTTTCCCGCTAGCCTTTCCCTCTCTTTGTCCTTATGATCTATTTATGTTCATATTATATTTAATGAGTGCCCACTGGACTACACTGTGTTAGTGATTTTTACCCGATTGTTGTCTCAAATTTTAGGTCTATTTTTCGGGAGTGAAGGGAAAAGGAATCAGCCAAAAGACTGGTTCTCGATTTCCCCACTGCCTCTATAAGCGAAAATGATTTATCGTTTGAGCCCGTCGTTACTCACGACGAGGTCTCTCACAGGCACGAGCTATTGGCGGATGAACCGCACTTACACCACTCGATAGTTATGCATAATTTTACTGCCTTGCGATATGTTTTGGCTGTGGGGCGAAAAAGAAATAAATAAATATTACCAGATAAATTGAGTAAAAGCTTCGATGCATAGATTGTTTATTTGGCATGTCACATCTCATATAATAATCGGAAGTTCATTTGCATAAACATAGTTCACTCGCTTTATCACTAGTCATTCAACCAACATCGATCAATAAATTCATTGTGACATCATTCATAAATCGTGCATCAATGCACACTAACTAGAATAATACGCCTGCAAAATAATGCTACCAAGATACTACTGAAAAATAAGAGTGAGTTAAGTGTCAATTAAGTTGAAAATAATGCTGCAAAGTAGTTAGTTAGTTTTTGTTAAAACACATCAGTATATATACCTATAATTTGACCTTAACCTTGCGTGTTATTTTTATTGCTATTAAACAAAATTTGACCTTGAAATTATTTGTGTTATCTAAATTAAATTTTTATTAATTTCTTAATATAAATTGGCAATTTATTTCTTAAATTTTTAAATAGATTTATTCAACCAAAAATATTTTAGTCGTTTTTCGGTCAAATTTTCTTGTTACTATGTTATTTTTTATGTAAATTTCGTGCGGTTCTTGATGCATTTTGTATTTATTTTATTTTACTTTTATGATTTTTGATTTTATATTTATTTATATTCTCTCAAACCCTAGAGTGTTTAGTTGATGTAGAATGTTGTATTTTAAGTTATCTTGGTGCTGGGTTTTCGTGCTGTATTATTGATATATTTAAACAATTTTCAAGGCCATTTGTGTTCTGGCCCAACAATTCAATATAATTTTATTATTCACATATTTGTTATAAAATTCAACCTTTATAATTCCACAGATTTCAATCATAGAGTTCGATTATATCGAATTCTTTCAAATGGATACCATGGATTAAAACATCCATGATATTCAGTTGACTTTTAAAAAATACCAAAATGAATGTTTAACATGGGTTTAGTGGTTGATGGCCTTGACCCCCTTACATACAACCTTTCTAGCCCGCTAATGGTTACCCGTTGCTACGCAACGTTGGAACTGCAACCACTGGTTATAAGACCGCCAAAGGTGAGTTCTAATTCTAGAACTGCTAAGGCCCGGCCTCATTTTGGTTCAGCGAGCTACCGTTAGAAGACTTCTGCTCGTCTTACTACTTTCGGTCAGTCAATTAATTTCTCGCCGAGATGGTTATTTAACTAATTCAATCCAATATGTTTATCTATTTCTAAGGAAAATTTAAACCATACATTTATTGTTCTGATACCACAAATTTTACAATATAAACATAGTATGTCATTTGGGATTATTTGTCTGTTGGGTCAGTCTTCGGTTTTTCTTTCAGCTTTACCCGGCCTTCCATGAGGCTGCGATCTCTTATTTGGTTCGTCCGATCGGTTCTGATCTCAGTACGCCAGTTGTGCCTGTCAAATACTAAAGGTACGTCACCGCACTCCCTTCCTAACATGTCGATAGCGCGATCTCTAGTCCTCGAATTTGGGTCCGCTGAGCTTGCGTTAATGCTGTTTCGTCTTTCCATCCTTGTTGGGCCGCGGTGAGACGTTGATATAGCTTCTTTGCCTGAGCCGGCTTGACCCAGGTGGCCTTGATTTGCTGTATTTCCTGCCATAAATGTAACAATTGTCGATGCAGATCAGTGTTCACGTGGCGCAATTTCGTGAGTTCCTGACCGAGTATCTGAGTCGCCTCCATGCCTGAATTCAAAATAAGTTTCATTAATCTGCTATACCGTCATTAGTTAGCGTGATAGTTCGAATTAGTGATAGTTCGAATGGATTTTATTCTTATCTAAGAGTTTCATAACTTTTGTCGTTTTACTAACAGAGTTATGTATCTAATGTTAAATCTTTATTCTCTAAAATTTCTTAGAAAAATTATTAATTCGGTGAATCGGTTAACTATTAAAGGCTAAAATTTTTTTTAATAATTCCCACACCAAATCAGCACTAAATCGCAATTACTAAACATTTATTAATAAAAAAATTTCGTCTACAACGACTTCAAATCGTCGCTCCGGGAATCTATTGTATTTCTTGTCCGTGGATTTTCGTTGTGGGGATCACCGTGCGTAAGCGTGATCGAGTTGGCAGAACAAGTTGCGTCGGGGCCTACAACTTGGAAAGTGCGGGATCGTCCAGTTCGAAGGAGACCCGTAGTCCGGAACAAAACCATCAGTGTTTGGTATTATGCCGCTCCCGATGTCGGCGTTCATTGTTGTCTCATAAGTTGTCTCCTTGCCATGTTGGCTTGCCAACGGAATTTTCTTTCTAAGTGTTCCAAACGTTGTAATGAGACTTCAGCTCTTTGTCTGATTTTCCTGGCCGGATTTCTGCCCGGTTCTCTTTTGATGGCGATACTCGGAAATTCCACTTCATCGTCTCGATTCATATTTCGGTGGACCATTCATCTCTCCCATATGTTGATAGAGTGTATCCACGATCCCAGAGTGCTTGGTGGAACTGCGCCACATGTCGAATTGGAAAGGTCAGAGTGACAAAGGAGTCGTCGGACCATCCGAACTCGGTCGAATTGAGTTCTAGAAGTAACAAACAGTATATGGTGGGCCGATAGTTAATAAAATCAAATCGCATTCATAAGTCAAGTGGTGCATATATGTTGTGATTTTTTTTGATTACTAGAATGCATGAATTTTAGAAAACAAAATCAATGTACCTTGCCTATGGCTAATCTGCTCACTATCCGGGTTCACATCCACTGTGGGTTGGCAGGATTTGGGTCGTTTTCGGTTCACATTTCCATCATTACGTCCTTCTTTTAGTCTAATTATTTGCCATTGAATGCATGTTTGATTGTTCCCTTTTAATAGTGCAGTCGGGGCATTTATACCGCGTGCATACCGGCCGAATTGTCAGTCGTATTTAATAAATAATACTGAAATTTTGTTTGATATCTTAGAGGTTTGGGTTTAAACTGAATTTTTAATTGGCTCACCGCTGAAATTTATTTATTTATTTTATTTCGGTCAAAATTCAAAGTGTAATGTTCACTTCGCGAATTGTTGTGTAGATGGTCGACGTTACTCATCGCGTTTTGTTTATGTTTCATCAATTCAACACATTCTGGGTTGTTATTGCTAATCACGCTGTTATTTGTCTGTCGGTGTCATTTATTTAATCAGCATTCCATATATTTAGCTAAGTGACCGGTCTCTTAAACTCGGACTCTGGATGTCAACGTTGTCCGGGATTTGGGTAATTCAAGTGTATTATCATCTGTACAACTAATGCATCTTTCTTAGGTTCTATCATTCGTACTCCAGCTGGCACGGATTGATTTATGTCTAACTATCGGTGTTTAATCTCTTTAATACATCCAGTGTTGTGACGTTGTTATCATCAAATTATCTTATTGTTTTGATGAATTATTTTATCGTCGTTGTCCTTTTATTGATTTATGTGTTGTGAATATTGATATTATGTGAATCGAAATTTACTATTAGTACTTGTGATTAATGTGGAATCAAACGTTATGGTTGGGTGGGATCTTGGTATTATTATATATTAGAAGTCATCTCAACCGCCATGCCATGGAATCTTGTCCCGACCTGAGCCGCTCAAGCAAACTGTTGATTATCAATTTTTACAACTTAAAAGGAGGTTATCATTATTACTGTTCTCGATTGGAAGGTTCGTTTTCTGTAAAATTACTCTATTGGATTGTTATTAGTCTCACTTATTACTGTACCGCTTCGTATCTCTGGTTTTATGGGATTTTACTGTGATGATCTCATATCTTACTAATAGATTTTATAGTTGCTCAACTTCCTTTCAATTTATGTTCAAGAACTCTTCATTTTTTTAGATTGATTTTTGATGGGATTTAGTTCTGGTCAGATCTCTGTAATTCGTTTGGCTTTCTTTAATTTAGATTACAAGTTGCGTTCTTTAATGGGGTTTAATAATGATCGAATCCATATAATCGTTAACTTTTTTTAATTGGGTGTCGTCCTAGTTAGATTTTTATAATTAAATTTTCTCGATTTAAGTTGAGGAATTACGTTTAGTTGGTTGTAGTCATAATAGTCTTTATCAGAATTATTCAGATTTACTTTAATTTAAGTTTTTAAAAGTATTATTGATTTTTTTAATAGTTGCATCGATTTCAAAAATCCCCTTTCCCTTTACCTGTGATTTGACCTTAAGGAATGTATGTTGATATTAGATTTTATGAGTGTCCACTGGACTACTCAGTGTGATAAGTTTAACTGATATGTTGTCTGAATTTTAGGTCGAATTTTCGGGAGATGAGTGAAAGGGAGCCAGCCAAAAGACTAGTCCCCGATCTTCCCACTGCCCCTAAAGGATTAGATGATTTGATAATTATTGTCTTCAATGTTAATGCAATAAGCGATAGAGTCTCATTAAAAAGGGATAGCCTAAAGAAAGGCATCATTCAAAAGTTAGGGACCGAGAAGTATAAGTCGAGCACATGCCTTCTAACGGCAGCTCGCTGAACCAAAACTCTCAACTTATTGTTCTAATTTACATTTATTCCTTTTAGTTATTTTCGACATAAATATTTACGTTATGCAAATTCTCAATTTAGCCGTGTTAAGCTGATTTATTTTTGTTATTTTTGCCATGGTCATGATTGTTATTGAAACTCTTAGTTTGGTATTTCAAACTTTAGTATTGTTCATTTTATTTTTTTTTCCGACATAGGAACGATTTTCGACGCTTTCCCACGCTCACCTCCCTTATTTGATCTTAGGGTAGATATGTTAATATTATGATATTACGAGTGTCCATTGGACTACTCGGTGTATATGATTTTGAGTCGATGTATACGAGATTTTAGGTCGATTTTTCGCGAACTGGAGGAAGAAGGAGCAGCCAAAAGACTACCCCCTCTTCTTTCAATTTCCACTATAAGCGAGATGTATTGACGTTTGAGGTCCTATGTTAAGTACGGCGGAACCTTCACGGGCACGAAATATTGGCGGATGAACCACACTTACACATTTCGAAAGTTATGTTGTATTTTAATAACTTGCGGTGCTGTTTCGGCTGTGGGGCGGAAAAATTTCGACATAACACATTTTCTTGAATCATATATTTCGTCATCTCGGCATAACATAGTTGGCATTTAACATACATAACAACATTTCCCCATACAGACGCCAAAGTAGAGCTTAATTGAGGTTGCTCGTGCTCTGTATGCAAAAAGTTTCTAAATTGTTCACTTGCAAAGTTGTAACTAAATGTTTTTGATCGATTTAAGTCTAGTTAGGTTCAAGTTTTTGTTCAAGTTAGTTTAAGTTAAAATTGTGTGAAAATGAATTTGTGTAAATACCTGTTCTGTGACCCTAAACTTGTGTGTTAAATTTACTGCGCTAAAACAAAATTTGACCTTGAAATTATGTGTAATCTAGTTCTAATTTTTATTATTTCATGGTTTAGTTTGAAATTTCATTTCTTTAATTTTTAATTGAATTATTTCTAATTAAATCGTTTAATTTTTTCTTCAACCTTTTCATTAACTCTTGCTCTTTTAAATAAATTGTCAATTTTCGGTCAAATTTTATGTTATTTTGTTATTTCTGTGTTTATTTTGTGCTGACCTTGGTGCATATTTTAATTTATTTTTATGTTTTTGATTTTATATTTTAATTATTTCTTTTTCGTATTTCAAGGTGTTTACTTGATGTTTTATGGGTATGATTTTAAATCTGCCTGTTATATTTGCGTGCTATTTCCAATTTATTTAAACAAAACTCAGTGTTAGCCCAACATTGTTGGGCCAGCACACAAATAGCCTTGAGAATTGTTTAAATGCATCAGTAATACAGCACGAAAACCCAGCACCAAGATAACTTAAAATACAATATACAACACCAACTAAACACTTTAAAATCTGAGAGAATATAAATAAATATAAAATCAAAAAACATAAAAGTAAAATAAAATAAATACAAAATGCATCAAGAACCGCACGAAATCTACATAAAAAATAACATAATAACAAGAAAATTCGACCGTAAAATGACCATTTATATAAAATTAAAAAATAAATGAATTAAATGAATAAAAATAAAATATTTTTGGATGAATAAATTTGATTAAAAATGTTAAAAATAAATTACCAATTTAAATTAAGAAATAAATAAAAATTTAATTTAGATAACACAAATAATTTCAAAGTCGAATTTTGTTTAATCGCAGTAAAACTAACACGCAAAGTTAAGGCCAAATTATAGGTATAAATATCGATGTGTTTTCACAAATTTTCAGTCTTATTTTTCGGAGAAAAAATTTCATTACAGAACTGTATAACTGGTTGTATAACTGGTTGAGAGCCGTGCATTCAGGCAATTAACACGGGTAAGTGTTTTGCCTGAACACGATCACTCTCAACTGGTGCAATATTATTAATTGATTTTTTCGAAGGGAATTGATGGGTAATTTTTCAATTGAATTTATGGATGACTTTTCAGATCGAATTTATGGATGATTTTTGTTTTCAAATTGAATTTATGGATAATTTTGTTTTTCCAATTGAATTTATGGATGATTTTTCGAATCGAATTTATGGGTGATTTTTTAATTGAATTTATGGATGATTTTTCAGATCAAATTTATGGGATTTTCGAAGTAAATTTTATGGAATGGATACAATGAATTTCAAATGTATGTGGCCGATGTAATATGCTGAATAAATATTTTCTATCTACAGCCTTAGTGCATCGAAACTTTTATTCCAAATGCTATGGTAAAATATTATTTGTTATTCCTTTTCCGGCCCACAGCCAAAGACACATCACAAGTTAATAAAATCAAACATATTATTTGAACCATGTAAGTGCGTGGAATATCGCCAATGATTCGTGCCCGTGAAGGCTCCGGCGTGCGGAACGCAGGAGTTGGAACGTCAATATTATCTGTAGTTAGGGAAATTGGAGGGTAAATGAGTAGCCCTTTGGCTGCTCCTTCATCATCCGTTTCCTGTAAAATTGACATAAATTTTTAACAACAATCGGCTCAAAATCTCTAACACCGAGTAGTCCAGTGGGTACTCATTAACTATAATATGAACATAAATAGATCTTAAGGACAAAAAGAGGGAATGGGTAGCGGGGAAAATTGCGAAATCGTTACAACCGTTAAAATGAAAAGCCATCGGAAAAAGATTAATCCGAACGACCAAAATCATGAAAAATAATGTTTTTAAATAAAAATTAAATAAATTAATTTGAGTTGAGGCGGAAAATATGGGCGGGACGCTGCTCAAATTTTCCGAATTAATTCAAATACTTAACAAAAATAGTAACGTAAAAATGGAACGTGTAAAATAAGGGCGGAACGCTGCTCAAATTTTTCGACTCAACAAAAATACTTTACCGAAAACCAGGGAAATACAAATGGATTACGGCTAAATTGTTATATAAGCAAAATATTTCTTAAAGCTGAGGAATAAGGACGAATCCCTACACAAAATTTTGTTAATAATATTGATAATAATTATAATAATTGTAATAATAATAATAATATTAATAATAATAATAATATTAATAATAATAATAATAATAATAATAATAATAATAATAATAATAATAATAATAATAATAATGGTGATAATAATAATAATCATGGTATTTGTAGTAATAATGATAATAATTATGATAATAATAATAATAATAGTAATAATCATAGTGGTAATAACAATAAATATAATGGTAGTTATAGTAATAAAAATAATAATAAAGGTAACAGTAGCAACAATTAATAAAGGTAATACATATTATGGCAACAATAATAATGCTGGTAATAATAATGGGAAACATTGTAGTTATAATAGGGATAAGGGTGAAAGATATAATGTGGGTGTATTTAACATAACAAAGGGTGTACAGGCCAAAGAATAATCATCAGCATGGACAATAATAAGAAGGACTAAGCAAATGGACATAAAGATAGATGATATGAGAGTATAGGTTAACATTTGAAAGAGATAGGAGAATAATGGGACCTAAGAATCAAAAGCGAGCACAGGTCTTTATCGACAGCTCGTTGGACCCAGAGATCGTTCGGTCAATTATAGCATTAGCAATAACGCTCACTTTTTGCGGACGATCTACCCACTCGAACACAGTTCCAACGTTGCTTAGCAACGGGTGCCAAGTGGTAAGCGAAAGAATATTTGTATGGGGTTGTCTGGGTAACAACCATATAGTTTCAAAATATCAAAACCCAGTAACCCACCAACATTAATATTAAGGGGTTGAATAGTTGGTAATTGACTATTAATTGTGATACCATTAATCTGATTAAACCCGTGGTTAGTACGTGAGGGCATAGGTATTGTAGCAGAACTCTCGAATAATAATATTTTCTATTTTCTAATCATAATATCGATTATACAAGACGGCACCCACACAGCAGACAGCCAATATATCCATCAATGTCATGAATTTAGTCCACTTCTGTCATCCGAATATTGGAATTTCTGTTTATATCCTCAGAGTCCTGGAAATTGGAAACTTAGCAGCAAGAGAAAACAACATCTGTAAAATTTGTATCACAGTGGCGCATTAATAGCGTCTTCAACCTGAAATGGCACAAACAAACGAAACCACTTAAGATTTATTAATTTTACTTATATTCGTAGCGAATTTTCCCATTGAGAGCCAGGTTCAAACAATAGTCTCATTTCCACATATCTGAAACGCTAAAATATTTTTAAAGCTAAAATAACACATTGAACAACTAATAAAAGAACCTTCTGCTAACCGAATAGCTGAAACCATTGTGAATAATATGGGAACAAATTCAATAAGTCTAAAATCAACATTGACGGAATTAAAATCCGTGAATAGAAATTATGTGTGTGGAAATTCCAATCGAAACAAATGACAGGCTGATTCATGGAAAGATAAAAATTGCATCTGTAGTCCGAACCAATGTTGATTCACACTGTCTAAATGAATTAATGATGTTGACTACCGGCACGATAATTATCAGACTAACCAATAAATTAAGTTCCCCGATTAGATTTCAACTGATAAGAAACTGATGAGGCGACGTTTGATAGCAACAGAAAACATGCGGAAAAATAAACTGAATTGTAGATAATAATTGCTGAAATTTGTGGTTGCGAATGAAATAAAATATTATATATATTCTCAGTTTTTATTTAATTTTTATCGTAAAAATCATTGATAACCAGAACCGTCGGAAACCAGTATAAAGAATGATAATTGAATAAAATAAAACGATAGAGACCGATGATAGGAAAATAAGCACAGGCCTTCCATCGGCATCTCGCTGAACCCAATATGAGGTCGGGTGTTAACCGTCTTTGGAAAAAGGTTCACATTTGGTTACCAACGTTACCTGCCAACGGGTAACCAGTGGAGGCAAGAAGGATTGTAAGCTCGAGTTACAAGGTCATGAACCACAAACAAACCATTATGCAATGGTTTGTAGTCACAAAATATGATTAATTAAAAATTAACAAAAAATCAAATTTGTTCCAGAAAATGAGTATGTGCTGACGCCAATTGACGAGATGAGTACGAAAATAATAATATAAAATTAATTTAGGACTACTAGTAAAAGTTATTAAGAAAATACAAATTAATTAAAACTCCGAAAACAAATAAATTAAATTAGAGAGAAATTTTCCGATTTTAATAAATTTAATTATCTAAAGGAACTTATTATTCCATAATATCATTTGCCCTGAAGGTTTTCCCTTGAGAACGACCGAAGAGGTTAAAAGATAAAAGCACGTTATTCCACTAGTTCCCGGGAATTCCAATCAAAATTTACAAAAACTAATTAGTTGCTGAGACGAAATTACTATATAAGTGAGTCTCTAATCAACAACTAGGACAAACATTTTCCAAATAAAACGAAGCAAATAGAAGCGTGAAAATTTATTGAAAAGCGAGAAATTTGAAAAAAAGTAGTTAGTGTCTAATTGTTGAGGTCTCACTATTGCTAATCGAGATCTCAACGTGTACTGGTATTAGTATATATGCATAATTTAATATATAAAAGACAACTTTGATATAAAATTTATTAAATTCAAAATTACCAAGTTCTAAATAATCCCAGATTCGAATAATACAATATACAATTTCAAATAGGTGCGTGCGAGATTATGTTTTGTTTTATGTTATGTATGCGTGTTTTTTTATCCTTGCAAAAAATTATGTTGAGCTCTGCTCCTAATTAAATTCTCCTTGAGATTGCCTCTAGAAGAACAAGTAAGTCGCTAAATTTTTGGGCGAATATACTGAGTTTTGCTTCAGTATATATACTGATTTTATTATGGGTTAATCTATTTTAATTGGTCCAGATGTTTTAAATTAATTTATTTTATTTTTTGAAATATAAATCAATAATATGTTCTTAATTTTCTTTTTAGTATTGAACCAGGTGTTTCTAATTGTTTTATTAATCAATAATAAGATATTAATGAATAATAATAACAATAATGATTTTAGTAATAATGATTTTACCCTTTTATATAAAAGTTTATGAAAATATATTGAATTACACAAAATTACAAAAAACAGATAAATATTGTTTGATGTCACTAAATAAAACAGATATCCGATAAAATAATTGTCAATAAATAAACAGATAATAATAAGAGAATATTGTCTATGTACAGACGATGTCAATAAGTCAATGGTAGATTGCACGATGTTCATCATTCGGCTTTGGGTTTGGTTTGGGATTTGATTGTTGGTTATCTCTCCAAATGGATATTAACTCGGTACTGGCTAGGCCCAGTTCTATAATATTTTGAAAGTACGAAGGTGTTTAAAGGTTTTCCTTCGTCATCTAACATAATCAGACTCTTGTCAAGAGGACTTTGAGATCTAGAATATTATAAATTTAAAAGGCTGCTTCCCATGAGTATCGAATTGTTTTCCTGCGTTTAGCCTTTTCAGTTTTATTTATAGAGCACGTTGAGTCAGAGCAAATAGTTCCTACAGAACCAAATAAATTATTAACTCAATACATCATGCTTCGATGATGTATCTATTGTGGTTACAAAAAAAACTATGGTTATACCAGACACTTTGAAGGGTGGCACAGTCGTTATATTTAATGAATAAACGCGAGCTCTGCTCACCGCTCTGGTAATAAATAAATGCATTATTCATCTTGTCTCATTTTTTCTTCATAGGATTAGTAATAATAATATTAATAGCATAACAAAAATTCAAAATGACGACTTCATTCAAAAAATGGTGATAACGTCATATGATCTTTACATAGTAGGTCATAATATAAGTGATTATATAATTGGACATACTAAGCATGCCACGAAGTTATGTAATGATGATATAACAAAATATATGATATGTAACACCCGGTCGTACACAGTGATGAGTGGTTACATAACTATTGCCAACCCGAAAAATTCCATAGACATATGATAGAGGACCTTCTAAATTGTTTCCTAAATCGTTGTCATAAGAATAAGTCATAATGAAAAAGTTGTTTCATGAAACCATATTATTTAAACAAACTTTTTCAGCTTTGAATGAAACAAAATAATTTATCAAAATGCACTATTTAAAATTTAATATTTAAAATTCATTACAAAAATTAAAATTTTCTGAATATCTTCAACTATAAATATTTTCCATTTAAAAAATTTATTCTACATTTTAATTATTTACTATTCATTTTTATAAATAATTGAATTCTTCAATTCTCAGCTGAAAACACGAATTTAACCTTTTGGCGCGTAAATCACATTCTGTGACGAGAACAAAATGTTTTAAAGGTAAGGAAAGTAGCTCTTCGTTAAATTAAAATATTATCTCATTATTTTATGATTATTAATCTTTTCTGATTGACTAAAAAAACTTCAATTGAGGTATTTGTAGTTGTAGAAGCACAGAACCGAATGCACATATGAATATAATTGGATAAAAATAAATACAAATATATTGTAAATCATTTATAATTAAAATGAAATCAAACAAAAGCCACTCATATAAAAGTAATATAAATACATTCCAGGCAAAGACCTATACTGTCTTTCCAAGTCCAAAGAATTATATCCACCATTTTAATCGAATTCAGCTCCAACAGTGACACTTATCTCCTCTCCAATAATTTCCGTTTGATGATACCATAAATTGGTATCAAGTACAACTAAAAACATTATGAAACAATTATTTTTTTATTTATTTTTTGTTACCATAAGAAATTTATCACTCACATATAGTTTTTAACTTAATTTAACACTCGGATATTTTGTCAAAATGAATTATTTTTACTTAATGACCTAAAACTATTGGAATAACTTTCGAATTAATTATATTTGTTATTAAAAAACGTTTACTGTCTATTTGAATGGTGAAATATTTTCTCTTCCCAAATTTTTTGGTGAAATCTAAATTTTTCTCTATTTTTTATAACGTGTGACTGTTAGTTCGATTTTTCTTCTGGAATATTAATTCAAGGTTATTTTTGTATATTTTAATAGCTTAATATTTAATGAAAAATTTATTATCAGCATTTTACTTGAAAATTATCAGTAGAAATGTAAAAATACAATATATTCATATAATATCGGTTAAGTTACTGGAGCTAGCAATGTATGTTTAGCCTTTGTTGGTATATCGCTTTTTGCTTTGCATTAGTTGCTATTGTTAAGCTTTCCTCTTCATCGCAACGTATTCATCTACTTGAGACATCGCAATTTTTAGTGTTCCACGGTCATAAAGTCTATAATTTTGCGGCCCGTGAAATTCAACACAATTTCACACAACTTATTTGTTTAATCGCTGTGACTTAATGCAGATGCTATAGTGATGAAAGCGTGTAAAATCAACCACTATGTACACATAAAAGTCTTGAGATTGACTTGAAAAAGAATGTAAAAGAAAAGAGACAAATATATCTCTGATTAAATATTCAATTGTTTATTGATTGCTATCAATATAATTTTAATTATATATATATATATATATATATATATATATATATATATATATATAAAGGTATCAATAGGGATCTGAAAAAATAGTGCACATTCTTTTTTAAAAATAGTAAATTTATAAATAAGTTATCATCACATAAACTATAGTGATTCTGATAAAATTTTCAAATATGCACCGCTGACAGGATGTCTGGTCGAGCGTAGTTTTTCGATGTTAAATAACATTTTAACAGATAACAGACGGCGTTTAACAACAGAAAATCTGCAAAAAAATTAATATATTTTATTAATATGAAAATATAATATTCCTTATCGATTCATTTTCGTTTGTTGAAATCTTCAAGTTTATTTGGAAAATAAAAAGCACTCCTTGCACTCTTTTTTAACTCCGAAAAGCACCATTTTTACCGATGCCTATTTATCAAACAAGTAAATAAAGGAGCATCTGTTAAGGGGAAAGGGTCTTCGCAAAAGGCACAATAGGGAGTGACAGAAGAGGATAAGGGGGTCAAATATTGCTTTTTTGGAGGGGGTCCTTAATAGATTATCCGTAATAAGATAAGCCATTGCCTAAAAGTATATATTAAATGAACAAATTTTTGATTATGAAATAATAATTTTCAATTTGAAAAGAAATTGAATAAGATGATTTTATAATCGAAAACTTTTTTCATTTGATATATAATTTTCGACCACTAAGTCACTTTTTTATAATATTATAGATGGTTATGTGCTTAGCTGTTATATTGACAATTTATGAATAAAAATTGAAAACCATAATAACAATTTTTGTTTTCAATTAGCCAACCAAATTACATATATATCATATCAATGCAGCCCGTGAAATTATAATGCATATCTCTGAATTAAATTCTCATTCAAACCTAATTTATATTTCCTATAATTTATATCTCATTAAACTTACTCAATTTTTGTTATATTTTAAGGTGAAGATCAAGCCTAATTTCTGATATTTTTTCTTTTAAATGATTCAAAAAATTTGTCTAATGACTTTCGACCGAATCAACCTCTAAATGTAAGAACGGTTTGACAGTCTAAAAATGAATAACTTTTCCTTGTCAGCTTAATCCTGCATTTTAATAATGACTCTCAAAACTATATACATATTCCTTTGTTTACATATCGAGCTTTTCTTAATTTCCTGTGTTGTACATTTCCTTGCACTTTTTTGCATCACTTTATTTTTCGAATAATTAATTATTTATTGATTTTCTTTAACTTCACATTTATAGATTTTACAAACTTTATTCTGCAATCATTTCACAATACTTTTAATTTAATTTTATTTCTAAATTATTTCATTTACGATGAATTTGTAATATTAATATAAATGCAATTTAAACAAATCTATTATAAAAATTATAAAATTACATATATCCCCTCTTTCCGCTATTACTTCTATATTCAAAGGGCACTTAAAAATACATTCCTGTGGAGGTTTCAAACGCCATAACTTTCTACCTTTTAATTGAGCTTGCCATGATGGTCGAACAACAAAGTCAACCTGAAAAAAATAAATAAATTTGTCCATGGATTAATAATATTACTGTAAAATATGTTAAAGAATAATCAAAAAGTTATTAATGGAATCATTAAAAGCAACAGTTGTAAAAAGAAAATCACAAAATGGAGGGAAAAAATTGAATAAAGAAATTAATCAACAAAATAAACAATATCATTTATTATTATTTTGGTCATCTTTGATCTGTTTTCTTTTTAGGATATTTTATTTATTTTTATTGTAAAAAAGATCCAAAATAATATCATGGGCTTTTGATAATTTAGAAGTTATGTTTTCATTAAATTTACATCTTTAAAAATTATGGGTGCCGATATAACGCTTTTTACTATAGAAATGCAGAAAAATAATATAGAACCACAAAATACACTACACATAACAACTCTATAATAAAAAAAAAATGAAAACAAAGATTATGAGCACAATCATTTATTAAGAAAACTTTTAATTATATAAATATACAATTTAAGGATCTTTCAAGAGATATACCACATTACACCTTTCCATTAATAGGAGAGGAGCAATTTAAATTATAATTTATATAATAAATTTAAATTGTTTTTAGAAATTTGGAAATTAATGATGGATTACCGGATATTGTGGGAAATGTAAAATATAAGCATATATTTAAAAAATTACTAGTTTAAAAGATTAATTATTTAAACATATTAAATGCAAAATGAAAATGTTAATTATTCGAAATTTTTTTCATTTTATACATACTTTGCAGCAAGAGATTATTTTACAATTTACTTGTTTGAAATTTTAATTTATGCTGCTACCACGAAAAGAATACATATAAAAACAAAGATTATGGGCACAATCATTTATTACTGAAACATTTAATTATAAAATTATGCAATTTAATGATTTTTCAAGAGATATACCACATTACACCTTTCCATTAATAGGAGAGGAGCAATTTAAATTATAATTTATATAATAAATTTAAATTGTTTTTAGAAATTTGGAAATTAATGATGGATTACCGGATATTGTGGGAAATGTAAAATATAAGCATATATTTAAAAAATTACTAGTTTAAAAGATTAATTATTTAAACATATTAAATGCAAAATGAAAATGTTAATTATTCGAAATTTTTTTCATTTTATACATACTTTGCAGCAAGAGATTATTTTACAATTTACTTGTTTGAAATTTTAATTTATGCTGCTACCACGAAAAGAATACATATAAAAACAAAGATTATGGGCACAATCATTTATTACTGAAACATTTAATTATAAAATTATGCAATTTAATGATTTTTCAAGAGATATACCACATTACACCTTTCCTTGTGTATGAGAGGAGCAATTGAAATTATGATTTATATAATAAATTAAAAATGTTTTTAGAAATTCTGAAATTAATGATGGATTACCGGAAATTGTGGGAAATGTAATAAATATATAAGTATATATTTAAAAAATTACTAGCTTAAAAGAACAACTATTCAAACATATTAAATGCAAAATGAAAATGTTATATAAATATAAAATAATAAAAATAAATGAATACACACAATCTCGGTTCACAAAACTTCTAATGTAAAAAATACTAAACATTAGACAATAATTGAATCCAAATTTTTAAATTTAAAAAATAAATTATGAATTTTTTAAAGCCGTTTCCAAAGCTTTCAAATGATCAACACATGTAAGTTTGCATTTTAAATTCAGTTAACTTATAGAGATTATTTCAGAATATCTACTGCCAATAACAAATGAAAAATTGAAGTTATTGAAAATTTTTGGCAACATCAAATATTGGATAAGAATAAGTCTCTTCTTTTCAATGTCTTTCCAATATTCCGTCAACGAGTCAATGAAAAAATCTAGAAGCCCGATTATGGTAATTTAAGAAATTATTACCACCATATAAAAAATATTTATAAAATGTAGAATGAAAAAAGAAATTTTAGGTGAAGTGTAGATATTTTATATTTAAATAAATAAATAAATGTCCTAGTTTGTTTTTGTTCAAATCCACAATAATTAAAAGTCGTTTTAAAAATCATAACAAATTAAATTGATATTTAAATTAGTTGTTATTAAAATTTTACATAAAGATACATTCTTACTTTTAAAAGCATTTTGATAATTCCAGTGTGCAATCTTGGTAAAATTAAAAATTACTTTAACATCCTTAAAAAAAGTTTTTGAGAGCTTTGATGTAAAGTTGAATTGAAGTGTTTCCTGGATCTGTAATTGAATTCACCGGATAAATATCTTCAAAAGAACCATTTTCAATTACAGCTTTTCATTCTTTTGTTTATATGCTTCTTAATAATTTTTCGACGTTTAATTGTTTCTTCTTTTTGTTCTTTATTAGATACAACATATACTTTATTAATAACAGATGGCAAGTGTTGCATTACAGCAGGTATAGAATCTTTAATTTATGATATTGCATTGGATTTTAAAGCAGGTAAGATTTGAGTATTATTATTTATTACGTCATAAGCAGTTTTCATTCCAAAATTACCAATACGTTTAAGAATAGGAAGTGCAAATCGCCTAATTGTTTTTAACCAACCAGATCCAAACTGTTTACCTACAAAATACGGTAAATCCCCACCATTTTGATGGGTGATATAAAAGTTTACAATGTCTGGATTACTCATTTATTTTACGGAAATGTAATGTCAAGTATGTTTTATCTTGTTAACCAAATATATATTTTCCGCTGTCGTCACGAATATTGATTTTTATATTGTTTATAAATGAGGATGATACTGGCAAATACATTGGGTTTTTCTCAATGATTTGAACAAGATCGTCTTTTTTATGTTTTCCTATCCAAACACACTTTAGAAGAGGAACGCTTAATTCACCCACAAGAACCGGTTCAATAATATTTGTATAAATCATCATTTGTATATTTCTTTGCATTGTAGTTGGTAAACTCAATCCAACAATGACCTTTTCACTATATAATTCTTCACTTAATCCCAAACTAACAGCCAAAAGTTTACTAAATTTAACACTACTGACACCATCTTCCAATTCAATTTTGACAAGTTGTCTTAGTTTAATTTCATAAGATTTGAATGGATGGGGATAAAATGTCATTAACTGATCAGTAACTTGTGAAAATTCAGTAATGAATAAATTTTCTTTAAATGTATCAGTATACTCTACATCATAATAATAAGTTTATAGTTAATCGTATCGTATGCAACTTGTTTTCATTAAAATCCACTTAATTTTTATTAAATCCAAGCATGTACTGTCAAATGTAACTTTGAATGGAAAATATTTACAATTAATATTTAAATTTTATTGTCAATATATATCAGATAAAATGTAGAGTCGTGACTAATTGTATAGTTTCCTTCATTATAATAAGAATATTCATAACTAGTATGTAATGTACTTTTACTATATTTAATGAGAGTTGTTATAAAAGGGAAAATTATTGTACACAAAAGTGAATTCAGTTAAAGCAACTTACCAATCTCCATCCAAGTAAATTTGATTTGGAAATTCAACATTAAACTTTACAGCTTCATTATTTGGAAATGTAAGTGGACAACTATTACAGGGTAAATTCACGTAAAAATCTTTTCATTTATTTTTCTAAAATGTAACGATAAATATGTTTTGGTATCTTTGCTAAATGTAATTAATTTCCCACTATCATCTAGAATATTAATTTCAATGATGTTTATAGTTGAATACGATATTGGAAGGTACATTGGATTCTTCATTTATAATTGAACAATTTATCCTTGATCATATTTTTTAATCCGAAAGGATTTAATAGTGGAACTCTAACATCTCCAACATTTATTGGTTCAATAATATTTGAATAAATGACCATTGGTTGATGATGTAATAATTTTGGAATTTTAGTGCTTACTATATTTTTATCTGTAAAGTTTGATAATTTTAATCCCAAGGATTTTGCTAAATTTGTGTCAAAAGATATATTTGAAATGTCATCTGCAAGTGTTATTTTGACCAATTCATTATTTTGAATTATCAATTCTTTAAAAGGAGAAGGATTAAATGCCAACAAATGTCCTTGTAACTCAGATAAGTTGTTTATGAATAAATTATCTTTAAAATATTTTTCAAATTTTGATTTTTCTTCATAACTTATAATTACCCAAACTGTTTCATAACACCATCGTCTGTAAATTTTGGTAATTTTATTCTACAATGATCCTCTTCACTAATGATAGATGTAGATTTTAATCCAAAACTAAATCCGTGTTGAATATCGGTGAATGTTACTTTAAATGGAACATGTGGATAGACAATAACCAAATTCTCATATTTTTCAATAAACATGTCAACATCATGAGTATATTTTGGATTTATTAATTCATAAGTATGATTTTGTTTATTTATTTTCAAATATTTTATTTCAGCACCACTCTTTATCGATTCATAACGTAGACAAGAATTACTATAATACGGAAAAGGATTATACACAAAAGTGAAATCAATCAAAGCAACTTCCCATTCACCATCCAAGTACATAGGATTTACTTGTACATTAAAGTTAATAGCATCATTATTAGGATAAATTAGAGGACTATTACTAGGAAAAATCATATAAAACTGGTTTTCTTTAATATTTATTTAATCAATTGAGATGAGGATATTCAAGTTGGAGTTTCGTATCCATGCCACTTAACATAGTATTGTTTATATTTACCAACATTTTTGGCTTTTAAAATCTTTTGAATTCTAAATATTGTGGGGATTGGAATTATTTGAAGTTCTTGTTCATAGAATTTTCCACTGATTTCTTTATTCTCATGATCAGTAATTAAATACATTACAGGATTCTGTTTTGTATCTATTTTCTTGATTTCAAATACTTCATCGCTCAAATTGTTGTCAAAATTCTTGATGAACGAAGAAGTACTGATTTTACTAATTCTTACATGATCGCCTACCTCTTATTTTGGCTTATTGGTTCTTTCTTTTTCCTTTTAATCCTTTATGTGACGAATGATTGTAACTAAAAATTATTTTCGACAAAACATTTATCCAAGTTTTATTACCTTGATGCACAAAATATTTGTTCAATCTTTCTCTCAAAGTTCAATTAAATCTTTCCACATAACAAGCTTTGAATTGAGAGAATACAGAGTAATGATTGCCTTTGATCACTTCTTTTATAAAATTAATTAAATTTCTTACCCAAATCAGTTCGTAAATTAAGAGGTTCACCATCTTTAAACAATTTTTTAATTGCAATGGCTATTTCATTTGCAGATTTAGTTTTTGTTGCAATAGCACGTGCATATCTACTGAAAATGTTAAAATATATTTGTAACCCTTGTTGATTCTTGAATAAGGTATCATTTCCATCAAGTCCATTTGCCACAAATCATTGATTCCCCTTGTTTTGTATGGTCTGGTTGGGAATCTTTTCAACATTGATTTATTTAAACTGTACGTTAATTGATCAGATAACCATTTTTGAGTCTCTTTTTTAGAATTAATCAATCTTTTTGTTGATTTTTTATACCACAAAAACCATCTGGATCTTTTGGGCTTGTTCATTTTGTTTTGAGTTGATTTTTGGTTAATGGTTCCTTCATTATTAAAACAAGATGTTAAAATATTTAAATCGACTTTATCAGGTTTAGAGTAATGTAAACCCATAAAGATCTTAATGATGAAATTGCACTAATTGCAGATAAAACTATTGAAATTAATGTACGTCTATTTTTTGTGTTTACCAAGGATAAAAGGAATCTCTTATGTCTTTGTAATACCAATCTTTTTGCTTTACTAATATTTACATTACCCCGAACTATATTTACAATAACTTCAAGCCAATCTTCAATAACAAATGGAGGAAAAGCTTGTAAAATCGACATTTTTTTATTATTTTGAGCCTTTACCAAGGCATTGAAATATGGTAAACTGAGTTCAAATTTCATGTTTACTATTTTCAATCAATTATTATTGTTTATAATTTTATCCACTTCTTTTTCTTTAAACTCTTCTTTAAATTCTTCTTTAGAATCTTCTTTACTTTTGGTTTACGAGTCACTTTTTTGGTATCAATTTCGTTTTTGATAACTACTTTTTAAATGCCATGATTGATTTAATTTAATTTTTTCAATTTTGTTTATAAATCGTAACACCTTTTCATTAAAAATATCTGTTCGGATACTTAAATCGTCACTACATTGTTGTGTAAAGTCAAAGAATAAATATCCGTTGGGAACACTTGTGGCATCTTGGAATGATTCAATTAAAAATTTTCTATACTTTGGATAAGCTTGTCTGGCTAAGTCAATAATCGTTTGATTGCGTGGATTTTTTGGAAATAACTATGTATTGAACATTTAAATCACGAGTTCGATGACTTCCTCCTTGATGAAATAAATTTTGTGTTATGAAAATAACTGTAACTCCACAATGTTTACTGATTTTTGTGAACAAGTTATTAAAATCTTTTTCCTTATTTGCTTCTTGATACAAATCATCTATAATTATTACGTCGCCTTGACGTAACCTAGATGACCAGTTTTTATGGAATCTCTTAATTACTGTCATTTTCAATTTACAGAATTAATTTGGAGTTAATCCGTGCTCTTCATCTGCACCCCTATGTCAACCTATTTTATTGAATTTCAATTTGAACATGTTTGACTGCAATAAATTACATACAAATAAAGCTTTTCCGCTCCAGCTTGGCCCTACAATTTGATATACTGCATCATTTCTTAATTCCGTTTAAATTAATTTAATTTAATTTGTTTATAATTTGAATCAGCTATTCTCAAACGGGTCCATGTGGACCCCTGGGGGTCTATGGGACTTCATGGGGCGTCTAAGAAAAAAATCCGTCAATATTCCGAGGAATATTTAAAGTTTGGGTTTGTGGTAGCTCCGGGCAATTCATCAATGCCCTTATGTCTCATTTGTGAAAAAAGTTTCAGCAATGACTATATGAAACCTTCCAAACTAAAAGATCATTTGAATAGGATGCATGCTGATAAAAAAGACAGCAATTTACAATAATTCAAAAATCTAAAATGCAACTTTTTAACACGCTCAAATAAATTAATCAAATCTTTTATGAAACCTTCAACATCAAAAAATATCGAAGGAAGCCTCGAAGCTTCCTACAAAATTGCTTACTTTATTGCCAAAGGTGGATATCCGCATACGATAGGAGAGAATTTATTATTACCAGTTATTAGCGAAGTAATAACAACTGTTTTGAATCAAAATGACAAACCTGTCTTGCAAAGTTTGCCGCTGTCAAATAGCACAGTTCAACGACGAATAGATGAAATGGCAGAAAATAAAGAACTGCAATTAATAACAGAATTAAGAACAAGTAAATTTGCCATACAGCTGGACGAGTCAATTTTCGGCAGGAATAGTATTTTAATGTTATACGTACGTTATTATAGTTGTTCAAAGGAAGAAATAATCGAGTTTTTTTGTTCCAAGTCTCTTGAAACGTACACTAAAGGAGAAGATATATTTTATTGTTTTGAAAATATTTTAAAACAATATGATATTCCTATAAAAAACATTATTGCCGCTTCTACTGATGGAGCTCCTTCGATGGTTGGAAAATATCCAGGATTCCTAGCATACCTCAAAAACGAAGTCCCGAGATCTGGACAGTTCATTGTTTCTTGCATAGACAGCACTTAGTAGCTAAGAATATTCACGAAGTACTACATAATGTTTTAAATCTGTGCATTAAAGCAATCAATAGTATAAGAGCCAAAGCACTGAATTCCAGCCTTTTTGCCCAATTGTGTGACCAAAATGATGAAGTGTACAACAATTTGCTTCTTCATACGGAAGTACGCTGGCTCTCAAAAGGCAACTGTTTACAGCGATTTATTGATATTTTTAATTCAGTTGTTGAGTTTTTCCTTGAAAATGGCTATGCAACTATTAAATTTTAAAACTCACATTTTTATTTGGCTGATATTTATGGATTATTCAGTGCTACACAAAACAAATGACAAGGGAGAAACATTAATCTCTCTAGATGCAAAAAACCTTTTTTAACCTAAAATACTATTACACATTACTATTTTCTTAAAATTGAATTCTGATTTGGGAATGTTAAATTTAATCATTAAAAATATAGATATAATTATTGATATTTCAGTTTTTTTCTTCTGTACAATTTCCCCTCATTTTCTTATTACTATGTGTTTTAAAAATTAGTTGTATATATATATTTCTTAGGTAGGGGGTCTATGAAAAAACTAAAACTCCTACAGAGGGTCTATGGAAGAAAAAGTTTGAGAACTCCTGATTTGAATGATAGTAGAAAATGATTAGCAATATTAATTATAGAGGAAGAAGTCAAGTAGCCGGAATGAAGTTCCCAACTGGGAAATCTCAACATGCCGTGGACAGAAGAGGAAAGTATCCAATCTTATTCTTCAAGAGTGGAAAATGCACTATAATTGGTTGCAAGAGACAATTGCAAGAAGGGGATCTCAAGTATCAGATTCAAGATTGATTTACAAATTCAATCATTATCTTTAAACATTGGGGTATTGTCGAATCAACTTGTACGATTTGTCTACCAAAACAGAAAACATTTACGAATCAGAACTGTTTCTTGCATTAAGACTTCTCAAGTATAATACACTCTGTGTTAATGATTTTGCAAGCGGAAAAGTAGTTGTCATAGGGATAAAAACAATGGAATGCAACACTCTAGTACAAGAAATATTTAATTTTATAAAATCTAAAATTAATAATCTTAATACTAATGAAGAAATACTAGATTACTTATTAAGCACCAATTGTGTTTAAATCGTTAAATTTCTGTTGAAAGCAAAAATTCAAAATGATCGACGAGCAAGAAGCAGAAGTATTCGAAACAATTCTTTCCGAATATGAAAAACAAACAATCGTATTGTGCTCCTGAACTTTTGGCAACACGGATCTATCAAATGACAGGAATCAACATTGAAGAAATTGTACGGATGCACTACGAATCGGTTCAAGGGTAAGGTTTGAAATGTCTATATGACTGTATTGTCTGTGCGGATCACTCAATGCCGACTTGTCCATTTAGATGCAGATGTTGCAGGGACTACAAGAAGAAGGAAGTTGTCCATATTCTGTTGACGGAACTAAGAAGAGCTTATTATAAGCAGATTTGTGAAGATTTTAATTAAATAAATTTTGAATTATTTGATCTTTTTATGTGTTTGTTAGTTTATTTTTTGAGTATCAATTTTTATTAAGTATTTACTAGGTTGTATTAATGTTGATATCGCATATCTTTTTATTTAATTGTTGTTGAAATTATTATTATTATTATTACTTTTATTATTATTAGAATTATTATTACTTTATTATTATTAGAATTATTATTATTACTATTATTATTTACTTTAAAATTTTATTCAAAATAATTATTTCAAAAATTCCATATTAATTAATTTAATCACATGTAACACTAATTTAAAAATTTTACCCTATGTAATTTGCCAATTATAACTGACTTTAAAATTTTCAGCTTTTAAATTTATGTATTAAAAATTTAAATTTAAAAATTTGATTGTAAGTATGTAAAAAAAATTACATCTTTAAAATTACATTAATATATTACATTTAAAAAATTACATTTAAACTTATAACTTAAAATAAAATACATTGAAAATTATTTCATAACATTTTAAATCGAAAAATAATTCGAAAAAAATTATTTGAAAATTTAAATTTAAAAATTTGAGCCAAATTATTTCTAAAATAAATTCGAAACAAATACACACAAAATCAATTATATTGATGACATAATTACATAATCAACATTAATCTGGATTAATTACATAATTGTGTAATTTAATCCGTCGCCGGCGGGGGGGGGCTACTTGGACTTTTGCCTTAGGTTCCAGTGTGCTCCTAACTACCTACTTATTAGCCCAAAATTGTTGTTCCTTTGCTTCCTAATAACCTGAAAAGGAAACTTTTAGTTTGGAGAATATTTCAATTTTTTAGCAATATTATACTCTAAAATAATTACACTCCGATGGCAGCAACCTTGTATTCCTAGCAATTGTTTTGTATTATAAATTTTAGTGTTTTTATTCATTAGATTAGCACATATTTATTTAAATTTTACCACATAGATTCTATTTGACTGTTTTCTTGGTTTGGATGAGTAATAAATAAATAAAAAAAAGTCAACAGTCTTAGTCAAAATAAAATTGTAACATCAATATGTATACGCCTGAAATTATAACCGATGAGTTAGAAGCAGTATTTGAAAGTTAAATAAATCTGCGAAGAACTTTTTTGAATAAATTAAGGTAAAAAAACTTACGTGCATTTGTGCACCATATCCAGGATAGCCAATGAAGATCCAATCAGAATTGTGCGGTTCAGAATTGTTTGGGAGAAAGTACGGTATAGAATAATGTTGTCGAAGAATTTTACTCACTAAAGAGTTACAATTAGACCTGAATCAAGTTTCAAAATTATCAATCTGACATTTTGCAAATACATCACAAAAACAAAAAAATGTCGCGTGATGAAATGTCACAAAACATAAATAGATATTTCATGTTTAGGTTATTAACAAATTATCCCATTTTTAAAAACTGAAAAATTTACTTTCAATTGTAAATAATCTGTATCAGTTAAGCGTAGGGTTCTTAAGCTCTTTAATTACTCCCTTAAAATATGATCTCAAGAATGCAAACTCATACACTTGAATTCCTTTAATGCTTTAATTTCAAAATATTATTTGAGAATCACTATGTATACTTTTAATTAAGGAAACTTATCACTTACAGAAATTTTAAAATTATTTCTGAAAAGAAATTCATAAATAAATTAGGCTTACTTAAAGTAACTTGAGTGTGACTAAGAATTTCGCTTTAGCAAAATGAAATTAAAAATGGTAACTAATAAGAGTTAACTCTGTTCCTGAAATAATTATCGGCTATTCATTTTGACCCTAAGTGGATTAAAGTGAACAGACGTCCTTGATTATGCGGGACTGTTCTGGATTTGAGTCGTTTGTGTCGCACTGAAAGCTGTCAGTAAAGTATCCCACATTAGACGTGCAATGCTTTTAAAATTTTCGCAATTTAAAATCTTATTCCCTCTGTCCCATATTACTGGATATGTTTCTATAAAAAACTAATTTTGTCAAAAAGTTGATATATTTTTATTAAATTTATTTCTTAAAAATGGTAGTTTTGCTACATAAGTGCATAAAAAACATGTATTTGTGTTGTGGTCACTTGTGATAGCTATACTTTTTAAAAAAGAATGAAACTTTTTATTTAGAACGTAAAGAGCATTTACTAATATTTATGCTTTAACTTCTAAAGATACAGGTAGCGTGCCTTTGTTGATTTGATGATCCTTAGCCATATGTGGTTGCTTGTAATTGTTTCCTCCGTTGATTTTGATGTTTTCAATCACACAATTTTGGAGAAATAAAATTACTTTATTCAACGAATCACGAGGCATGACATTAAAAGTTTGTCCAGCAAATTTGACAATACCATCTATTTTAGACGGATTAGTTGAATAATAGGCACTTTGAATGAATCGAAAATATCCCAAATCCAAGATATTTATATCAGGGCTATTAGGTGGTTGATAGATCAATCGAATATCAAATTCACTTGTTACGTGTTGGACAAATTCTGAATCATCTGGTGAAATATGAGGTCTAGCGTTGTCTTATTAAATAAAAATATTTTTACTTCGTTATATACGATTTCCAGGCTAATTAGATTTAATTGCTGGAAGTACTTTTTCAATCACCATTTTGCGGTACTCTTTTTTATCAACAACAAGGGGTGTGGAAACGAAAGTTCACGTTTATTCCGTTCCATATTTATGGATAAAAATTTGAAAAAATTCAACTTCTATGACGAAAAACTGAAATGGTGTTTACAAAACACAAAAATGAAATGTCAAAATGATAGGGGATGTCCGGTAACCATAAATATTGTTAAATGTGAACAATTAAGTTTAAAATTATCATTACTTTCTTTAATTCTTGATAAATTATAGTATTTTAAGCTTTTTGTGCAGTAATATGGGACGATTTCTGTAATTTTCGACCTTTTATGAAATAAAACAAGAAACGGTTATATTTATTGTAAATGATGGTTTATAGAAAGTCGTATGATTAATTCAACTCATAAGAAAAAGATATTTGGGTAGTGCAGTATATTCGCAATAATCAGCGGACACAAAACGAAAAATATCCGGTATTATGGGACCAAGGGAGTAATACACATTTTAACATTTTCACAAATTTTCTGTTTCCTCTACATCATATTAGATAGCGCTTTCCTGTTAAGCAGCATCAAATGTGATATCAAATCATTTGTAGTACAAAAAATATTTTGTTTAATTAATTTACTAGAAATCAATTTTATTTTCAATTGTTATAGTAAATAATGCATTATATTAACGCACGAATAAATAATCTAAGAAAATTCTGTCAGCTAATATGTCAAGTCTTTTTAAAAATTTTTATTTTGCTCAATTCTCAAATATTATTATTTTCGAAAAACGTATCATTTTTATCCATACTTATATAAAATGTATATTTTAAGAAGTTATGAGTTTGACGCCAGTCATTCATTAAATATTATCACAATACCCAGGGGAATATACAGTTTTATAATGGGATAAGTAAGCACTGATGAGTCCCACGCGACATAGATCAGAAAACTCAATACTTCATCATAGCTTAATTTATAAGTTCTAAAATACGTAAAATTTCTGTTTTATAGAAAAATTATGGTTGTTTATTTAATTTTAATCATTGCCGATAAATCTGGGAAATCCATTTTACTAAACTCAAGTGACCCTATAAACAATGATTAATAAACAGTAAATTCACTCAGACAAATGGCGAACAGATAACAAGAAAACTTCAGTAAAGTTTTTAACAAACCATTGTATTAAAGTTTCTTTTAATAACAATATATAAATTAAATTATTATTAATGTTTTACTGATCTATTATCATCTACCAAATATTAATTGATTAAAAATTTGAAAATATAAAATAGTCAATTATCCATATTAATAAACTCTACGTAACTCTCAAATAATGCTGAGCTTGGTTTACGGTTATGACAACTCATTTTGCCTTTTTTATATCAACCATTACAAATACTCTGATAATATTTACATTTTTTCCCATTATTTACCTTCCGTAGAAACAACCCTCCCTCAGAATTTCGATAACATTAAAACTTACCATCCAACATACCACGGATTTGATTGGTTGAAGTTGTCAACATTGCTGGCTAAAAATTCTTCTAAACTGTGAAAATTTGTTTGATAATTAAAAAATTGACATGTCAATAAATTATTCGCTTCATTGTCATATAAAGCAGAAATTTTGTCATCCAGCAAAAGTTTTTCTCGTTTAAATAAAGAAGAGAATCTGGAATATTTGTTAGAATTTAAGAATAATGAATAGGAATATATTGTCTGAAAGAATTGAAATGAAAATAATGTTCTAGCTGTCCAATCGTTTGTAGCATCAGTTACGATAACTGGTATACCTGAATACGCGTATTTTTCTAGAAATTCTTTTTTAGATAAATTTGAAACTTTCTTGATTCTACTAATATTACGACAGAAATCACAACTGGAAGGCAGCCTTAAATATTCCATGTACGCATTTTTAATAAGGCATTTGCTTGACTTGATATCATCTTCTTTATAAAATATTTGTATCGAATTTAAAGTTAAGTTGTGAATTGCATTCAATGATTGATTAAATGGATATATATTAAAAATTTCCAGAGCGTATATTAAAATGAAGATTGTAATAAATGTAAATATAATTGTTAAGAATAAAATTCCTATGCACTTAAATACAAACTTAATAACACTTTTTATCTTGAAATATAAAAAGTAAGGTAATGGCAATTTGATACTTAAAAATTCTTCAACGGTTTGTTCATTTTCTTCTAGTGTTTTTATTAAAATGTTCATATCGTTTTCCATAATGAAAATACTAAAAATGAAAAATATTGTTATTAATAAAGAGTTTAACATATATTTTTGAAATAAACTTTAGTTTTATTAAATTAAATTTATTTTGTAATATGAATGGTAATATTTATTGTAGCATACATTGAAAAATTAAAAATTATGATTTTAGTAGAATAAATTTAATCATGTCAAGCGTAATATCGCTATATAGTATAAATCAGAATAACATTTTTTATCAAATATTCAATAAATATTTAGTAATAAGATTCAATAAATTAAATTAATTTTGATTATATATTTTATCATTTTATAGAATATGATATTATCAAAAATATTGAATATTCAACTAAAAACATACATATTTATCGGTGACAAACTATGTAGCAATAATATTTTAGCGTAATTAGGTCATCGCTATTTACTTAATCAATTAAAATTAACCGTATCATAGTTGTCTGAGGTCTACAAGTTATAGTTACTCAATGGAGATTGAGTTATGCTGGCATCTATGTATTCACCTACACAGCGTGTAGTTTTATTAATCCGTGACACGTTGAAAATCTACGTCGTCTCGAATAAAATACCTCTTTCGTAATTATTAAATTGGGTTTCTGCTGATTAGTTATTTTTTTCTCACACCTATGGTGTTAATTAAACGCAATGGGTAGGGTAAAAATTTAAAGCCTTAAAGTGGGGAAGGAGATATCACCTCGTTCAAAAAACTAAAGCAAGTCTTTAAACTTTAAAAAATGGAAGACCTGCCATCCGTCCTGCCGATATTACTCGAGGGCTAGGCTTTTGTTGTCTATTATCAACTATCGGAGAAGAAAAAACGATCCTCAGAATCTTTTGAGAGGGCTCTAACTAACGCGTTCTCATTGGATCCTTTCCAGGCATTCGACGCCTTTTGTCAGAGGTCCTAGAATAACAAGGAAGTGGGCTGACATTGAACTATTAGCCACGCTAGCAGACATTTTCAAGGAAAAATCAATAAAGAAACCGTTGGTTGTTGGATTACCTTTTACTGTTTCCTGCAGTCGAGGGCCTATACCTTGATATCTGATCTCAAGCTGACTGAAGTTGTGAGATAAGCTCGTGTGTTAACGGCTTATTGTTTATTTTAAGCAGTGTTCATTCTAACATGACTCAGCTTCTGGATAGTGGTTATGAGTCCTTGGTATCAAATTTGCACTTTGAGTCAGTTCTCACTTTGGAATCCTTTCTCCGGTTTTATACGAGCAACCAGTCTTTAAAATGATTTTGGAAAATTGAATTACGCTACTAGATTATAATTTATTGATTACAATGGTGTCGAAATTCTTATGTTATGTCATTACTGTTACTCTAACATCTATTTACTACATCAAATGTCGTTATTTCTGATTCTTCGTTGGCAAAGTAAAATGTATTTCAATTAGCTCGACAGCTCTCTTTTCTGATGTGTTTATCATCCTGATGCTTTTATAACGGACTCTTCCTGCTGGTGCTAATCACCTAGTGCCTCCGTTACGTCCTAATACACATAAGTGAGATCCAAATTTGATGACGATATTTTAAATCAGTTGGTTTTAAAGAACTATTTTAATAAGCAAATTGAATAAATTGTTATAATTGTAAAATATATCATAGAAATGCAATAATATTATAATAATAAATAAATGTAATGAAAGTGAAGAAAAATCCAAATTCTATTATTAGTAAAAGTTGTAATAAAATTAAACGTTTATTTTATCACATTATCTTGTTAGCGGTAATATTAACAAATCTAGTTTAGGCCCATTAAACTATAAAAAATCAACTTAAATTACTTCAGGTAAATTTAATGAAAAGGATTATAAAATGATGTTATGGCTAGTCAAAATAAAAAAAACAGAATTTATCTTAATCAAGCAGAAAAGTTCCAAAACGATTTACAGAAAAGACTTCACGAGTTTCTGGGGTTTCTATAGCCTACAACAGAAAAAAACTTATCAAAAATCAATTTATTTTAATCTTTAAAACAAATAATTTCCTAATTAAAACAATACTTAATTTATTAATTACAAACATTTATATAATCAGAAATATTATAAACAAATTAGTTCTTTTTATTTAGAATCCTGTTTTTTCTTTCACAAAGTCAAGCATGGAATCTACTTTTGCATAAACTCCTGGACTTCTCGGTACTGCGCATCCATCTCCCCATGACGTAGCACCAAATATTGTATAGATACCTGAAATAATAATAATAATAATAATAATAATAATAATAATAATAATAATAATAATAATAATAATAATAATAATAATAATAATAATAATAATAATAATAATAATAATAATAATAATAATAATAATAATAATAATAATAATAATAATAATAATAATAATAATAACAGTAATATCCAATAATGAATATTAAAAACTTTGTTTTAATATTCAGAATTAAGTATACGTTTTTGATTTTAATAAACTTTAGTAGAAATTATATTATGACTTTTGAAGTGATTGCAACTGGCCACCACGCCGAAAAAATCAAACCGATTCACGCACAAATATTAGAATATCCAAGGGCAGATCGACTATTTATCATTGATACGGATGGTAGGTTTGGAGCCATAGGTGTCGTTTTTATCTCAGATTAAGGAAGACGCATTGAAAAAGTGATAGCGTATGGTTCATGACATTTGACAAAGAATGAAATGGGAATTTATTGTACATTCTTCACGTATTTATTGTACATTTTAGACAATATTTATATGGAAGAAGATTTGTAGCCAGAACGGATCACAAGGCATTGAATCTTATGAATACAACAAAAAAACCAATAAGCCCACAATTTCAGACATGGATGGCAAATTTATCCGAGTACGATTTTGCGTTACAATATAGAAAGAGAGAAGAACATGGAAATAGTGATGGTATGTCTCGTTTAAATAATACCATATACTCTCATTGTCAGACAAAACACAAAGATGCCAAAGAGGCGAAATGTAGAACTCGGTACATAAATAGTTTACAAGGAAGTTCAAATATTATTAAAATTATTAAACAGAAGCAAAACGAAGACAGAGTTACTTCAGAAATCATATCAAATCTTAATGAAAATGAGGCTCACATATCTTATGAAACAATCAGTAGCAATATATTCAAGTATTTGAAGATATTACAGATACAAGATGACTTATTGATAATTAATACAGACGGAAAGCTTGCAGTGGTTGTACCCGATAGTACGTAAAATCTTTAGTAAATTATTTTCATATTGAGCTATGCCATCTGGGTATCAAGAAAACCTTAATTTATTTAAAGGACTTTTCGTTTGGCCATCCATGAATCAGATTATTACATGTATTAAAAAATGTAAGATTTGTGCTAGTAGAAAGATTGATAAAGGACGGATAGTAGTGGATATTGCATATATGGAGACAAAAGAAAGTAAGAAATACATGATAGTGATAAAAGATCGTTTTAGTAAATTGGTCAGTTTATCAGCAGCAAGTACACAGAATGAAGCAACAATTTTGAATGTCATTTTGAATAATTGAATATATCGTTTTGGTAGACCTGAAAGCATTCTTACAGATAGAGGAAATATTTTTGAAGGATCAATGTTTCGTGATTGGATGGAGAAATTTGGTATAAAACAAGAATTTAGTTCACCATATCAACATCAATAGAATGGTTTAGCAGATCGAATCATAAGAACAGTTCGGGATATGTTGGCAACATCATTGGGTGAGATTAAAACAAAGAATAATTGCTGTAGATTGTTACCAAAGATTGAATGTAGTTTGAATGCTACAGTTCAAAACTCTACAAAATCCTCACCTTTTGAAATTGTATATAACCGGAAAACTAATTTATATTCGGGAGTATGGCATATACAAAAATCCAGAGAAGAAATTGAGGATGAAACGAAAACTAATATAGTAAAAGTATCTACAACTATTCAAAATAGAGATTTAGACAACCGGGGTACTCGAGTTTTCATGGTGGGAGAAAAACTATTAGTACGCTTGGCACCGCATAGACGAAAGAAAAGAGGAATTCAGTATGAAGGACATAACAAAATTTTAAAATTCTTATCGCCAAGTCAAGTTGAATTACAATTTCCACACTCAATCAAATCAAGAAGAATCGAATGGTTGAAGAAGTACAAAGAAAATGAAGAGGAGGAAAGTGATGTCCAATAATGAATATTTAAAACATTGTTTTAATATTCAGAATTAAGTACACGTTTTTGATTTTAATAAAATTTAGTAGAAATTATATTATGACTTTTGAAGAGATTGTAACTATAATAATAAAAAAAAAATAATAATTATAATAATAATAATAAATATTCATTGTCTTTTTGTTGTATATACTTTAAATGAGCTAGTAAATTACATAAATGAGCTCGAAGTGTAAGTCGTTGATGAAACTATTTTCTATGAGAATTTTTGATTATGAAATAAGTCTTATTAATCTAATACAAAACCTAGCTAATGTTACAATATGCTTTTCTTATCTTTTTTTCTTTAAAATTACATTCATAAGTATTTGAAAAAAGCCTTTCAACACAGTGGAAAACAAACAATAGCAGTATCGAAGCCGTACTTTCACAACAATGCATTAAAATAATACTTAAATAAACAAACTAAACGAAAAAAAACCCAAAACGTATAAAACCTAATTTACTAGTAAAAGGGAATTAAAAATCAAACGTGACATAAACGGATATAAACTTTTTGGATAAAATAAATTTCATATTAAACGTGACGACATATATGGAGCTGTAATTTTTGATTAAACAGAATATGTGGCATCCGTAACGTTCACGTAGTGGCACAAGGGGAGCTGAGTATTAAGCGGTTAAATAAATATGAATTATATTTTTAAAAATATTTTACCAGATTTTATTCATTGATAATTTTTGCATTTTATAATATTATTTTTTATTGTTTATCTAAGATATTTATATAAATTTTAAACCCTCAAAATTTGACCTCAATCGGTAAAAGATTAAAAATATTTTATAACGAATTTAATTTAAACACTTAAGTAACCAAAATTTACCATTCACTTGACAGACCAGGGGTCCTCCACTGTCACCTTGACATGTATCGATCCCACCAGCTTCGTAGCCTGCACATTGCATTCTATCTGTAATTCTATCCTTGTAAAATTCTTTGCATCTTTCAGCTTTGATTAGTGGAACTTCAGCCGCTAATAATTTTTCAGCTGTTTCCACTAAAGTATCCCCCCATCCTGATACAAGGCATTTGGTTTTTAAGTCTGGAACCATTCCTGGCTTTGGCAAACACACTGGCTGTACATGATCGTTGAATATTATACCAATTCCGTTATTTCTTTTTATTTTTATCAATGCAGTATCGAAATCAAAAGTTGGAGGACCTTAAAATAATAAAAATCAAAGAAAAATAAAAATAAAAATAAAAAATTTTCTTAATCTTCATCATATTTTGACTGCTGAAAAATGATGACAAAATTTTGTTAAATATCAAACTTTGATCAGGCGTCAAAAAAGTAATAATGATAAAGAAAATCGTTAATGAAAACAGATCAAAGGCGAGAAAAACAAATGATTTTATTGCTAAAATTAGAATCATTATTTTAAAACAAAATAGAAAACTATATTATTTTTATATCAAAACTTTTATATTGTTACATTTAGGACATGAGGGGCAACGGAGACATTTGGTTTACGCCTCACTTGATAAAGAGCCTCGGAATTACGGAGTTATTTATTGGAATGCACAATTACAGAATTAAGATGTTATGCATAGAAATGTAGCGCTACACATATAGGATGGTGGACATATTCGAGCGAAATTATGTCAAAAAGTGCACAATTAGAGAGTTTGTTTTTAATTTATTAAACTTATTTAAAATATTTTTAACAATATCACTCGATTTTATAAAATGGCGATATAAAATGGCATATAAGAAATAAAAGCATTAAAATTAAAACAAAACTATTGATTTTACATTGCTTATAGCTGATTTCAAAAAATTTGCTACTAACAAATATAAAGACAATATTTATATTTGCCCCGTATTTAATACAGTCTACAAAATCTGCCTCTTATAATAAAAATATAGTTCTATTTATTAAAACAAATGCATCCTGAAAATGTCAATGTTTCCCCCTAGAGGTCATGATTTCAAAAGGTTTTAACACACTATAGAAAATTTACTTAAATGGTTTTACTTGTAATGACCAAGTCATATAAGTTTAATTTTTAGAAATTCTCCCGTTTTTTGAGCGTCAAAAATATTTCCTTAAAAAACTTCTTCTATTTCTTCTATTCATTTTCTCGTCGAATAAATTCGGACAAACTTTCACCGTCCCGATGTTTATGTGATTTTCTAATTGTTCATATGACATCAGAAAGTGTCTGTTAATAATCAATGCTATAAATAGATTGATTGTGTTGCTATGTGTTCTTATTTAGCCTCGATATTTAGATAGAAATTTTATAAATTAAAATATAAATAAACTTAAGGTGTATAAATGCTATTTCAATGACATTTTTCTGATATTTAAAAGAAGTGAAAACGTTTTGCAATTCACTTGATAGCTTTTTCCAGATAGCAAACTGACTTTTACTGCAATCTACTATTGTTAGAAAGGTATCCCATCGAAATAAGTAAGATCGACAGCTAATCTAATCCAGTCGTTCATAACATCTATCGATCCAGGTTCCTATTTGACAGGATAAGGATCAATGGATCGGTATTCAATACAATTCATGATTACTTTCTTGATTTCAGCTTATCCTGTTTCGGAGCTTTCTTCTCCGTCAAAGTAAACGGTTTTATCAATACTGAAATGATGCTTGTAGTGGCGATCTGTGATCTTTTTAGCGGTCATTTCTGCATAGCCCATCAGATCCAATAGCTTAAGCAACATTTTGCGCCGACCATAGTCAGACCATTCGTGCGATTTTTCAAGGATTTCACTAAGTGAATGGATAACTTGACATTTCCTTTCTCAATAATTTTCTGGAAGAATCCAAGACAACGTCTTACAAATGTTTCTAAGATTCCGTGGGCCCGGATCTTCTTTTCGTTTGTCAGCACAGTTCGCGGCCCACTGACCATGGTTGCGGAATCAATCATTAGATTTAAGATTTTGATTCTCCACTTCAACGAGAAATTTAGCCAGTTTAATACAGCATCTAACTCAGCAACGTTGATATGAGAATAATTATCTTTCTTCCTGAGCCATGATGAATTTTTCATGGCATTATTGTTGATAATTAGCACAACCCTCAACGATAGACTGCTGACATCACACCATAGTTCTCCATGTTTAACCGAGTCCACCGACCATAGCCCTCTAACAGGATCCTCGGATGCAACACGAGCGAATGTTTCACTCAGCATCTTTTCACAACGTCCCCCAATGAGATCATTCCAAAGACTCCCGTCATCAGACCTTTTTATATAAATGCAACCTACTCTGAGATATCCATCAACAAGATAGTGTCCTGTCAATTTTCCACAAAAAGCGAACAATTCCCGTCGAGTTATTTTTCTGTCGGATTCAGGAGCTTTGACTGCATTTTTCTTGAACCACGCCAAAATTCTATCTGCGCATCCGCCTATTTTGAGACCAATGACTTTTGCTGGATGAATAGGTTTGACAGGTTTGGTTACCAGTCTAAATTTAACCGAATTATTTGAAATTTCATCTACCTACACAAGTCTTATATCTACCGCAATATTATATATATATATATATATATATATATATATATATATATATATATATATATATATATATATATATATATATACAACTGTTCGTCTCAGAGGCTATTATCGAATCAAGTCTAAGGACCTTCTCTAAAATGGAGGACATGACTTTCTGGCACCGTTGAGCCCAAAACCTAATTTAGTCAGATGAAACAGTTTAACTTCGTACCTAACCTCCTGGTGGATCCAAAATTCCTTGTGTACATGAAATTGAAAATAGACGTTTTTAAGGTTCAGCATGGCCAACCGGTTTCCTACTTGCCACCATTTCTTAAAGCTATCACCACAAACTGTCGCCCATGTGGCTCAAGGTTCCGTGATTCAATTCACAAAAACACTCAAACTGGTAGAACCTTGCCTTTGATTTCCTTTTCAACAGCAAGAACAGGGAGGATACGACAATTGTGATCTGGAATCGCTGGAGCGAGCCACCCTTCTGAGATCCATCTATCCAGCTCTCTTTGGTAATCTTCATGAATTTCTAGTTTTATGTTATATTCTGCTGTTCGATTTTTTAAAACAACTGGCTTGTCTTTCCAGCGCCAAGATATGGTCACAGGATTTCCGTTAAATAAGGCTTGATAATCATCTTCTAACAAAATCTGATCCGATGACACATCTAATGAGGCCAAGCAGATATCAAATTGAACCACGTTATCCATAATCGCAACACCGCCAAAGAGACTGATCACATCCAGATGCCTATACCACTAATAGGGTTTCCTAAAATTAAACATTTTAATTGTTTGGAAATTCTCGAATTGAAATAGAACACAACTGCTCTCCCGCACATAACACTTCCTGGACATCTACTACAAGAATATTTCTCAGCCTAACTGCATATTTAGCGAATCTTCTGCAAACTATTGTTTAAGAAGATTCGGTTTTGACAAGTCCAGTACACAGCGCCACTTCGGATTTTAGTGAAAAACTGCTGTCTCTGCAGTTTCTCCTATGTCGTTTCCCGAAAACCGATTTGAACATTGTTTTGATGTGTCACTAATTATCACAGTTTCAACATCTCATACTTCCCCCACTTTCACATTCCTCGCACAGGTTGCCAGGCTTCCGACAGTTAAAGCATTTAAACGTTTTCTGGTATTGATTTACTACCATTTAATGCAGTGAGTACCGGAGGGTCCGCAATTCACGCCAAGCCTGCCTTATAATTTCAGACCGCTCGAGATCAGATATCTTGGTTTAGGCCCTCAACTGCCAGGAAACAATAGGAGGTAATCGAACAACAAACGATTTCTTTATTAATTTTTTCTCGTAAACGTCTGTAAAAGTGGCCAGCCGTTGAATATCAGCTAAATACACATTAACTGCATCGTTATTCCAAGATATTTGACGAAAAGCTTCGAATGCTTGAAAAGAATCTATTAAGAACGCGTTCATTAAAGCCCTTTCAATAGAATTTGCGGATTTTTTTCCTTTGTCCGATAATTAGTAGTAGACGACAAAGACCAGACCCTCAAATAATAGCGGCAGGACTAATGGCAGGCCTTCTGTATTTTTAAGTTTAGTCACTAGCTTCAGTTTCTTAATCTGGAAGCCGATATATCCTTCCATATTTTAAGGCCTTAAAATCTTTTCCATGCTCATAGTGTTTAACTGTCGAAATAGCTTGTGATAGAAAAGTTAATACTAAAAAGAAGTTATCATCGATTTATTAAATTATGCAAATGTCTTTTATATAAGACGAAGTTAATTTCCAACTTAAGTCACAGACTAGTAATATCTACACACTGTGTATGCGAATATGCAGATGTCAGCATTACTCAATCTTCATTTAGTAATCATACATTTTTAACCTCTGACAACTATTATTGTAATTGTTATTAGGACAGCAATCAATAAAACCATTGAATATTTTCCCATCTTGATTGATGTTGTAGGTCTACGTTATGGTTGCAATGCCATAAAGTTATTACAAAATCACAAAATAGTATCGTGAAATCGTGAATTTCAAGAACCGTAAAATTATACACCTTGACTTAGATCATAAAATTTAAACTTTAGAGATAAACAAAATGAATTCATGCAGGATGAAGACTTTAAACTTACCTTTATACTTTGGATTGAGAAAAAGTTCTTCAATTTCAAAGCTTTGTTCATAAATATCCATTTCATTATTGTTCCAGTCTCCTGTTCTCACGAAATACCGATTTTTTGGTTTTCTAAAATGAATTATCGAAGTTAGTAATTTATGAATAAAATATTTTAAAAAAGTATTTTTTAAAATGCATTTTAGGGAGCTTATGATTCTAGGGATGCCTTGAAATTCATTAAAATTTCATCATTTCTTCCAAGTAAAAGTTAAGTTGCCCGAAAAATTTGGGATAACTTTGAAAAATTAATTAATCAGAACTTTTCTTCTAAAATATAAAAATTTATTATATCTAAGTATTGCTGATGCAACCAGTCATCAATTAATTAATTGTTTCGTGTATAATTCTCATTATCTCATTCCTCATCAAACATTAAATATTTCCTCTCTCTATTCTTTGTGTATTTGTTCAAAACCTTCCAACCTTCAGTGTTATGACTTGCTTGCTGACCGATGGAAAATTGAAAATACTCCATAATCGGCGTAATTCCTCACAGTACTTATTCTTGAGAATATTTCCATTTTTACTTCATAAAGAAGCAATAATCTTCCGAGAATATCCTCCATCAAAGGAAGTTTTCTCTAAATCTATAATGTAGATTCTTCGTTCTAGTTTCTATGATGGTTAAGTTAAATTTTACTCCCTTAATTTCAAATTCTTCTCCATAATTTCTTTTGATACCATTGATGATTTCATGATAAAGAATAATGTAATGCTCGTTAAACTTTAAATATAAAAAAAAGAAATCAATATTTAATATTTAAAGATGCGTAACTTTCAATATTCAAACACCTGTTTTAGATTCTTTTCTTAAATCTTTTTAATAAAACTGTAACGAAAAAATAACAACTCATTTTTTAACCACCGGAAAAAAATATTTTTTGTCATAATGTGTGTTTGTGTAAAAAAAAATAATACATAACTTACTCATAACAATGTGAAGCAGAAATAATCCAATCTTCACTGAGAATGGAACCTCCACACCAGTGAATATCATAGTCACCAACTCTATGCCTCACACCAACTTGCCATGGAAACGCTCCGTAAACAGTTTCAAATCCTCCAACTACTCGACCACGTCTTTGAGTAATTGGCTTTCTACCGCATGTTAAACCAGGGACTAAAAATATTAATGTTAAATAGTATTTACGTTTTCAACAATGATTACCTTGCTCAGATTTTTTCAATGAAGTCGCAGTTGTTGTTATTGGATGTTCCAATATTGGAAGACCACAAATAACTCCTGCATCTTCTTTGTGAGAGCATTTGTGCTCACCCCACTTAAAAGAATTACACTGTACTAAACTCGTTTCATTGCCCCTACACCGGGGATTGGATAAAACAATCTCACCAACTCCTATAATAATAATAATAATAATAATAATAATAATAATAATAATAATAATAATAATAATAATAATAATAATAATAATAATAATAATAATAATAATAATAATAATAATAATAATAATAATAATAATAATAATAATAATAATAATAATAATAATAATAATAATAATAATAATAATAATAATAATAATAATAATAATAATAATAATAATAATAATAATAATAATAATAATAATGATAATAACAACAAAATAAATGTTATACCCGATCCAAATCTAGTATCAGTCACTGCTTGGGCTCTGCCAGAAATACCCAACATTCTACAAATTACTGAAGCTTCAGAATCAGTAAATCCATCATCACAAACTGTTCCCTTTGATAAGGATCTCTGAATTTCAACACGTCCAGAATAGGAATCAGGCCCATTGACCAATTTTACTGATACTTAAAAAAAGAATTTTTCAAAAAAAATTATGACAAATGTAATTTAATTTTGCTGTTCAAATTGTACCAGTAGAATTTTTACATTTGATTCTCCTCATTGATAAATAAAAAGTTTTTTATTAGATGATAAGGACGAAATTTTATCATAGCCTTTATCAATAATTAACTGTAAAAACTATTTAATAAAGATGTACAAAGAAACAAAATCTGAGTTAAAAATTTAGTTAGAAAAATATATATTTAAAAAAGAAAATAAACCGGCTATTTTTTATTTAAATAATATTTATTCTTTATAATTTTTCACTTTCATAAATTCATGTCTCTAAAAGCTGGGAAATTAGACAAAGTACGTTTTTAATAAATTTCTAATTTTCAATAATTTACATTCATAACTAATAAATCGACGTACAGAAACATTGGCCCTCAGGTTCGTCACTGCGGTCCGAGCAATCTACTTTTCCATCACACATTTGTGACATTTTAATACATGTTTTGTCTTTTTGGCATCTGAATTCAGTGTTCGTGCAAGCTAAATACTTTTTTCAATATATAAAATCCTTAATCCATTTTCTACCTCTATCAACTTTACAGATAACACCGGCAATTTCTTCCGATTTACAATTGTGTTTTCTCCAAACGTCATGAGGGCATTCTTCAATACTAAATTCAGTACCTTTACACTTCAATTCGTCCAGTAAGATAATAGGATCGCGAACTTTTCCAAATTTAACACCGGATCCATGCACATACTCCAAAGCTTCTCTATTGAATAAAACTATTTGTAAGAATAAGAATCAGAATAAAAACAAAAAGTTATTTTTGAAAATATTTGAATAAAATATAAGTTTTACTTTTCCTATTATTATTAATTACCCGAATTAGCCACAGTTCGATAATTTATAATTAAAATAAATAATTCATTTTAATACAAGGAAAATTATTATTATTATTATTAATTATTATTATTAATTATTATTAATATTATTATTATAATAATTATTATAATATTATTATATTAATTAACTAATTAATTATTATCATTAATTATTATTATTATTATTATAAACCTACATAAATCCTAGCTGCTTGCATATAACATGAGCCTCACTAATTGTAAACCTATCATCACAAATATATCCCCATTCTCCTTGATAACGGATCTCGACTTTACCTTCCCAATCATTTTTGCTTCCTGTCAATCTGATCTCAAATGGCGGAAATGTTACTAAAAACAGAGTTATTTTTAAAAGCAAATAAAAATATTTTGAAAGTTAAATTTCTAATTATTTTTCTGAAATAGAAATTTATATCGATAATTTAAATATATTTCTGAAAAGTTAAGTTTTAAGTTTAATAATTATTTCTCTAGTGCTCAAAGTTTTACACAATCTAGAATCCGCGTCCAATTAGCTAACACCTAAGGTCACTCAAACGTAATATATAGCTATACCAATACGTTTAGGTTGCTCCTTATATAGTCGCCTGTAGGTGTGTGGAGAAATTAAAAAAATATTCATTGGTAGTTTTTTATAGAAAATGTATACAGTCCGCCGCAAGGCGGAAGTTGGAAAAATGTTTCTAAAACTATTTCCATAAATTACATTTGCAATTAAATGAATAAAATGATTTCTGGACACGTTACTGTCAAAATAATCCGCCGTACTTAACTGAAGATGTAAATTTTATTTCTTTTTCCGACTTTTATTTTTAGTTAATTTTACTTTTATTTCCTTAAATATTGCATTTAAAATAAATTTTTAGAAAGTGGAGATTATTTAATTGCAAAATATTTTTTTTAATACATTTTTTAGAAAGTTGAAATTACGTTCCGATTTATTCAATTGTCTAATTGACAAATCATAGATATTTACTTGCTGGGGTTAGACGAAAAGTTTAGAAAAGTTAATTGAAATTAATTAAAATTTAATAGGAATCGGGAAATCTGAAAAGCTTTTTAGAAAGAGGGGAAAGGAATAGCATATGAAAAAAATATAAATAAATAATAAATTAAATAAAAATTGTTTAACACATTAAATCATTGTAGTGTTGAATTGCAAATTTTGTCGAGTCTATGTGCATGAGAATTTTTTTGTGGGAATGGTTTTGTGTGCACACACAGACGCGAGTAGTTTTTTAGATTGCGGAAATTTATGATTGAATCGAGTTTGGTGGAATTATATTTTTGGTATTCCAATTGGATTTAGGAATTTTGAATTTGGATTGAATTCGAATTGGATTATTTTGGAATTGGTTTCGAATTTGTAGAGTTTAATTTTTCAAATATATTTGTCGATTTTAGACTTTGTTTTTTCCTTTTATGAATAAATTCAATAATGACTGCAGCCTCTTAATCATCATTTGAAAAGAGTTATGAACTTCCAGATGGATAAGAGATTACTATTGGAAATGAAAGATTCAAAGGTAGAATTCAACAATAGTGTAAACAAAATTCCAAAGCTGACATTAGCTGTATCAAGCTGAAGAAAATTAAGCAGAAAGTAAACCACAGGTATAGAACAAGCCCAACTCAACAAAAGATTTGGTCAATAAATGTAGAGTTCGTATCTCTCCGTTTTACAAGGAATCAAGTTTGTTATTTATCAATAGGATTTAACTTAAAATTATTATCCTTGAGTTAACCTAACTTAATTTTTATACAATTGTGGAATGACCTAGAATGAATTAATTCATTATACTGGAAAATACTAAGGAACAACTTACTGGGTTTTTTACTTTTTCTAAACTTTTTCTACATAATAAATGATATATGTTTTGATATTTTTCCGTTTAGAATTAGTCTCAACCAACATATGATAATCTAAAAAATTGTGACTATGAGAAGAAATTTGAAGTAACAGGTTTATGTTCGTCACTTTTGTGTTCAACTTCAGTGATATCTCACAGAAAATTGACAAGTTTTTGAAAAAGAAATGCCAGTTTTTCAATCTCACAGATGAGGACATTAACTATTTCAAACTATCAAAAGAAAGCCACTTAAACGAATTACACAGCTAATGCTGGAAGCTTCAGATTGCATTAATAAAAGAAGAGTAAGACAGACTCTCTATATAAATTAAGCAAGCTTCATTAACTATATAAGAACACTTTTGCACATATACATGACCTTTAGAAGAAATGCAAGACTTGAGATTTTTCTTTTGAACTCAGGACAGTCTCGCTCAAATATAGCCATCTTAAAACTCTGTTCTTAAATGTTTGAAGATTCATTTGGAAGCAAATAAATCGACCAGGAAACTTTAAACGAAACCAAAAAGACCGTTTGTTGACCTCAACTCTTTGATTAAAATTGTACTTTTATTTACGCTGAAATAAGTGTTAATGAAAAAAAGCTCAATAATTATCATTTAAAGAACTAACTTACCAGAAGGACAATTCATCTCGTCAGAATTATCTCCACAGTCATTCCGACCGTCACAGGATTTGCTTAGGGCGATGCACATGCCACTTGAGCATTTATATTTACCCGTGCAATCGGTTTTCAAACTGTAATGGTCACCGGGATAATTTATATGTTTGAGACTGTCGGGAATTTCCGATTGCAATTGTTTCATTAAATGACATTCACTGAAAATCCGAGTTTCATTCGGTGGTAAATAATTAAGACTTCGACACCCAAACTGCGGATATATCACTCTGCACTTTTGCACACACTGCACATATTTTAATTAAATGCCGCCATGCACAAATAATTCAAGGGCTAACCTCTTCTAGGCGTAAATTTGCGTACACTATTTTATCAGGAACCATTAAGATTTTTGATTTAAATTTATCATACTTTACCAATATTTCAGTTTCATCTTAAAATAATAATAACAATAATAATAATAATAATAATAATAATAATAATAATAATAATAATAATAATAATAATAATAATAATAATAATAATAATAATAATAATAATAATAATAATAATTACTAATAATGGAACAATTCTTTTCATCAGCATTATCTGAACAATGTCGTTGTCCGTCGCAAATATTCGATTTAAGAATGCAACTGAAAATATAAAAAAAAACACAAATTTAAAAAACTTACAAAGTATCGGCTTTACAATAAAATTCGTTTGCTTGACAAAAAACTGAATGTAAATAATTAAGAAATTAATCGAAATACAGAAACTCTACATGTTTTGCAAAATTCAGGATTTTCGTCCTCCAGCCCTGAACAATCATTTACCTGATCACATACTCTGCTTAAGGCCAAACATCTGAAATATTTTAAAATGAACAATTTTTCTTATAATATTGTAAACAGTACTAATAAAATGATCAGTATTTTAATTATTTATTTATTAATCGAAAAAGTGCGAATACAAGTTTTTCTATTAAAATAAGTGAAAAAGATGAAATTCATTATTTAAAGCTTAATTAACTAGCAGAGCCTTTGATGCTTTTTGTGGTCTGCCTTTGACCAATTTAATATAATACTTACCAAGTGGCAACTGATCAGAATATACTGATCATTCATTTAATATACAAGTCTAGGCAAGCCTATTGAAAATTATTGGAGTTGATTTAAAAGTCCAAAAATTTAAAAATAAAGCAGGTAAGACTGAAAAAATTATATTTTACAGTTAGAAAATAAAAAGTTAAGTACGAATATAAGAATAAAAATTGATGAAGGAGGTCCAGTTAAAATTATTACAAAAATTTAAACTCATTAGCCAATTAATTAATTATTCAAAAATTTTTGTTGATGCTCACAAATTGGTCAGTCGCAGTGTCGGTTAATTAAATGGGGACTAAATTATATAATTAGAATCCATTTATATATGGCATTCATTTTCGCTATTAAATTAATAATTGCAGTATTTGGAAACTACAGTTTGGGAGAATATCGGCGATTTAGATCAAATTAAAGGCTTAGATCGAAGTCGTCGAACAAATGATGTTAATTTTTTTGATTTAACTAATAATGTAAATTTTTTTAAAAAAATCAGAAACTATAAAGAGGCGAGAGAAACTATATAAAACCCAGAACTCAGAGTTCAGAAATTATATAAGAAATAGGAGAAAAATTATTGTTAAACGAAATTATGATATTGTGTTAATGAAAAAGAGTTGCTTCTCTCAAAGGTATCAATCGTTTCAATTATCTTTAGTAAACTAACTCAATTTTTTGTGTAACTTTGTAATTTGAAATGTACATTGTTATCTTACTAAAAATAATTATAAAACCCAACACTTTGACTGTCAGGCACGATTTAAAAATTTCTCTTGTTTTAATCATTCCAAAATAAATGCAGGAAACCCTCATACATAACAGTATTCTAAAACGCAATTTCGTTTTAACACGATAAGATAAATTACCGAAAACTTCGTTGAACAGTGTACTTCTACTACATCCAGTTACGTCCTATAATATTGTTATAGAAAGTTGGATTATCATATGCTTCACGAATAGAATTTATTTATGTTCATTAGCCATTTACTTTATTTTAGGCTTTGCTTTTTGCTTTGCTTTCATTTTGCCTTAATTAGTTTAAACGACTTTTCCTCTAATACCGATGCAATTTTCTCGAACTTATCGCAAAAAATAAATTGTTTCCCTTTGAGGAGTATCAATCGCTTCTGGTGAATCTTTTCTTTTGACATTTAAAATTTGAAAATAAAAGAACTAAAAGAGTGAGGATTCAGAATTCCAAATATTTAAAATTTAGTAAAATTTACGTAATATTTTACCAATAAAATAAAACTTTTAAAATAATAATGAAAAACCAGTGAAGAAATGCCAAAGAAATTAACTTAAAAAATGGGAAGAATAATTTCCAAATGATAATTGGGGAATATTTAATATTTGTGTTGTACATGTGAACGTGTTGATATTGAATAGCAACAGATTTCAAATCAAAATGTTTGTTTAAATACTACTGAAAATTAGTAGGATTTTGTATTAAATAAACTTTGCATTTGGTTTAGTTATTAATGGAAAAAGAGAATTTAAATATAATGGAAGCGAAATAATATTAGGATAGAAAATAAGTTAGCAAAGTTTTAGTATAGAGGTTTGTTAGAGACTCTTTTTGTTGACGCTCTAATTTATTATAAAAATTTAAAACTGTAGTTGAAAAAAATGTTACATTTTTTAAATTAATTTATAATTATATTATATAAATTATATACATACATACATACATACACACACACACATATATATATTTACTTGCGGTTATATGATGTCATTGAAGGACAATAGAATTGATTATCCGCACATCCTCCATTTCCTTTTCCTGGCGGATCCGAAATTCGAGGTAACTCAGTTACTAAAGGTAATGAAGGTTTATCTGAACATTTTTCCATGACACAATATCCATAAACCCCAACATCCGTGTTGACCCAGCACCATGGCATTATATCATTATCAGGATTTCTGCAATAATTATGATCTCCCAGACCCTAGATTTTATGAAAAAAAAAATTTTCTTTAATATGAGAAATTCTCTTTAAAATAACATTAAAAATATTTCAAAGTTTATTTTTGGAAATATTCAAGAATTTAAACTTTGAATTTTGTAGAGATTTGTCAACAATAATTACAGTAAAATCACGAAAATAATTTAATTAACAATAAAGAATGGAATTTAGTTTTCACTATTTCTTTGCAAATTGTTTTCTTTAGGTTCTTTGGGTTTTTTAAAATGCATTTGCTGCCCATGTAAGATATTACCAATAATACAAGCATATAAACAATTGATAATTTGAAGAAATAAATAGCCCACCAAAATTATTACCCTTTTCAACAGTCACTTCAGAAATTTCTTAATATTATGGAAATTTGCATTAAATATTAAACAAAAGTTTGATTGATGACCCAAAAAGACCTAACAAACCCTTCCAATTTGTACTAATTTTCTATTTTTAAAACAAATACAACTCACTGCATTTGGGTGAGTTTTGTCATTGACTGTTAGCGATGGGTTACTCCATTTTGCACATTTTGTCCCTTGATTTGTTCGTGATGTTGTTCCTCGATATGTGGCCCCGTTGCCCTCATAACAATCTGAATAATGTTCATAATGAATCAAATAAGTACATCACGAATATATATATATATATATATATATATATATATATACCAGTTCGTCCTCTAGTGGTTATTTTTTGACAGATAAAAGGTAGTTTAGTATTGCATGACAGATTATCCCACCAAAAATAGTTAACATCATAAATCTCATTTGACCTCTGAGAATCTCCATATAATCGGTTTAATGCCAGACAAGACTTCTTTTTAACATCTCCTAATGGTCGTTTGTCGGACTTTATTTCACCGTACCCTTGAAACCAAAGATATGAAGTATTCCATTGATCAACATTATGAATGGTTGACTGCCAGTTCCATCTTTTTACTATTTTACCAGTATTCATTTTGATTTTAGCATAATATCCTCCAGTCCAGACTTGATGAATTTCTGTAAAAATACACAATTAAACTTTATATAATTTATTTATTTATATTTTCATGAATTAGAATGATAAATATATGAATATTTTTGTAAATTAATCCTATTATTGGCCTTTTCCTGTTATTTTTGAGTTTGCTAAATTTGACGCTTAAGCTGGCTGTGTTTAAATAGATGTAGAACAGGTTGAACAAAAAGGAAGATATTTTTACAAAAAATATTCATATATTTATCATTTGAATTTGGGGTAATTTTACGTGTCACAACAATATACATCAAACATAATGCAAAGTGGCGATATTAGCATGTCAGATTATAACTTATCAAATTATTATTTTCAAAAGACAAAAATAATTAGAGCCATTATGTACAGACAAAATTGCATTTCTATTTTTACTGAATTCTTTCATATTGATAAATACATTAAAATGTAGATTTTTTAGCAAAGTTAATTGGAAAAATATATTAATACAAATATTATTTTACAAAAAACAATGATTAAAATATTTCATAATTTACTTCATTTTTAAAATTTTACAAATTTGATCGGTTTCGTAAATCTAGTGTCAAAACTAATGTATTTTTAAAATATTATATTTACAAAAATAAATGTTTCAAAAGAACTACTTGACTAGATTGAATAAGTTCAATAGAGTAAAGTTAATTTTCAGATAATATTGAAATAATAACTCTCCTTGAATAAAGTAAAAGTTAATGTAACATTTAAATTTAATATAATGAATCACGAAAATTTATTCTGAAGTTGATAAAACAGTGTTATTAATTAACTTATAATACTGTCGCATAACTTATGCGTTTGAATTATATTGCATTTTAAGCCTTATCGGACGTATAAACACAGCAACAAAGTACTCTTGTATTTTCGACTTGTGACTTACGACAGATAAGGGTTAGTACTAAATTTGTTCAATTTAATTAAAATAACTATTTAAGTAAATTTATTATATTAAAATAAATTGACATTAAAATATTGACAATAATAAATATTTGACCATGAATCAGTACAGATATAGATATTTTTGATATCTTTACTGATTCATAGCCAAATATGTTTTAATAAATATAATGTCATTTAAAAATGAAAAGAAATCAGTGGTGAAAATTCAAAGAAGTTCTTATAATAAAACTATTGTATGTATAAAGATATTGTTTTAATATTAAAAATTAATTTGTATTTATTTATGAAAACGCCATTGGAGAATTTGAAAAACATTTACCATATTTATGCGCATATAACGCTGAGGGTGGTATGACCAACCTATTCATATAAACAGGGAATTTTAACTAAAGTAGTAAAAAGGAATCCATATACTGTGAGAGTTGATATACACTAAGTTAAATTAGGTTGGAAAATTTGAAATATATATGGAAAATAAATGGTAGACTCGAAAATATGAGTGTAAAGCCAGGGCACTATTTGCACTAAAATTCGATATGTAACTAATAATATGCTAATATTTAAATTTTATAAATGTTTAGGTTTAGGCTTGCTTGGAGCTTGCCTGCTTTAGGGAAAGTTGCATTTAAGTAAAACATATTTTTAAATAGTAATTGTAAGAAGGATAATTAACGAATATTTTATAATTAATTAAATTAACCTATTATATAATAATATGTCAAATTTTAGCTTGAAGATCAGAGGTTGGTTATGATGTTTGATGATTGTGTTTGAATGTTGGTATGTTTGTGTATTCTGTATCAATAATAAGAAAACCAATAAACACAATTCAAAATGAACTCGTTGAATTGATTGCCAATAAAATCAAAGATCACGTCTTAATAAAACTAAAAGAAGCAAAGTACTACTCAATTATTTTAGATTGTACCACCGATATAAGCCACAAGGAGTGGATGAAAGTTGTTTTTAGGGTTGCCAGTGCAACTGAATCATATTCAGAAAAAGCAGCTGAAGTCATAGTTTTTAAACACTTCGTAACTTTTCTTGAATTGCATGATACAACTGGAGAAAATATGACATAAATTTTAATTGATAAGTTTCAGGAACTATGCGTAAATCTTGATGACATGAGAAGACAAGGGTACGGTTATGGAGCCAACATGCACGGAAAATACAATGGTGTTCAAGCCAGAATTCGTCAACTAAACCCCCGAGCTTTTTTCGTACTTGGTATAGAACGATGTAGCTAGTGGTTGTATGCAGACTATCGCATTCTTTAATTTAATTCAACGCATTTATAACTTTTCTCAGCATCAACCCACTGTTGGAGTGTATTATTAGAGCACGTATGCGATATTACTGTAAAGTCGTTAAGTGTCACTCGTTTGGAAAGTAGGTTTAATTATGTTCGATTTCAAATTAGCGGAGTTTACGATGCCCTACTTGAAATAGCTGAAGACAACACTATAACAACTCTACCTCAAGTAAAAAGTCGAGTAGAAGCTAACGGAATAACCAGAAATATTTCAAATTTCAAATTTGTTTGCTCCTTGGTATTGTGGTATGACATTTTATTGCAAATTAACATTGCCAGCAAAATTCTGCAATCACAGCATTTAGACTTGTCTCTGGCTTTAGAACATTTAAACGCTACCAAATCATTTCTATGCAATTATCGTTCTGATGCAGCATTTGCAGAAATGATTGAAAAAGCTAAAAAATTATCAATTGAACTTGAAATATTTAAAGTGTTTTGTGAGGAAGAGCCCGTACGCGTTCGCAGAAAGAGTTGACAAGTTTTATACGAAGGTCGTGATGAACCGATAGTAGCACCAGAAATAAACTTCAAAGTATGTTTTTACATCGCAATTCGAGAAACAAATGAAATATTTACCCAATTATCGAAATATAGCGAGTTATTTCGATTTCTTTATAATATCGACAGTAAGAGATTTACGGATCACGAATTATTGAAACATTGTAAGGACTTGCAGTTAGCTCTTACATTTGATGATCAATCAAACATCAATTGGGTCGAACTTTGTGATGAAATAAAAGCTATAGGAAGATGACTTGATACTTCGAAAAGCAATCGAAAAAGTGTGTTAAAATATATTTACACGTCTAAATTGGTTGAAGTAGTCCGAGCACTGTCGATAGCACTTCGCATATTGCTAAAGTTACCAGTCACAGTTGCCAGTGTTGAAAAAAGTTTTTCAAAGCTGAAAACAATAAAATCATATCCGAGATCAAAGATTTCTCAAGATCTTTTAGTTTGGTCTAGCAACAATTTCCATGGAAAAAGAAATTGCTGATCAATTAGACATGGAGGATTTGGTTAAGGATTTTGGAGAACTAAAAGCGAGAAAAATTCACAATTGTTTTGTTATTTTTTATAAACTTAATTTTTATTTATTTTGTTTTTGTTTAATATTTTTTTTGTAATTATTTTTTTTTGTTATTAAAATACAAATATATGTATTAAGTTCAAATATTCAGTGTATTTATATTTTTCTTCAATTTAAAAATTACAATATTTTTTATTTTTGTGGTGGCAAGTTCACATAGCGCCTATACACAGAAAACTACTAGAACCGAGCCTAGGAAGAAAAGCATAAGTAGTACGAACATCATCGGACCATAATTTTAGAAGCGATGTAGTCGGATTATACAGAAAATTTGTGATCATTGTATGTTTTTATAATTAGACACGAGTTTATGTTTGTAACAAATTGAATCAACATAAATATCGAGAGAAGTTAGAAGGATATTAGAGTAGAATATCAGAGAGAAATCAAAGAGTTTTAGCGAGCAGATAAGTCGATTTTAGAAGAGATTGTAGAAATCCTCAAATTTCAATTTTTGACGTGATGTTTTTAAAAATATTTCTTGCATATAAGAATCCTTTTATTTCTTGTGCCAGAATATTTTTGACAAAGGTATTGTCAAAAACGGCTGCTCTCGACGTCATATTGCTTTATACAAAACAAACTCTCAAACTAATAAATCAAATAAACTAAATAACATCAAAATATTTAAAAACTGTATTTACTATATACGTTATATAAACAACAGTTGAACTATTGTATAATTTACATCGTGCTATTTCAAAATCGAATAAAAATCCACGTAAAAAATAGTTGGTAATTATCAATTTAGTAATCGAGGACATAAATCATACTTAAATATTATCCAATGATATTTGAGACAACCTACGTAATTATAACACTTAGATATCATTAATATATAAATTATTTTTCAGACAGCGGATGATTTATTTACTTTTCAAAATTAATTTTAAAACATAATTGAGTGTGAATTAATATTTTCAAAATAAATTGAATGCGTATTTTTGACAGAACAATTTTAATAATAATTATAATTAATTTTAATGACAAAAATATTTATGAAAATGAATTTAAACTACTTTTAAATTGAGAATAGAGGACATTGGAAAGGAAATTATTCTCATTTCTGTCTAATATATAAGCTAATTTGGAATTTTGATTCTTGCAATATTCTTCAGCTTTTTTAAAAGTCAATATCTTATTAACCACTTGATAGCAAACCCCATTAAATGACACCCAACCATAAGAACAACCTGAAATTATTGAAATTAATTTTAATTCCTTTCTTTTAAATATCCCAATTTTTGATTATAATATAATAATTCTCACCTCCATTGAAAATACAACTAACTCCCGAAGATCCTCCACTACATGTCGATGACATTTCATGAGAACATTCAAAAATACTAGCTTCACTTCCAAGGCACTTTATTTTATCAATAATATAATCTTTTTTAGTCCATTTTCCTCTTCCATGATGATCTTGTCTTGTAGCTTCTCTAGCCGCACTGATAATAAAGAAATTGTATTTATTATATAATTGTTCAAATAAATTTTGTGGGGTAACATTAAAAAATATTTTATTAACCAATTTATATTAATTTGTACATAAATTTCTCTAAATAAAGATATTTTGAAATTTATTTGATTAAAACAAAATTTGTTTGTTATTTTTGAAAATAAGAAAAAGCATTTTATAATTAATAGATGAAATCACTTCAAACATAAATCATTCACACTAATTGTTTAAATGAGATTCATATATACATTTCCAGACGTATATTATTATTGCGCAATAAAATAATAAATCAACCAATAAAACTTACTTTACAAATCCCAATTGTTTGCAAGAAACGTTGGCGTCAGGCAAATTCCAGTAATCATCACAAACTAATCCCCACTAAAAAATTATCTCTAAATTTCTTTAAACATTTTGAAGTTATAAAAATAATTTTGTTAAAATTTCTATATTATTGAAAATATATTAAAAACATTGTTGAAATCACTCTACATAAATTCAGCTAAATGAATCACCCTCTTTAATTACCTAATGGACCAAGGGTATGCAAGGGATAAATAACCCACACACAATTTGAGCAAATTATTTATGATTTTTAGATGTTTGTTTAGATGACTGTTAAGTAATTGAAATGATAATAATGATATTGTCAGACCTCTTGACAACTCTAAGTATATACATCTTTCAGCACAAGAAGATCCCTATCAACCTTTAATTGACTTTAAGAGAACTAAAATCTTATTTCAGTGATTGTTTCGTCAAAATAAAAAGAAATTAAAATTGTTTTTTGAAAAACATTTTAAAGTTTTTTTGTTAAATTATAAGAAGTGTTAAAAATATTCGATATATAGTAGTTTTACCTTTTTAGTTTTAGAATTATACACTTCGACCCGACCTTCATTTGCGGCACTTTTTCCATCACTGCGAATTCTAAATATGAAATTAATAAATTTTTGAATTTCTGAAAACTACACGCACATATATATATTATTAATATCTAATTTTTTATTAATGTTTTCTTAGAAAAGGGAAGAGAAAGAATATCACTATAATGAAACATTAATTATAGAGATAATCAATAAAGAAAATTAATGCAAAAAAAATAATGGGGTTGAAGCTTTAGGGAAATAATAATTAAAATAAATTATAAAATATGTTGGTAAAGAATTTTTATTTTAATAAAGGTTATTTTTTAAAATAATTGTTTTAGTTATTGATTAAAACAATCACAAAACATTGTCATTGAATTAATGAGTAAAATAAAGCGCCGATCCAACATATATATTATACTAAAATATATTTCGACAGACTCCTTAACATCGTCAGTTGCATATGAAGATAAAACTATAAAGAATAAATTACTTTTATTTAAACAATTTTTTTTATATTTTAAAATTATTAAATTCTGCTTTTGTAAATCTCGAGTTTTAAAAAAATTTAATAAAATCGAGATTTTTACAAAACGTTATTAAATTCTGAATAAAATACTTTTAAATTTTTAAACAAAACTATTTTACATTTATTTTTATCCTGCAGCACAAAATTGCGTTTATTAATATCAATCAATTCGCTAAGTTGACTGTGATCGAGAAATTATCTCTTATCACTGTTACACACACAAACACAGTTCGTTCACATACGTATATAAAAAATACCCAGCTGTTTCAAGACAGGTTATACAGGTGACTCAACTTGGCTCAACAATTGTCTCAACATAACAATAAATATATATAAATGAAAGGTAAAATTAAATTAATGCTTATTGAAAAGTAAATTTATCATTTTTAAAGAGTAAAATTATTGAAAATAAGTTAGTATATATAAAAAATCGGTAAAGATGGAGCTTGAGAAGTTCATAAATCTCTACAATAAAATAGGTGATATTTTAATGTGCATGTAAATATTCAAATTAGGGGCCAAACACAGAAAAATTGATGACTTGACAAGTGTTCTTTTGTTCTTGACATATTTAAAACAATAATTAAACGATTAGGAAGAAAATCACAAATAACGTACGATTCCTTGCAGCACAGATTTTAAAGTGATACGGTGTGACGTGATCGAATTTTGCAAATGATGACCAAATAATGCCACGACCCATACAATTAGAGTAAAACAAACGGAAACACACAGTATGAGTCTTGAACTCCACCAAAAGACTGAAACTATATCATCAAATCTTTAAAGTTTGATTGAACTTAGATTAAGAACTGTTTATACCCAATTTTCATATTAAATTTGGTTTAAGCATAAAAACTGTTTAGATGCTCACACACATTTTAGTGACATACGGTCGGAATGTGAACGATTCTGTTCACATTCTTAATTTTAATTTAATTGTACTTCGGTATTTTTTTCCTATTTAAGCAAAAAATATATCACGTGAATAAAACGGACAAATAGTCTGCCTGTAACAGTTTCAATTTGGAAAAAGTTGGATAAATTTAAAGATTAATGAAAAATTTGGTAATATTATTTCCTCCCCTTTTTTCGCGTTTTAATCCTCTATCTTAGAAGACTTTTAAAAAACAATTTACTAATTTACTTTGAATTTTATATTAAAAATTGGTAGAAAAAAAGATTTTAAGAAAGAAAAACAGTTTTACAAAAAGTTATTTAAAAATTTTTAAAGTTAAAAAATATTAAATTCGAAAAAAGGTAAAATGTCATATTTTGGTTTAAACATTTTTTTCATTTTAAAAGGAAGAAAATTTATATTTAAATTTGAATTTAAGAATGTAAATTAACAATTTAAACCAATCAAAAAACAAAAAAATAAATTTTAAATGAAACTCAAAACGTTTTTTGGTGATTTGTCATTGAAGATAGCTATTCCGCAAGAAACTGAAGAAGATCATTTAATAATCGAAACTTTTTTCAACATAATTATTACTTTGCAGCAAGGGCTTATTTTATTATTCACTTAATAATAATGATAATAATAATAATAATAATAATAATAATAATAATAATAATAATAATGTTGATGTTGTTGTTATTAAAATATTATTTTAATTGTTATAATTGGTAGTTTTAAATGATCACTTATTATTTATAGTGAAATGTTTTAGGTAAACCTTAATCTTTCTGGAGTTTCTGGAGCTCCATCAAGAACTGATCGAATAGGATAAATTGATTTTGATCGTCCTTCAGTGATGACGACTTCAGGATTATCATTAAAAAATGTTTTTTCTATTCCCAATCTGTTAATAAAATTAATATTTATTAAGCAAATATAAGATGTAACTAACGGAGCTTGTCTTTTATGCCTTTGAAAATGTGAATGGAACAAAACTAAGGACACACAAATTTATGAATATTAAATGAATAAATACATTTCATACCATTTTCACTGTTTTCCAATTGAAATGCCTTAAAAATAAAAAATAATGTATCGATAAAACGCAATTTTTTTCGGTTTAAAAATTTTTGACATATACATAAATAAATAAATACATACATACATACATACATACATACATACATACATACATACATACATACATACATACATACATACATACATACATACATACATACATACATACATACATACATACATACATACATACATACATACATACATACATACATACATACATACATACATACATACATACATACATACATACATGTCAAACTGTTCTGGACGCTGACGGTAATCCTTTACTATCAAATGAAAATGAAAAATAAAATTAATGATATAGGTAAAAATTGTTAAACAATCAATTAAAAAAAATTAACACTATTATAATTTTGGGATGTACATGTCGAAGAAATGGTGTTTTATATTATTGAAACATTTGTTTTAATTGGTGTTGTAAATTTAAATGTTCGGAATTTTGGTGATAGTATCTGCAAATACATAATCAGCTTATAGTCATTCTCCAGTTATATATATGGTGAAATTAACGAATAGGTTTAACCAGGGACGTACTAGAATGTCGTTGATTTTAATTAAGAATTTATCAACAGAGTCAGACTTATATGTAACACCGACGGTGTCAGACATATTGCAAATAGAAAATTATTTGTGAAAAAGTTATTTTGTTAAGTTAGTTTAGAATTCTTTGTAAAGTATTGGTTCTTTAATTAATTTATTTCTTTTCTAAAGCTTAAAGACTTGGATATTTGAATTTGAGTGAAAAAAATATCAGGAAATTGGCTAACATTGTTTTTTTTTATATATTAAATATTATTTTTATAAATTTTTATAAACATCAAAATGTATTTTGAATTAATTATTTAATTTAATAAATAAATTTTTTTTAAATATTTTATTAATTAATTCGTCTCTAAGTTCTTAATAATTACCGAAAGTTTTAATGGTACCTAAAAAATTTCTTTTATATTTTTAGAATTTAATTTCTTTTTTTGTTTTAATATCAACCGATAGGTTTCATAAAATATTTCTTAATTTCTTAGTATTTTTTGATTACTTTAATTTAAACAGACAATATTTCCAGTTTTCTTAATTTACTTCATATTTACTGTTGTTTATTTTTAAAAATTCAGTTGAATAGGAAACATTCTAAATACGGAAGATGCGTTGGTTTTAAAAGTATCATGATGCCGGTTTCCATCATAAAGAAATATAATAACTTCAAAATTTTATATAGCTTTTTCTCATTAAAATTTGAAAAATATAATACAGGTTAGATGAAACTTGTGGCCGCCACCCGCTTATCATCATTTGTAATGTTATCCATTCCCAAGAAAATGGTCAGCTTACTCATATTAAGGTCATATTAAAACAAATTAAGTCTTGTTTTCTAATAAATCCTAATAATTTCTTCAAAATTTAATGCTATAATAATTTTCTTTAAATTACGAAAATAATCTTCAGATGTAATAATCGACTAAATCGAAAACACTGTGAAAAACTCATTTAAAATTGAGTAGGTTTTAAACAAATATATTTTATTCTTTTTGATAATATAATTTCTTATTGCGATAAACTATTTCAAAATATTGAAGGAAATAAATCATATTTTTACCATATTTTATTCTATAATGAAAAATAATCATACTTGAGTATTAGCGCAAGCGCAAAACCAAATTATCAGAATAACATGCATCATTTTGCATTCATTAAAAAACAAAAAAATATGTCACTTTTTCAAGTTCATCATTATTTATTACATTAACCTCGACTCAAAGGTCCCTCTTCATTCTCTCAAGTGGGAGGCATCACAAGTACACTCGTTATCGGTATTATTACACCCGATTGTATACACGAGGACAGACGTAAGTGAGAACCGTTCTAAACATTTGACTAAGCCTTCAGACTTTTAATCGAAAAAAAACAACAATAAAAATTTTATTTTTTAAATATAATGCGCTTTCTTTGAAAGGAAAAAATTAAATTTTCTATCATTCACCCTCTAACCTGATATACCAAGGCTGAGAAAGGGTCAAAGTTTGGTGACTGGGGAATTTGTAAAATACGTTTGTTTTACGAAATCGCTTTGAATAAATTCTATGAAATCAATTCTATTGTGATTGTGAATGGTTATTAAAACAAATTTACTTGAAAAAGTTAGTGAAGAAAGAGGTTATAATTGAATTATAACTAAAAAATATTTTAATGATTGAATATATAAAATGTTTTGTTGGGGAGAAGTAAATTTTATTTCTTTAATTAAATAAATTGATGAAGAATAAAATATTATTTCACAAAAAAATTTTGATATGATGCAGTTAAACAGGAATAGAGCCTTGTTATACTCCAAAACTTATTTAAACAAATTGAAAACCCCTACACAAAAACATTTATTTAAAATGATCACAATAGTTAAAAATTTATCAACACGATTTCAATAACAATTTATAAGCTAAACTATTTTTCAATATCACTGCACACTTTTCAATAGTAAGTTTATTGGCGCTGAAATTGGTCTTCTAGTAGGAGATTTCCCTTCTGATACACTAAGAGTAAAACTATGTGTTCGTTCTAAGTTTACTTCGTCCTTATTCTAACCTTTGAAAATTTCTCTCTCTTCTATATCTCTTGTAATTAGATTCTCTCTTTTTAAAATTGATATATTGACAGAACTTCTCTTAAATTAGTACATTTGCTTTATTAATTTATCGTCAGTTGGTATATTTTGTTGTTTTCCCAAAATTTATCTGCCTCGGTATAATTTTATTAGTTTCCAATAAACGCCAATTCCCTTTTAACTTGGGCTTTTCCTCATTTCTCAATTTTTCCGTTTTTTGTTGACAACTCGGGTTTCCTATTAGCTTGGGATTTCAATTAGCTAACAAATTTTTAATTAAATTTCATTTTCTTTAAATATTTCCTTCTCAGGACCCCACAATAAATTTGATTTTGTTATATTTGAACTGGCCTCATCATTTGGCATACATCCATATCAGTGTCTCCCACAAAACATTTATTTTAATTTATTTTTATTTGTTAATTAAATTTTGCACTTTAATTATTATTTTGAATTTGATGATTTTTGAGATCATGTCCGATGAATAAAGGAATTGTTGGGCCAAAATAGCTGACATTCAAGATTTGTTTTACTAAAACCATAACACACACATAATCCAAGAAAAAATAAAAAAAATAAAAGTGCAGCATCAGAATGATTTAAATAAAGTTAAATTTGAAAAAAAAGATTACATTTCTAGAAATTCAGTATTAAATAAAGGATAAAATTAATTTACTTAAAAAGTGATTATAATAAAAATAAATAAGGTATTTAGAAAAATATAAATCAAAATTGTTAAGAATCGAAAAACCTAAAATTGAATGATTAATATTAAATTAATATTTCGGATTTATGAAAACAATTTGAAGAATTAATTATAAAAAATAATCAAAATATTTATCCAAAAATATTATATTTAAATGATATATTTATAATTAAAATTCGAAAATTAAAATTTTATTGAGTTTTGTTTTATTGGATCAGATACATCCTAAAAAACGGTATATAAAATTAATTCAAATCTTGAATTATTATTATTATTATTATTATTATTATTATTATTATTATTATTATTATTATTATTATTATTATTATTATTATTATTATTATCATTGTTATTATTATTATTATTATTACTATTATTATTACTATTATAATTATTGTTATTTTATAATTATCATTATCCTTACTATCATCATTGTTATTATCAAATTTTTAGTAGGGATCCTTCCTTATTCCTCAGCTTTGTGAAAATGCTTTGCTTATATAAAAATTTAGCCGTAATCCATCCTTATTTTACAATTTTATAAGGATATTCTACTAACAATTGAACAACATTCCACTTTTATTTTACTATTTTCGATATGTATTTTAATGGATTCAGAAAATTTGAGCAGCGTTTCGCCCTTATTTTACGGTCTTATCCGGATATTCTATCAATTATTGAGCCGAATTCTACTTTTACTTTGCTAATTTTGATAAGTATTTTAGTTGATTCGGAAAATTTTGGCAGCGTTCCGCCCATATTTCCCGTCTCAATTCAACATAATTTATTTAATTCTTACATATCATTTAAAACATTATTTTTCATGATTTTAGTCGTTCGGATCAATCTTTTTCCGATGGCTATTCATTTTAACTGTTGCAACGATTTCGCAATTTTACCCACTACCCTTTCCCTTTCTTTGTCCTTAAGATCTATATATGTTCATGTTAGATTTAATGAGTGCCCACTGGACTACTCGGTGTCAGTGATTTTGAGCCGATTGTTGTTAAAGATTTTTACCAATTTTATCGAAATTTAGTGCAAGAAAGTTGAGCCAAGAGACCCGCTCTCAAGTTACTCTCTTTCGCTATTTAATTCAATGATTTGGCGTTTGGGTTCCTGTGTTCTCACGACTGTTGGTGGATCTACACCGCACTTACACAGTTCGGCAGTGTGTTTTATTTTACTGCCTTGCAATGTATTTTAGCTGTGGGCCGAAAAATAAATAAATTTTACCATAGTAGTTGAAATAAAAGTTTCGATGCACAAAAAGGTTGTTGGTTGAAAATATTTATTCAGCATATTACATCGTCCACGTTAAATTCGTTCGGCCAAATACGACAATTGGCAATTCATAAAACCATTGTGAGTATTTCATAAATACTATTCGTAAAATCATTGTGCACATTCCATAAATTCAAGTCGAAAAATCATTGTGCACATTCCATAAATTCAAGTCGTAAAATCACTGTGCACATCCCATAAATTCAAGTCGTAAAATCGAATCAATAATCATACACTAGCCGAGAGTGGCCGTGTTCAGGCAAAACACTTACCAGTGTTAATTGCCTGAATGCACGGCTCTCAACTAGTTATACACACCAACTAATTTTCTGAAAAACTAAGACTGCAAGTACGAATGAAATTTTTTCTCTGAAAATAAGACTGAAAATTTGTGAAAATACATCAGTATATATACCTATAATTGGCCTTAACTTTGGGTGTTAATTTTATTGCGATTAAACAAAATTCAACCTTGAAATTATTTGTGTTATCTAAATTATATTTTTATTAATTTCTTAATTTAAATGGGTAATTTATTTTTAACATTTTTAATTAAATTTATTCAGCCAAAAATATTTTGTTTTTATTCATTTAATTGATTAATTTTTACATTTATATAAATGGTCATTTTACGGTCAAAGTTTCTTGTTATTATGTTATTTTATATGTAGATTTCGTGCGGTTCTTGATGCATTTTGTATTTATTTTATTTTACTTTTATGTTTTTTGATTTTATATTTATTTATATTCTCTCAGATTTTAAAGTGTTTAGTTGGTGTTGTATATTGTATTTTAAGTTATCTTGGTGCTGGGCTTTTGTGCTGTATTACTGGTGCATTTAAACAATTCTCAAGGTTATTTGTGTGCTGGCCCAACACTTCTATCGGCAGCTCGTTGGACCCATGTATCGTTCGGTCAATTACAGCATTAGTGATAGCGCTAACTTTTTTCAGACGATCCACCCACTCGAACGCAGTTTCAACCTGGTTTAGCAACGGGTGCCGAGTAGTAAGCGAAAATATTTGTGTGGGGTTGTCTGGGTAACAACCATATAGTTTCAAAATATCAACCCCCAGGAACCCACCATTACAAATAAATTGTATAAAATTCCTTTTAAATGGTTAGAATAAATTCGTAATAACATAATGACTTTTCTAAGATTTGACATATTTTCTTTCTTACCATATCGCTGTCACTTTATAAGTATTTTATCAATCGTTTATACTCATCATTAACCTAGTTTTCGGAATTTTTATCCCTATTTTAACAAAATAGAGATAAATAAAAATATCTGAATCCATAGTTTAAAATGATGATAATTGATATAAAAATTATTATTTATTTATCTGTTAATGTCCAACGACTTTTTTATTATTTTTTAAAATTTATGTTATATTTAGGAAATAAAATTAAAAAACCTTGCCATGCAAATACACGATTTATTTGCTCATAACTATCAGTAGATTAAATAAATCATAATTAAAACATAAATTAAAACAATTAAAACAATATTTGAAATAAATGCTAAAAACTATTAATAACTTCAAATATTTTTGGTAATTGGATGGTAAATATTATTTTTAATTGAAAATGTAAAGTAGAAAATAAGGGATTTTTTGTTATGTAATGTGAACTGTCATGTTATTGAACTATCTAATGTAAAATAAGTTTTAGATAAACCAAACGATGTCTGTTTAAAGCATTAAAATTTCACTATTCGAACAAAATATCTAACTTTTTTTAGTACTATTTTGAGAGATTTTAAACTAAATAATGAATTATGTTGATTTAGTTGATTATATAATATGATCAAATAATAATAATAATAATAATAATAATAATAATAATAATAATAATAATAATAATAATAATAATAATAATAATAATAATAATAATAATAATAATAATAATAATAATAATAATAATAATAATAATAATAATAATAATAATAATAATAATAATAATAATAATAATAATAATAATAATAATAATAATAATAATAATAATAATAATAATAATAATAATAATAATAATAATAATAATAATAATAATAATAATAATAATAATAATAATAATAATAATAAAAATAATAATAATAATAATAAATTTGATTTCTAGAAATTTGATTGCTCATATATTTTTTTTGATAATTAGTGAAATATTAAATTACATATAATAAAATAGAAATTTTGATTTTTTGCTGGTTCGTCAAATTGAAACCTCAAAAAAAGTGTAATTTAAACTTTTCAAAATGAAAAAGTTAACTCTTTGTAATTTATATTTTAACTGAAAAATCCTCAGATGAAAAATTAGCAAATATTTGCATTTATAATTTTATATATTTTAAAGCAATATTTCATTTTCATCGGTGTTATTTTAGCAATTAATTTTAAGTATTATACTATAATATATTTTGACATGCTCATGGTCATCTTCAGGTAGATTTGACTTGCTTTTTAAACACAAATTTTTTTATTAATATTTTATATTTTAAAAATATATTATTACAAAAATTATAAATTCTGCTTTATGAATCTCAATTCTTAAAAATTTATTTTATAAAATTTATAAAATCAAAAATTTAACAAAACCTTAATAAATTTTCAACAAAATACTTTTACATTTTTACTCAAAAATATTTTACATTTATTTTCATCATGCATCACAAAATTGCGTTTAATAATATGAATCAATTCACTAAATCGACTGTGATCAAGAACTAAATATAGTTAATTCGAAATAGTTTCAAGTTCGAATCTACCTGAAGGTGACAGTGAGTCTGTCGAAATATATTGTAGTATAACATATAGTGCTAAACATTGGTTGATTTTTAGTAAGTTAAAACCATTATCGCAAAAGTTAATTTAATTTAGTTTCATGTTTTAACAACAATGAATAATATTTTCTACAAAATTTGACTATGAATCAAGTGATTACTTGAAAAAGGCTGTGCCATAAATTCGTGAATACCGTAAATAAATCTGATTCATATTCAAATTTTGTATAAAATATATGCCACTTATAAAGAAATCAGAGGTGAAAAACAAAAAAAGTCCTTCTAACAATGAATAAATTTTGATTAGTCTGAAAAAATGGAAACAGTTCTATATTCAATGAAATTGCACTAATTTGTCATTTAGTTTTCCCGATTACAAGTTACAATCCAGTTTGTTCCTTGATCCAGTCAAGCTGCATTTGAATTTTGGCGTAAACACCAGGATTTTTTGGTTGAGCACATCCATTGCCCCATGAAGTTGCTCCAAAAATCGTGTATACTCCTGTTTATAATTAATAAAATATTGTAATGTTTACGAAAATTTATTGACGAACCGTTAACTTTACAAACCAATGGTCCACCACTGTCACCTTGACAAGTATCAATACCCCCCGCTTCATAACCAGCGCACTGCATTCTTTCTGTCAGTCGGCCTTTATAAAATTCAAAGCATCTTTCATGTTTAATTAGAGGCACTTCTGCAGCTAACAGTTTTTCCGGATAAGTAGAAAGAGTATCTCCCCAGCCCGAAACTAGGCATTTAGAATTTGGATCAGGCACCATGCCTAGCTTAGGCAAACATACTGGTTGGACGTAATTGTTGAATTTGATTCCAACTCCATCGTTTCTTTCAATTTTGATCAAGGCATAATCATAGTCGTAATTTGCATCTATCAGTTAAATTTATCATTTTTAACTTATTAAATTATTGAAATTAGTTTAATTTCTATTAGAATGTCTATTTTAAATATAAAAAAGGAAAATACAAATATCTGAAGGCTAAGCTGAAGAAAGAGCAACGGATGATTGGAATAAAATATTTGGTACACCATCAGTACTCACAGCAAAAGCATTCAAGCCACTAAAAAGGTGTACAGTTAGTGTGAACGGTTACCAGAAAACCAATAACTGATTGGTGTAAAAACAAATGGATCTAAAGGTTGAAAGGTGGTTCTAAGTTAAAATAAGTTACAATAATTAATTTTGAAAGTTAATAAAATGTTTTTATTAAAATTAAATATAATGTTTTGGATAATCAAAGTTTATTGTAATTTACTTTTATTATTATTATTATTATTATTATTATTATTATTATTATTATTATTATTATTATTATTATTATTATTATTATTATTATTATTATTATTATTATTATTATTATTATTATTATTATTATTATTATTATTATTATTATTATTATTATTATTATTATTATTATTATTATTATTATTATTATTATTATTATTATTATTATTATTATTATTATTATTATTAGTATTATTATTATTATTATTATTATTATTATTATTATTATTATTATTATTATTATTAATTTTAAGTATTTATTTATTTAATATTTTTTTAATGTCATCAAATTAATTATTTACTATTCCAGTTTGGATGGAGAATAAGTTCTTCAATTTCAAATACTTGTTCATATTTATCATCGGAAGCGTTATCCCAATCTCCTGTTCGAACTCGATAATCGCTCTTAGGTCGACTAAAATAGTTTTAAGTTTAAATATTTGAAAACAAAAAAAAATATGATTTGTTTTAAATATTATTTAAAAATTTTAAAAAATAAAGAATTTTAAAATTAAATGATCAAAGTCAATGTTTATCTATGAATTTATAAAGAGTTATTTACTTTTGTAATTGTAATTATTACATACCGAGTGTTTCAAAAAGTGATAGACGATAAAGAATTTAAATATTTTGAAAATAATTTCAAACAATATAAATATTTTAGTTTGTTTTATTGCATCAGTATCACTAATTTTATTTTATAAGAAATGGCTTCATTTTCAATTGACGATAGAGTGATTTTACTGAAAGGCTATTATAGGCTAAAATATCCAATTTTGGTACAGATGGAATGGATGAAAATCAAAAACAGTAAACCTCTAACAAAGGAACAATAAACTACCTTATAAGGACGTTTGACTGGGTTTGTGGCAAATGATGTTAAAAACTATGAAAGCAATAAAACTAAGCATTATTTCTCATTCAAGTGCTTACTACTGTCTTTTTAAAAACTGGGCATAAAGCCGTATATACCTCGTTTAATTCATGAATTATCCGAAGATGATTACGACAGGCGTATGAAACGTTTACTGCAATGTGTGATGAGATCCAATGTTTATTAAAGCATTTGGTGGAGCGATGAATCAACCTTTTCTTTAAACTGAGCTATCAATCGACATAATTGTGTGTATTGGAGTTCTATAACCCACATATGACAGTTGAAAAGAAATAAAACTCACCCGGTTTGACGGTTTGGGCAGCGTTATCACACAAAGGAGTAATTGGTCCTTTCTTCTTTGATGGAAACGTTTTTGGTGAAAATTAATTGAATATACTACAGAATTTTTTTTTACCCACGACTTATGCAACACAGATAAACTAATATGGCATATTTCAAGCAAGATGGGGTACCTCCTAATTTTGCAAAGGAAGTGAGGAAATGTTTGAACAACAGATTTGCAGGAAAATGAATTGGCCGACGTGGAACGATAGAATGGCCTGCTCGATCAACTGATTTAACACTATCAGATTTTTTCCTTTGGTCCATTATTAAGAATATTGTCTATGGTGAGCATTATGACAATTTGGAAGATCTAAAGAAAATAATATTTGATTCATTTGCTCAAATTTCATTACAAGATATCAAGAATGCATGCAACGCTGTATTAATAATGTGTAAACTTTCCATTGACGTAGATGGTGCCATTTTGTAATTTGAGCATTTTTTGTAATTTCAGTTTTAAATAAAATTTAAATACCTGTTATCTTAAATAATAATAAAAAATTAACATTTATATTGCTTTAAAAATATTTATAAATAAATAGAATCGTCTTTTACTTTTTGAAACAATCAGTATAATATATTGTTCATCTCATTTATATTTACAGTTATTTTAGGTTTATTAATTTTCTTGACTTATTCTAAACAATTGAAAGCTAACGCGTAGCAATGGGCTGCTCCAATAATCCAATCTTCACTCAAAATAGAAGCTCCACACCAATGAGAATCGTAATCGTCAACTTTTTGTCTTACTCCAACTTGCCATGGAAAAGCTCCGTAAACAGCTTCAAATCCACCAACCACTCGCCCTCTTTTGTGCACAATTGGTCTGTGACCGCATTTTAATCCGGCAGCTAAAATAGATAATAATAGATTGAAAACAATTAAAACTTCTAATATATATCGAGAAAACAAATTCTAAGTTGTCTAAATTATTGGATTATCAAAAAGGGTGATGAGGAAAATTTTATATATATTTTCTACTCTTCTGTCGAAGCCTCGTCGAGTTCCGGTAATGTCTACCATGATTATTATGGACGGATGGCTCTTTGGCAGTGGAATCGACGGTCTACTATGCAAATGGACAAATGTGATTGACTCCGGTAGTTATAATATATAAAATAAATATTTTATTTAGAACTGAAAGTAAAGACATTAATTAAAACATGAATTTAAGCTAATAATATTCAAATTATATATAGATTTCATATTTTCACATCCAACTCCTCTTGTAAATAAAGAATTACATAACTATAAAAATATATGATTATTCTATTTATTCAATTTAATAACATTAAATTAATTTGTTTTATTTAAAATGTATTTTAAAATTAATAATAATAATAATAATAATAATAATAATAATAATAATAATAATAATAATAATAATAATAATAATAATAATAATAATAATAATAATAACAATAATAATAATAATAATAATAATAATAATAATAATAATAATAATAATAATAATAATAATAATAATAATAATAATAAAAAATAATAATAATAATAATAATAATAATAATAATAATAATAATAATAATAATAATAATAATAATAATAATAATAATAATAATAATAATAATAATAATAATAATAATAATAATAATAATAATAATAATAATAAAATAATAATAATAATAATAAAATAATAATAATAATAATAATAATAATAATAATAATAATAATAACAATAATAATAATAATAATAAAAAATAATAATAATAATAATAATAATAATAATAATAATAAAAATAATAATAAAAAAAAAAAAAAAAAAAAAAAAATAATAATAATAATAATAATAATAATAATAATAATAATAATAATAATAATAATAATAATAATAATAATAATAATAATAATAATAATAATAATAATAATAATAATAATAATAATAATAATAATAATAATAATAATAATAATAATAATAATAATAATAATAATAATAATAATAATAATAATAATAATAATAATAATAATAATAATAATAATAATAATAATAAAAGTAGTTAATTGTGTCATTTCTTACTCACTTTTTAACTGTTAAATAGAAGTAACTAATAAATCGAATAAATAAGTAAAACAAGTATTTTTAGATAGGAATTTTCTAAAATCTGTGTAAAATTATTTAAAATACTGTATTTTATTTTCAAGAATAAAATCCATCACTAGTGAAAATGTTATGTAAAAGTAAATATTATAAGTTTATTAAAACAAATACTTTAAATATAATTTAATAAGTTATATATGAAATTTTAATAGGTTCATTTTTATTCGAGTGAAAATTTAAGCATCAATATTTATTTCAAACGTAATTTAATTTCTAAATATTTTACCTTTTAATTATAATTAATTACTTAATACTTTAATTACCACTCCGACCACATCTTAGGATTTCTAGCCTTCCCAGTAGACCATAGTGGTCAAATTTTGATATGTTTATACAATAATTAACAAAATAAAAACTAAAAAAATTTTAAAGAATAAAAAACCTTCTTTTGTGGGCAGGATAAATATGTGGCACTCAACATGTTAAAGTGTGAAAATAATCGTGAAACAATATAATATAACATATAACATATAATATAACTATAATTTTTTTCACATTTGTACCTGGGTCGACTTTTGCAGTAGGCTTTGGTGGTTGAGTTACCACTTCATCAGGTAGCCCACAAATAACTCCAATATCCTCTTTATGAGTACATTTATGTTCTCCCCATTTAAAAAATGGACAATTCTCTAAATTAAGTTCTTCGCCTGTACATTTTAAATTATCCAAAACAATAGCTCCTGCTCCTATTGCAAAAAGTTAAAAATAATAAAAATTTATTTTGTTATGTTCAAAAAATTATTCACCTTCTCCGAATCGTTTATCTTTAATTGCCTGAGCTCGTCCTGGAATCTGAAGCATTCTACAAATAACGGCTGCGTCTTTATCGTCGTAGTCATCATCACAAACAGTGCCCTTTAATCCACCTCTACTAAGTTCAACACGACCCGATTTTGCGTCAGGTCCATCAGCAAGCGTTACTTTCACTAATTTTTAATTAATTACATTACAGAAACTACTTGAATAATTATATAAAACCGGTGCATTTTCCTTCTGGCTCATCACTACCATCGGAACAATCATTTGTTTTATCGCATACCTTACTGAGACTGATACACATCTTGTCTTTGGAACATCGGAACTCGGAATTTGTACATGCTTAAAATACAATTTAAATAAGTAATTAATTTTTGAAAACAAATAAATTACCCCGATCAACCTTGCAAACAACTCCTGCAATTTCATCCGGTCGACAATTGTGTGATCTCCATGGGCTATGTTTACATTCTTCTAAAGAATTTTCAGTACCAGTGCATTTAATTTCGTCGACCAATAGATTTGGAGAGCGATTTTTTCCGAAACGGTTAACAGCAGAATGGATGGATTCCATGGCACCCCTAAAAATTATTCGGTCAAACATTGACAGAAACTTTTAAAGATATTCTACAAAAATCCCAATTGTTTGCAAACAACTTCAGCAGCTTTAATATCAAATCCATCATCGCAAACGAAGCCCCATTCACCTTGATAACGGACTTCGACTTTTCCTTCGTATTTGTTGACACTGCCAGTCAGTCTGATCTCGAACGGTGGGAATGTAACTAAACCATTTAAATATGGTAAATTTTCATTTGATTACTTTGTTACAAATGAACTTCATTTATTTACTTAATTGGAATTGAAAGAAATTCCTTTTTGTTTTCCTGATAATTATTAATTTATGGGTAATTTTAATTGCAATTATCAAATTTTATTCACTTTGTTTGAATTAAATAATTTTATAATTAAATAGATTATTTGTTAAGTAATATATTTTAAAATATTTAATATTAATATTGTTTTATCTCAGTTATTATAATTATTATAATTTAATAAAATTTATCTGATAAATAAATTCGCTTGTCATTGCTTATTTATATATTTAATTTTGGAAAAATTAATATAAATTTTATCAAAAAACGATACTTATTATATTATTAATTGTAAAATATTATTTAATAATTTTTAAAAATAATTATTTACAATATTTTCCCAGAAAGTTAAATTTTTTTCTAGATTTTTTTAAAAATCTAATTGGGTCACCGAAAAAGTATAATTATAGCAAAGAATTGTTATGTGTTGTTTTGAATTAATAATTAAAAAACTATCAATATTAATATTTATATATTTCAAATGATACCCTAGCTCATTAGTGTACCTTATAGGCTTGTGGTTTTTAATTTTTGGGCCTCCTTACATTTTAAGTGATAATACTACAAGTTTATTTCTTTCTACGCTTCCAATTTCGACAAGATATCCTCATCAAATAAACTATAGTGGAGATAATAAAAACTACTGAAAATATTCTCCCAAAATTAAGTATACTTCAAATCTTAATTATTTAATATTTCCCAAACGGATTTCCTTCTTTGATAATATTTGGATTTTTTTTGAGAAATAAATGGTTTAAAAAATTGCAAACGTAGCAATTGAACCGTTTACAGTGTCAAGGAGGACGTATATTTTGTCGGGGGAATAAACATTATTTGTTTGACAGTTTAACTAAATGAAGCATATTTATATGAAATTAGTATAGTTTGTTTTAATTCATGTTTTGTTTAAAAGTAGAAATTTTTCCGTTTTTGTGCAATATAACATTTATTTCACAATATTTTCAAATAAAAATAGTTATCAATATTCGGGCACCGGAAGTGACGTTGGTGTTCAAGGTTGCACATTGAAAATCGCATGCCAAATAAATAACCAATATTTACCTGTTGTGCAATCAGTCTCGTCTGAATTGTCTCCACAGTCATCCCTATGATCGCATTTTTTTGAAAGCTCAATGCACATTCCTCTTGTGCATTTGAACTGTTCAGCGGTGCAGTCGGATTTCATGCTGTAATGTGCTCCCGGATATGTAATTGCAATTAATTTATACGGCTCTTCTGATGCCAATTTTGTTAGAAGTCTGCATTCACTATGCGTACGAGACTCGTGAGGTGGCAAATAATTGAAGCTTTTACAGGCAAATTGATGAAAGAGAATTTTGCATTTTTCTGCGCACTGATCAAAAAATTTATTGGTAAAAATTTTACGCTTTCAATTTCAAAGTACCTTGTCTATTGGTATGTCTATGTAGTCAAGCTTATCGGAAACATCAAGAATTTTTGAGTCAGTCTTATCATAAACCTTTAGTAATGCAGATTCATCTTAAACAGTATTAAAAATAATAATTACATTAGTATTAATTAATAATAATAATAACCTAAAACTGTACAATTCTTTTCATCTGATCCATCTGCACAATTGCGTTTTCCGTCACAAACATGTGTTTTTAGAATGCAACTGAAGAAAAAAAAATGTATATATATATGCTTAGAAAATGTTTTCACTCAATTAAAAAGCCTTCTAATTAAAACAATTTTTTTTACAATTCTATTTAACTTTAACGCTTGACTATTTGAATTATGTCAAATGACACATTTGCATGTTTATTGTGTTGAAAAATTTGACGTTTACAGCCAATTTTATACAAAAGTCTTTTGATTTTTCCCTACGTTTACTAAAGTAATAAATATTTCAATATAGATGATATACTTCGTAAACATTACATTTATATAATAACAATTCGTTCTAAAAAAAGTGCGATTACTTTGTTTATAGGCATACTACTTATTATAAAAAGTAAGTAATCCCATTTTACACAGTATAACCAACGTATGTACATTATACATACAAACATATAAACTATAAATATAAACTAATTATATATTCTAATGGGATTATATTTACCAAAAATCTTGTTTTGACTATGAATCAGTAAAGATATAGATGTATTTTTATATTCACTAAAAGACAGTGTCGAAAATTTGTGAATATAAAAAAAATCATCGATATCATTACTGGTTCAGAGTCAACATTTTTTAAAAATAAATATGTTATTGGAAAATGAAAATAAATCAAAGGTGAAAATTAAAAGACGTTCTCACAACAATTTTATATTACTTATTTATTATTATAATATGAACTAATAACGTTTTATTATCAATCAATTATCAAAATGAAAATTAAAGTTTTAATTATGCTGTAAAATTTAGGAACAATAGTAATCATGAAATATTTTACATATTTTAATTTTAAAAATGAACTTTAAACTGATAAAAAAATGAAATTTACACAAATTATTTGTCTACTTGCCAGTAAAATTAATTTAACTCAAAACACGCGAGATTTTTTTTTCACAAAAAAATGAAATCCAAAAAAATTTTTTCTAATTGTACCACCAGGTCCAGGTGGACATAAGTCCAGAAAATCTCATTTAATAATTAGAACAACTGATATTTTTTTAATAATGTCTTGTAAGAAATTTTTTAAAAATTCGATGTTATTTGTATTATGACTATTTTTCAGTTTTATAATTATTCAAAAATATTATCAAAATTTTTCAAATAAATATAAGTAACAATTTCAAAATTTAATTTATGTGAAAACTTTTATATTAAAAATTTAATGTATCAAAAATAAAGAATTTTCAGAAATTTTAAAAATTGTCTACAGAGATTAAACGAGTTTTTTTAAATAAGACCAAAATAATTGTTAAATTTAATAAATTTTGGAACAATAAAAAATTAATTTGAAGCAGGAAATTTTAATTTTTAAATCTAAAATTATTATTATGCAAATTTGAATGAGTTAAGAAATCATTCGGTAATTTCGTAACAGAGGCCATCAATCATATTCAAAAATGAATTCAATGAAATTCAGTCATCTATATTAATATTACTAATAGATTAGGCTTACCACCTTCTACGTAGATAGAATAAAATTATTTCTCTAATTACTTGCCGCAATCGGATGTCATTACAAACTTTAGTTGTATTTACACAGATTTGGAGAAACTACGATGATATGGTTTTTTCCTACACTTAGTTTGTATGACAATAAATGAATATTTGATAAGATAAGTACAAAAATTGTCATAATCAAACCAGTTTTCTGGTGAAATGATCAGATTTTGTGACTTATTTACAAAGTCACTGGTTTTGATCCCAGGTAGGATCGAGTTTCTTACATGGTACTAATGATGTCATATATAAGATCAATCTATCATTAATAATTTCATCAAATACCATTTGTAATATAAGATAGTTAAAGTATTGTCACATAAGTCAAACAAGGATATAATATTATCAAAGTGTCACGAAATATTAAAAAAGTCCTATAAAAATAGAGTTGACAAAAAAAAGTTATTTCTAATAATTTGTTAAAATTTTGATTAAAATATTGTAAGAATATGTCTTTGGTTTTAATTACCCTGTAAAAATGTAATTAAGTTAATTATTTAAAGCAATTAATTAAATTAAATAATATTAACAATTTAATTAAAGATTTTCTCCGGGATGCCCTTTAAATAATATTTCCGAGATTATTTTTTAAATTAATAAAATTTGGTTATAATTTGAATTATGAATACAATCAATTCCAAAACCACGTAGCTAATATAGCACACGAGAATTTTTAAAAAATAAAATAATTAAAATAGAAACTTAATCTTAATAAAATAAATTTAAAAAATACAGTTAAATTTATTCATTTAAAACTGCTATATTTAACATAAGTGCAAATTTATCAAAGACTATTTAATATATATAAAGAATAAAAATAATAACTTTTCGACAATAACTTTGGTACCCAGTAGAAGGTTCACATTTAAAACTAAGAAATAAAAATTTTGATTTCAACTGAACTGGTGCATAGAGGGATATGCCTGGTAAATGATTACAAAATGAAAAGACAAGACTTATTTTATAAAGAAAGATCACTTGCTAAAATCTCATTATATTTACAATTGTGAAGAATATTAAACAAAAACAGCTCTCATTCGATTAAATATACAAACAAAAAGATTCCATCAGAAAGTCTTTTCAACTGAAAAGGATCAGAACCTAAGAAAATAGGCAAAATTACTAACTCAAATTAATAAAATTATTTATTTTTTGTTTTTCTGGATCAAATAATTTAGAATAATTATCAATAATAACTAAAATTAATAGAGAAAATCATCTATTCATCTATTCATACAGGTGGTATTGTTAACGGTCTTTTTGTACCTAGAAATTACCAATTACTTACCTCTTCAAAAACGTGTCATACATGAAGCATGGCAACTTAAAATCTCTGGGATCTTTCAGAACTTCATTTGCAAAACCAAATGATCAAGAACTTGCATATTTCTTACAAAATTATTGTACACATTGTGATGATGATTTTTTCAATAGAATCACTAAAATTAAAATAGAATTTGATTTATTTAATTGTCATCTATTTATATATTTATTGGAGTCAGGGTTTTCATGAGTGAGACATTTATATATTAATGATTTTTATAATAAAACGGTGATTTCTTGGTAGCAGTACAAATCAAAATTTTAAACAAATAAGTAATCAGGTAAACCTTGCTGCATATTATATATAAAATGCACGATGAAATCGAAAAGGACTATTTTATATTCGAAAATGTTTTCATTCATTTAGTATACATATATATATATGTGCAATAAAGGCTTATCTGATTATTTACTTGTTTATGATTTTAATAATATTATTAATTAAAGAAAAATCAAAAAACTTACAACATGTCTGAGGCACAGAAAAATTCATTTTCTTTGCAAAGATCTAAAGTTATAATGTATTCAAAGGAAATTCTTTTACTGTCAATTAATATTTACATTTCTTACAGAATCCATGATCTTCATCTTCTTTCCCCAAGCAATGGGGTATTTTGTCACAGACCTCATTTTTAGGAATGCACCTGAACGGAGATAATTATTAAGTATTACATAAAATAATATGATTCTGTTCATATTATGGTAAATCTGAACTTAAGTTCAGTAATAAAGGTAAATATATTTTCAAAATAAATTTAGTAGTAACGGTTCATTTTAATACTGGTCAATTCATATTGTGCTGACATCGCAGAACCATAAACAACCTCTAACAAAATTGAATTAAAGCATTCTGAGAAACAAATATCAAAATACAACAAATCAAGATAGTGTTGACAAGGAAGAAATAAAAGTAAAATAATAAAAGAGGAAACCTTGTTTTAAAACGAGACACTAGTGTACCATCATATTTGTTTAAAACAAATATACTAACTTTGCAGTATTGTAAATATATTTTTTAAATTACCAAGTCAATGAAGATTGGGTATATAGAGTAGATAGGAAGATATATATTAGTACTTCCTTATTCATTTTAAAAATTACAGAAACTAAAATAATGTATTTTAAAACAAAAGCAAATTTATAGTTTTTATAAGTAGTATATTTTGAAGAAAATAAGTTAAAAAAATTTTAAGTATAAATATAATACGTGTCCATAAAGTTTATTAAAAGAAATAGTAATCTAATTTCTTTAAATTAAAATTTAATTTATTTTTAATTTAAAAGAATGTAACGAGTCACAGCATGTATTTAACCATAACAAGAAACATAAATCTTTTATACATTTAAACAAAAGTAAAAGTTATCTAAAGATTGTAAAGTGAAGTAACAATTTTCAATATCTGAAAAGTAAAGTAATTATTTTTTTGAAAATGAATCGTGAAGATGACTCCAAGACGAAAAAAACTAATAAAACAGATGCAGCTTATGAGAACAGGGTCAAGGGTTGATGGTTAAATTTTAAGTTGTTGCATCAAAAGGAATACTTATATTGGAATATTTCTTTAACTGCAGATTTTCATTAAATGATTATTAATCTGCTGTTTATTACATCATATTTTTAATGTCGATGAAATAAGTTTAAAGTTGGAATTATTGCCTATTAAATAATTGGAATTGGAACAGAAAAAGATAAGCCCAGGTTGTAAAGTAAGCAAGTCGCTTGGGCTAATTGTGGCACCAGCAAGGGGCTCCTGGAATGTGCCACACTATGTAAGAATAAAAATTATTTATGTAATGTAAAGTTGAATTTTATGCCAAAAATTATATAAATTATTATATAAATACTACAATGAATATTATTAAAAATAATGTTTTTTTGTAATAATAATTATTTTTCTAAATATTACGGTATATTTTTATTTTAATTTTAAATTTTAAATAATTGATATAATAATTAGTTTCCGACTTATATAATATGTCAAACAATTTTACAACAGTTGCCTAATGATTGAGTTTCATAACGATAATTATTATCATTTATTATCATTATTATCATACTGTCGGTTGTATGAAATCATAGATGGGCAATGATATTGAATTGATTGACAGCCTCCTTGACCGAATCCCATAGGATCAGTAACTTGGGGCTTCAATGTTGCAGTTGGCGGAGGCAATTCTGAACATTTCCCAATGGCACAGTAGCCGTAAACACCATTTGTAGGATTAGTCCAACACCAGGGTTGTAAATCATTATCTGGATTTCGGCAGAAGTTGTGATCTCCAAGACCCTTGAAAGATAAAGTTATTTTTACCCTTACACTATTTAGTGAAAATATTTATTTCAAAATAAAACTGCATCAATAAAATATAATAAATTACATTTTAATAATAAATTTCTATGAAATCTAATTTGTAATTTTTATTTCTTTATTTTAGTTTTTTTCAAGTGGGTAATTTAATGTAGTCACCAATATATATATATATAATTGATACTAGTAAAACAAATTCATTGTTATTAAAAATCAAACTCACAGCCTCCGGATTAGTCTGAGGATTCACAGTTGCTGCCGGATCTGTCCATTTAGCACAAGATGAACCTTGAACTGTTCTTGATATTCTACCACGATAATCCAAACCGTTATCTTCATAGCAGTCTGGAAACGATGAGAAAGAAGGATAATTTTAAAGTTTCGATTAGTTACCAGATCTCGATTGTGGGATATTCATTTGGCAGATAAAAGGTAGTTTTTCGTTGCAGGAAAGATTATCCCACCAAAAGTAATTTACATCATACACTGTATTTTGTCTTTGAGAGTCTGCAAAGGCCCGATTGAGGGCCACACATGATTGGGTTTTTGGGTCACCTTGAGGTCGTTTGTCAGTTTTAGTCTCATAAAATCCAGGAAACCACAAATTTGAAGTGCTCCACTGATCTACATTATGAATTGTAGAGTACCAATTCCATCGGAATTCTGATCGGCCTTCGTCTAATTTCACTTCTGCGTAATAACCACCGGTCCATATTTGTGCGATACCTAATATAAATTTTCATTATAATTTACAATTTATAATCATAATGGTTCCTCAGTTTTGGATATTCAGATATTTAGATATTTCTCCAAATATTAGCAAAATAAATATAAAAAATGTTAATCAGGTCTCAACGAAAGATTCTGATTGCAGTAGAAGACGATATCTCAAAGCATTCAAGCTCGAAAGAACTTGTAAGGAAAGTTAAATTTGACTCACTTTTATATTGTGTATAAAGAACATTGGAAATAAAATTATTTTCTTTGGCTTTCAAAATAAAGGCTAATTTTGAATTGTGATCTTGACAGAACTTGTCAGCTTGTTTATAATCCATTTGTTGAGTGTTAATTTGATAACAAGCTCCATTGAATGATATCCAGCCATTGGGACATCCTAAAGAAATTTATTTTTTAAAATTAATAATTAAAAATTATTTATTATTATTATTATTATTATTTATTATTATTATTATTATTATTATTATTATTTATTATTATTATTAAACTTACCTAAATTGTAAACGCAACTAACTCCGGCTGATTTTCCAGAACAATATGAAGTAGAATCGTGCGGGCAATCAACGAGACTTTTTTCGTTGCCTGTACACTGGATCTTATGGACTGTGTAGTCGTTGACAGACCAATCACCTCTTCCATAACGATCCTGTCGAGTTGCTTCACGAGCTTTTCTAAATATTATAATTAACTCATAATTCATATTTTTTAAAGCTACTAATAAATGTATTAAGTACCTGCGAAATCCGAGTTGTCGGCAGGTGACATTGGCATCCAAAATATTCCAATAATCGTCACACACTAATCCCCACTAAATTTATAGCAACAATAATTTCATTAAGAAATTTTTTTAAAGAAAATTATCAATTAATAAAAATTTTAAATTTTATTTTTTTAAAATTTTCCTAAAATCTGTATTATCTCATTTATCTATGTAATTTAATTATTAATAAATTTCATTTATGTTTTAATTAGCTTTGTTAGATTTTATTTTTACCAATAATTCTGACATTTACATTGTTTGATACTTACTCCGCTTGATTTGATTTTGTCTGTATTAATGGCTGTAATTAAAACAAACTGATAATAAGTTATAATAATAAGTTATGTTTGAGAGCATAAAAATGGAATTCTGCTCTGAAATGAAATTATTAAATTGTTTTAACGAGCTGTTTCTTTACATATTCAATAAATTACATATTTATTCAATATTATAACATATTGAAATATTGTTTAAAATATTTTTTTGGAATAGTGTTATTATTATTCGGTTTACAAATATTAATATTATTTAGTCAATTTATTTTATAGTGACATATTTTGCATATAATGGTTTTAAATTAAATGACTCATAACACCCTTCTGGACAGTGAAAGAACTTACCGTTGAATTAAAACTATATATGCATAAGAAATACAAAGGCATCGACTCGCACAAAGTAGGGATACTGTTGAGTGCATATGTCTGATTTCATTACCGTACGCATTAAGAGTATATTTTTGGATTTAGATATAAAAAATTATGCTAATGGCTTTTTCTAAGCTTTGAAAAGTGTAAATACTTTGCAAACCGTAATTGAAATTAAGAGAAATTTAGAGCGGTTTATAAGATAGCAAAATCAAAAGGGGTTAATTTTTATATATGGGTTTGTAGGTAATTAACCCACTATACTTTTATACTTATCATTCATCTATTTCAAATTCCAAGGTCAAATATAAAGACTTATACGGATTCACTAAAGTTTCTTATCAGCCCAACCCTGGACCTATTTTGAGTTGTATTGAACTTTGAACTGCAAATGGAAACCACTTTCATCGCATTAAATGATACACTTAACATTATTATTTATGTAAAAACGAATGATATCTTACGAGCTTTGAGTTCGAATCATAGACTTCCACTCGACCTTCATTAGCTGTCAATGCATTTTCACCTCGTAACCTGGAACCAGAAATTCATTCACATTGCGGCAATCAGTTAATTATGAAGTTTATCAATCATAGCAAAAATTATTTAAATAATAAAATTAAATAAATAATTTTCAAATTTAATTTTCACATCAATTTATATATATATTTTATCACTTTCAAATTTTATTCAAAGAAATTTTTAATTTTTAAAACTTAAAAAAAATTAAATATTTTCTCTCAGTGTAGATAAAAATAATTAAAAAGGTAATTAAAGTTATTTTATAAAGTTTATATTGCAAAATAGAAATTAATTTGGCTTTCTAAGTATTCTTGGGAAAAAATTGAATTTTTCAAGTGTCCTTTACAATGCTATAGAAGCACAAGGAGAATTTTCTACCTTTTACAAAAATATATGTATACTAAAACTTTTTTTACAATAAATCATTATGATTTATGAAATAATTAATAATAATAATAATAATAATAATAATAATAATAATAATAATAATAATAATAATAATAATAATAATAATAATAATAATAATAATAATAATAATAATAATAATAATAATAATAATAATAATAATAATAATAATAATAATAATAATAATAATAATAATAATAATAATAATAATAATAATAATAATAATAATAATAATAATAATAATAATAATAATAATAATAATAATAATAATAATAAATGTTTAAATAAAATTTAAAAAATATTAATAATAATATTAATTTTTGTAAAACATTTGTTTATTAATGCTTATCTTTATCATTATGTTTAATTTATTATTAATAATTATTTGGTTACCTATGAACCGGTTAGTCGAATAGATACATTATAAAAATTTGATTATAGACTTAGTAATTAATAAATTTAATTTAATTTAATTTATTATTTATTTCAGTTAAACAAATTCGTTAATATAAAATTATTAATATAAAATAGATATAAGCACACCTAATTATTTGTGGCGATTCTGGAGCTCCATCGCGTACCTTTCTCATTGGAAATCTAGTGTTTGATCTTCCAGTTCCGGTGAGTGGAGGAATGTTTTGATCGAAAAATGTCGTCTCATCTTCTGATCTAAATTCAGGGAAAAACACATAACATTTTATACAATTTATCTTAGAAACTCACACTGCCTGCCGTTTGTGTCTTGTTAATGATGCCTGGAAAAAGTTATCTGAAATCGGACAATTAAAACAATTGAAATCGATTTAAGTTAATATAAAACTTACCATATTTTTCATATTGGCTTTTAATAATCTATAATAAAAAAACTACCATAAAAAAATTATAGAAATAAATATTTCATTCAAAAAAAAGCAATTAAAATATTTCGGAATGGAAAGTCAACAATCAAAATGTTTAATAAAGTAATCCTGTCAGATTGTTTATCAGCGCACTTGATGGCCAACATTCCTATACGAACGAATTCATTTCTTGATTTTCTTTTTATAAATTTATCAAAAGTTTATAATTTCGTTTAAACGATTAATATTAAAATTAATGAAAAATAAATAATATTTTCGGCTTACCGCGGCATTCGTTGTCAGCACTAAGCAAAATGCTAATACCGCTAATTTCATACCGAATAATATAATAATAAATTTATTAAATTTTCGTTCGGTATTTATTTATTAGTGGTTGTATTTAATTCGACTCAAAGGTCTAATTTCCTCTTTATTCAAGTATGAACTGAGTTGATTTATCAAGAGTAATGATTTAAACAAAATTTAGAATTATCACACATTTGTAAAAATGCATCTAGTCATCAGGTCATGAACCAGCATTCGTTTATTTGAAATATAAAATATTATTTCATTTGGGTGTTGAATTAGGAAATTGATAATTATATATTTAAAGTAATAATAATCAATTTATTATTTAAACAAGAAAATGATACTGAAAAAAGTTTACTGTGAAGTATGTATTTAATGAATAAAAACATATTTTATTATAAAATAATTATTTTCGTTTTCTTACTACATTCATCAGCATACAGAATATTTATTATGAAAATGTCATTAATTTGTTGTCTAACTCAGATGCTCAGTAATCAGTTAAAAAGACAATAAACTTTAAACTTCATGTACAATACACATTATTTGTTTTAACATTGCTTAGTTTCTCAATTTTTCTAAATATTTTTACTAATTGTCACTTATTTTCAATTTTAAATTGTTTTTGTTCTCAAAGGTCTATTTTGGATTATTTCAAGCTACAGTTTAAATTAATAAGTTAATCAACAGTCGCGTCAGTTTTCCTGTGAATGACGTTTGTATTCGCTTTGAGACTGTAGTAGTCATCCCTCAGCGGAACTTTAATATTTTTAGAATGTTTAAAAAAGGTAGATATTTTAAACAATATAAAAATAATTCAATTTTTTTCCAGCCCAAAACATGAACAGAGGTCAACGTTTGTGCTTTTTCAATAACTTTTCATTGTTTTCAAAGAATTTTTTTAAAAATTATTAGTTATTAATATAATTAATTAATTTTTTCCAACCCTACCATAATTTTAAAATAAAATTGACAACTTTGCCTATGAAAATATATTAGTTTTATCACATTGAAAATATTTTTATACAATTAAAACAAATATTTTGATGTAAAACTGGTCTTGATTATAAGAATCGCAAAAAAACATTGAATTAAATAAAAGAAGGCGCCAATCCAATATAAATATTAATCTATAAAATAATTATAAAGACTCATTGTCACCATCAGGTAGATTCCAACTTGAAACTATATAGAATTAAATTGCTTTTTCAAACAATTTTCTTAATTAAATCTTTTATATTTTCAAAATATATTATATTAAAATATTATAAATTCTGTTATATAAATTCTTATCAATTCTTAAAAATCTATTTCATAAAATTTATAAAATCAAGATTTTAACAAAATTTTAATAAACTTTCAATAAAATATTTTTAAATTCATAAAAAAAATATTTTACATTTACTTTCATCACGCAGCAAAAAACTGCGTTTGCTAATATAAATTAATTCCCAAAGTCGACTGTGATCAAAAACTTGACAATATATTTATTTTTAAAAAATTACATTCAGAAATTCTGAGAGACTTCCATTAACTTGTTTGCCAGTTAATATAAATTGAAATAACTGCAAAGGATTGATGAGTTCGACTAAAACAACGTTCAACTAAGGTTTAATTTTTTTTTAAAATTCTCCAAACCGAATAATTCAAAAAAGGACAAAAAATTCAGCCAAATAAAGTTTTAGAACCTGTAGACAAACAAGTTAAGAAATTTAAAATTTTAGCTGTATTTCATGTCTCATCTGATACTTTACATCAGAATCAACTGCCATTCCGAAAGAGACGTAAACATTTAACTAAATTAAAAAACATGTTAATTTTGTGAAAACTCACTAAATTACCAAGTTACTATTTATAGGAAAAAATTGGCAGCTTGATGTGGATTTCTTCCTTGCAGTTCTGATGATTAAATCGGGATTTGGTAAAATTAGAAACATTTGTTTAAAATACAGTTCTGAGTCATTGAAAGTAGGAAGAAATATAGAATTTCATGTCTAAAAAGTTTTTTTTATGTACTTCAGAAATCCAACATACTTTTTTTAAATGTATGAGAATGGTTAATCTAGGGTTAGCAAGGAGAGAATATTTTAATTTTATTATTATTATTATTATTATTATTATTATTATTATTATTAGTATTATTATTATTATTATTATTATTTTATTTAAAAATTAGTTGTTAAAATTAAAATTATTTTTGTGATTAAAATATAGTTTTAAAATATTTTAATAAAGTTTATAAATTGATTATTTAAATTAAATTAAAGATATTTTAAAATAATTAAACTCTGTAATTAGTTTTTTAAATCTATAAGATATATAGATTTCTCTTTACTCCTTGATAATGAAAGGTAAACTGTCGAAATATATCGTTTAACGGATGTTTGAAAGGAGATTTCTATTAATAACAATACTATTTTACTGACTTTTATTAGAGTTTTCAGGCTAAATTTGGTTGTATCACTAAATTCAATACCTATAAACCCAGCAAATTTTGAAAGCAAAAACTAAAACATATATTAGTCTTTTTATATCAAATTTTATATCAAATCAACTATCAAATTTTCTGTTATCAATGATGCCGTTTTACCATAAAGATGGAGAAATCTAAAAACTATTCTTTGACACTCAAAGTTTCTTCACGAATATCAACATCGAAAGCGACTTTCAACAAATGAAAATTGTCCCTTCACATTTGACGTTGCTGAAGGACCACGCCTTACAAGTTATGTTATTAAATTGTAGGCTGTAGTGTTTCATAATAACTTTCTTTGGTTTTCACCTCTAAAACCTTTTCATTTCCCAATGACATTATAAAAAAATTTTTGACTATGAATTAGTAATGATGTCGATGTTTCACGAATTTTCCACACAGCCTTTTTAAGTGATTATGTGTTTCAGATATTAAAATTAAGTTTCTTTAATATATTTATTAATTAAAATGATAAATATAGCGTATGAAATAAAAATAAATTTTGTTCAACTGCCATATTATTTTTTCTACACTAATGCAATCAATCTTTAAAAACAATTCAAGATCAATCATGCAGAAAAGTAGTCAAATTACCTCATTTCAATACCTCGAATCGATAATATAAACTCCAAATTTATCAGTTTCAAGTATTATGTAAAATTTCGCATCTGATTATGTCAAAACTACTCTTAGAAGATTGAAGCTAATTTGTACTTATTTGCTATATCTCTTATTAACTGTAATTACGAAATTTCTCAATTGTCGCATTGTTAAAACATATCCTTTCAATGAATTCTTATCTGGATTTCTTTCATGCATAGCATCATTCGTTCAAGCCTCATGCTGGGGAACGCAAATGAATCTTTAAAATTCAAATCTATTTCGTTGAACTTTTGTAGAATGTATCAATTCATGTTTTCTTTTGGTATTAATTGATTTTCTACATAGGTTTTTATAGCGTTTGGTTTTTCATTTATTAATGTGATTTTAGCATTTAATAGTGTTAATTTATAATTTAATAATTTTATTTTAATTTGAATATATTTAATTTAATTTTTTAATTATTAAAAACTTAGTTCAGTAAAGTCAAATAATTAAGCCTAAAACCAAAATATTGATTTAAATAAAAAAACAGTTCAAAAGTAAATAATATATAATTTTTTATTTATTAATGAGATATTTTTGCAACCATTTATATATATTTGACATTTTTTATTCCAAATTTATATTAATAGCGACAGTTAATTACCAGTTAATTAATTATATTTTGATTGTTTTATTTCATTAGTCAATTTTTTTCTTGTTTTACAACTCACATTAATTCTTGTTTTATTTTAACAAACTATATATGTACTAATTAGACTGAAGCATTTTAAACATAAATGGTACAAATAAAAATATAACAATAAAATGGATCAAATTTACAAACAATTGATCTGATTATGATAACTAAAATGAACACTGACTATCACAACAAACAAGAAAAATGATATAAGAAATTTTTATAAAATAATTTATTTTATAACATGTAAAAATAATATTCCAGTTATATATATATATAGCAATAAAATTTTAAATGAGTCAAATTGACTCAGTCCGTATTTAAATCTTAAGATTTTGTTTATATAAATATAAATATTAATTAATTTTAAATTACATAACCATACTAAGGCGAATAAATTTTTGGAAAATTCTTTTTCAATAGTAATTTTTAATTTGTAAAATCATTTTTATGCATTTTATTTTTTACTGTTCCACCACAAGCACTTACCGTTGACCGGGTCCCCCAATAAAACATTTACTTACATTTAAACTGATTTTATGATACAAGAATGATATTAATTTCATATACGCATAAAATCTCATGTCAAATGAATTTATATTTCTGATATGAGTAGTGTAAATTTGATATTTTTGATGTACTTTGACTGTGGAGTAGTCGGATTCTTTGGCCTTAGGACAAATTTATTGGGTTCAATGTTATTAAACCAGTCATGCAACAACCATTATTATATAAATAGGCAAAAACCGGATGTTTATTATCAAATAATTTCTAATTATTTGAAATCAATCTAAAAATTAAATGAATCAGATACGTTTATATAATCATTAATATTATAAGGTTTATATAATTCACGGGTTGCAACCAGTTTGATTTATATTAAAAAATATTATATCCAGTGACCATTATTATTTTCAGAATTATTATTATAAATAATTATTCCAAATTATAATTAAAATCTTTTATAATTTTTATATTTGATCTATCTATATTTTCAATTTCGGTTTATTTTCATATGTTTGGAGACAATGAATTAATATTTATATTTATTTGACACGAAGTTTTGACACAGCCTTTTAAAAGTGCTTGTCGATCGAATATGTTTCAAATTATTGATTTAAGTGTTTTTATAAATTAAACTAATTTTAAAAAAAATTTTAAATTCAAAAAATTACAAAAATAATAATCAAAAATGTGTATTAATGGAAAAACAGAAATCACTAATGATTTATAAATATTAATTGTTGCTATGTAAAACCTAAACATTATCCCACTTATCACATACTCAGCCTCGAATGATATTAATAAACACCATTTATTGTTTAAATCGAGTTGTTTAATTTTAAAGTAAACTAGCTAATATAGGAAATAAAGGAAATGATTTCATTATCAGCTGTCTTGACTCTTACTGACTGCCAGTCAGTGACTGACAACCTAAAATTTTGATTATTTGGCCAATATGCATTATGGTTAGACCGAAAAAAGATTTCAAAAAATATTATAAAAAATATTGATACTAATGAAAAAGCTTATTAGACCTTTATAGACGTTTGTATGAAATCATGGTTTTATAAAAGAAATTTGTGTAAAATTATTATATATTCTCTGTATTTTATTTAAAACTATTAGTCCCTTAGGCGTTTCCCGGGCCCAAACACTAAAACCAATTGGGAATCATTATCTTTGAGAAAGACAAATTTTGTAATTCAATTTTGTTTATGTTGTCTATATATATATTTAAAATAATTTTTTCGCTTTTTTCAATTTCTGACCAAATGAATTTTCATCAATACATAATGCTTGTTTTTATTTAAAATTTAATAATTTGAAAAATTTTGATAAAACTATTACATTTATATAATAATTTATATAATTATATAATATCGAAAAAATGATGGCCCATTATTAATAAAACCTCGAAAGCACCAAATAAAAGAAACATATTTCGAGGAAATTATCCTCATCTTCTGTCTGTCATCATAATCTTTGTTAAATGTTATATACGGAAAAAATAATTATATAATAGTTACGATTTAATGATTTAATTAAATAATCTTTTTAAATTTGTTGCTGATTGAACGTTTATTTTAGGGAATTGTGATTTAATCACCAAAATCTCACATAAAATTCTTTCCCACTTATTATTGAAGTTTTTTATAAAATTTTAAAATCTTTTAAATCAGTTGGCGATACCTATAGAAATAAACAATGATATTTTATTAAAGTGAATAAATAAATTATATTTTTGGATATTGAATTTAACAATATTAATTTGAATTACGAAATGATATTTTGTTGAGAATAAAACTAAATTGTATTGGGTTTTATAATTTTTAAATAAGAAGAAGTAGAGTCAGATTGTGATATAATTCCTACCGAAATGGCATATTATTGCTCAAAATGCTTGTAATTGGTGTATATTTTGTGGTTTTACATGTTAAATTACTTGATTTTACTCAAAAATATTGTGAAAATGAAATTTGTTTTTAAGAAATCAAATTAAATTTTTAAAAAGTAGAATTCAAATATTAATGTAGCTCATTTGTAAAATAAATATATAAATTGATATCAAATTTTCAGATATCTGCAAAATAAAAAAAAAATAAAAAAGTGGAAATAAATTTGCGTGTTCTTTAAAAATAGGATAAAAAATGTATACCACTATAACCTAGTAGCTAATTAATAATGGGACTTCCGTATCATAACAAGTTGATGAAATCCTGTATGTATCTGCTTTTACTTATACTTTATCACACAAAGAACGAAAATATCATCTAAAAATTCTACATTGAACGATATTTTTGATAAAGTCCAAGTCTAATTTAAATAGGAGATTTTATTACAATAAAAATAAAAAAAATCTCAAAAAACTTTACAAACAATTACAAATTAACGATAAAAATATGAGAATAAAAAATTTGTTTCTTTTTACACATTCTCACTGATAAAATACTCACTACAATAATTGCTCCCAAAAGAAACAATAGAAATAATAAATTAAAAAAATAAAAAGTTTTCCGTGTTTTCGGTGGTATTGTGTCATTGCAATGGTTTCTGTGATATTTTTCCAACGGATATAATCGAGATCGTCCTCGGCCAAGATAGAACACAGACTCGAGTCGCTTGTTTCCGTCGGCATCTATTGAAATATTGTAAAGACCTCCGAATTCTAATTGGAAAGAGAAATGTGACTGGTTCCTCATGCATTCATCTGAAAATCTACTGGAAAATGACTTGTTGATTGAATGGATCTCAATATCTACAGATCTGAGACACATGACAATGATGTGCGCCTGTTCACAATTAGATATTAAATAAAAGGCAATTCCTTGTGCATGAATACTCCAAAGTGTGAGCAGCAAAACGAAAATATGCTTTGACATGAGTAGTAATTCAGTTAATTATAGAAAGTCTCACTTGAGTAAGTTTTTTTCGGCAATTATATTAATTATATTTTGTTTAAATCATGCTGGTTCTTCAATTTCATTTGTTAGTTGAAATGGACCGTGTACTTTTAATTGTTTTAAATATAACTTATTTCACCTACAGATATTTAATTTAAATTTAAACATAAATTAATAAAACATCATCAAATATTTTTGTTTAATTACTTTCTATTCTATTACATCATTTTTCAATAGATTTATAATAATAGTTATTAATTCTATATGTTAATGTATGATTTAATTTCAATATATAATTTTAATATTCTTTATAACAAAATGATTAACTAAATATGACAAAGACTTAAATTACAAAAAGCGCCATTTATAAATAAAGTTTTTTACGATATAATTTGACAACTTAATTGTCAGCTATATGTTACTATCAGCCTAAATATAAGATGTATTTATACAATAAACAATAATTATAAAATCATAAAAACTAATAGTAAACCATTGAAAATAGAAACCTAAACAATCAAATAAATTAAAACTTTTAAAACATTTGTAGTCAAAATTTGAGGATTTAAATATCACATACGAATAAAACTTAATCATGCAAATTCTTAAATAATATGTTTTACAAGAGTAAGTCACCTACATACATTAAAAAAATCGCTTAACTTGGGAAGAGTGGAACGTTTTGAATGACACTTCGTTGGACGACATTTTCGTGAAGTGTGGTTTTTAAACCAAATGCACTAAAAATAAATATTTACAAATAGCGAAGAGTCGAATTCCATTTTTAAAAACAAAGAAAACAGTTTAAAAAATGCTGATTTTATGACCCAGCCGGTCATAAAAGGGAGACCTTAGAAAAAAATATATTTATTCGGTCCGAAAATTTGGCAGTTGAAGATTTACAAAATGTTTGGAATGAAATATATTAAATGAATATATCAATATTCAAATTAATAACCATTGGGATTTCAAAAATAATAGGCCTGTGCAACACGCGGCCTTTTCGATCCAAATCTGTGGCTATTTGGGAAATTTCATAAATTAAAAAAATCAATTGATTAATGTTAGATTAATTAAAAAATTCAATTCAAAAAATTAACTTTTGATATAATTTTTCAAATGGATTTCCAGTACATTTCCAAGTTATTTCCAGAAATTTTTTTGAAAACATAATATTTCTCAGTATTTATCCTAAAATAATTCTTATACAGCCCTCAGACCTTATTATTTTTAAAAAATGGCACTAAATTCACTTTTGGTTGCATAGGCCTGAATAATACTGTTAGAGAGAAGTTTCAAGAAAGGCAAAACACCAAAATATTGGGAAAATTGGACAAAGAAAGATTAAAAAAACTTAATTTAATTATATTAGAATCTAAAGTCTTAAAAAGTTCGTATTTTGTATTAGATTACTGTATATATTTTGACATTATATTTCAATCAATTCTAAACTCTTTTTTTAAATAGTAATTTATCATAAAAATTAAATTAGTTGTTAAAGCAGGCTTACAAATTTTTCATTTGGTATCAATATACAGTTTATCAATAAGCAATGGCTAAAATTGAGTGATTTACAGTTTAAAGTGAGCTACGAAGTACTTTACAGTCATATATAAATATCTAGATCATTTATTTTTGGGTATAAGTATATTATGTCAGTACTACGCCAATACCCTCAAATTCCCCAGCATCATATTGTGTAATAGGTCAAGGTCATATGTTATTTAATATGTCAAGATATTAAATTTTGGGGAAATGAAGTGTTTGTCATTTTGTTCTATTTAGCTTTAATGAAGTCGTCATTTTAAATGTTTGTTTAAATGGTCAGATTTCAGTTTTGAATGTTTTTAAATAGTTTACGAAGGTTAAATTATGCTTATGTATTGTTTTTTAAAAAAACCTTTTTTTAATATTATTAAAATAATTGAATTTTTAAATTACATTATTTTTTAAAAATTATAATATAAATAAAAATTATAATATTTATATAAATAAAATTTTAAATTAATTAAAAGTTATTCGAATATACTTTTTAAATAATTATTTATTACAAAATTAAATTAATAAAAAATAATTTGTTTAAATTAAATGTTAATTCATAATATTTTTAGTTGGTTTTGTGTACCTGAAGATGATAGTTATGTTGTCAAAATATATCGTACGAAAAGTTTTTATTGGCGTTATCATTTAATTTAAGATACATTAGTAAATTTACTTTATAGTTTAATTAGCAAATCCTTATTGGCACTAAGTTTAATTAATTTACAAGATTTTGATTACAGTTTAATTAATTTAATTAACAAATCTTAATTTACATTTTAATTATTAGAATTTAAAATAATTTTAATTTTTCTTAATAAATTAAATGCAAAATAATATTACCGTAATTTTCTTATTAAACATCAGTCATGATCATCTGCTATTATATCATTATTTACATTTTTGTCATCATTTTCAGTCATCCATACCTTCATAGTTAATATTTAATTTTTATACATCTTCATTGTCAAAAATATATTCATTATTTTCATCTATTTGCAGCCATTTTTTTTACCATCTTTATATAAGTCATTTTAATGTATTTTATAACGTATTTACATTTATCATTATATACATAAATCATTTATTATTCAAAATAACTACATAAATTTGAAAAGTGTCGATTAATTCAATCTATTTACTTTTAATTTAATTACATTTTATTTTTATTACAAAATAATATTACTATCATCTATGGTATAGTCTTCATCATTAGCATTTTATAATTGATTTTATCACAAATATTTTCATCAGCCAGCCTTTTATTTTTCATTTCCGTTTTCTTAATTCATTTTGTCATAAATTAAATTCATAATTTAATCTTATTTCATTTTCTTCATCAGTTTAATACCTCATTATCTGTTAAAGGTTTTATTCATCAACTTTGTTTTCATTAAAATTATTTCGAGTAAATTTGTCAGTCATTTACTTCATCATCGCATTTGTCATCATCAACCTTTTCTTAATTAATTAATTCTTGAATCGTTGCATACATCATTTAATCTTAGTCATCATTTAAATTTATCTTCAAAGATTTTCATTAAAATATACTGAATCTTCATCTAAAATTATCTAAAACTTATAAATGGCAATTGATTTAAAATGATAGATGATAATTTAAGAAAAGTGGATAATTTAAACAAAAACTAATTAATGTTAAATTAATTCAAATATATGATAAGTTTAATTTTAATTTAAAGCTAAGTTATTTAATTTTAATTTATATGTTAAGTTTTCATTAAAAGTAATAAGTAGGCCTGGGCAAAAATATCGGAAATCAGAATTCGATTATAATACATATTTATGAATTAATAAAAAATACTTAAAAATATATTAAATTATAATACTTAATCCAAATTAAATAATTTTTTTTAATTGATTGATTATTAAATTTTACTTCTTTATTCGAATCCTTAAAATGACTGCATTACGAAGAAGTAACTTTGAAAACTACACCGCAATCTAAACATTGCTTGACAAAGATGAATTTCTGATGATAAGGCAAGAAAAAATATGTTGTACAGTATGTGGATATGAGATGTCATATGATCCGAGGGAAGCTACAGGTAATTTTATTAAGCATATTGAGACTGCTAGCCATATTAGCAAAAGAAACTATATTTTAGAAAGGTCAAGAGATATGGCTGGCCAAACACCGCAATCAAGGACTAATAATGAAGTGGACTTGTTATTGTTATTTACATCTATGAATTACTCATTTAGCAATCTCGATAAATTACCTTGGGAAATTTTTGCAAACAAGCATTTAGATTTTCCGTTAATATCTTGCAATAAAATGAGAACTGTCACGATGTCACTTGTTTATTCTTTAAAGCTGGAACTACTTAAAGAAAAATTTTTAGAGAAAGATTTTTTTATTTTAATGGATAGTACGAAGGATCAAAGAAGGAAAAATATTCTCTGCATTTTTTACCAATTGTTAATACTATTAATAAAATGTTCGAAAACTCATTATCCGTCGAAGAACAAGTTCGTAATATTGAATCCATTAGAATATATTACAGCATCACTTGCAAAAAATCCAAATATTCAATACTTTAGAAGTTTTGATGCATTACGAGCCCCTTATGCTGAAAAGAAGATCTCATATGTACCCTTAGTCACAGTAGAGGTAGAGAGAGTATTTTCTGCTTATGGAAGGATTTTAGATGACATTGTTTCGATTATTTTTTAATTTAATAAATATAGACTCGTCAATCAGGACCACGCAATTTCTCCCTCCCAGTCGCAATGGAATCCTTGAATTTATAATAATTCACTTTTTCCTCAATAATAGTTGATTGCAGTTTTTAGAGTAGTGCTTGCCTTTCAGCTACACTTGAGACGGAAACTTCATAACTTCACTCATATAGCATAATTAGTATTTTTTTAAAGACATTTTAGACTCTTACTATAAAACCCTTTTGGCAATCGCGTTTAGGTTAGGAGTTGTGTGTTTTGAACCTGGCAATGTCAAATATTTCCGTTTAAATTGTTTTCTTTCTTCACAATATGAACACAGCTGTATACGTTTGGTAAAATGTTATACATAAAAATGAATTTCTTTTATTGTCTGCCAAAATTACACTCAGATCAAACCAATTCATTTAGAGTATTACAAAATTAAATTATTAATTTTTTTAAAGCTTAGGTAGTGTTCTGCTAAATAGCCAAATTTTTGTTATTTTGTTAAAATTTTGTTTATTTTAGAAAACTTTTATGTCGAGAATTTCTCTACGTTCATTTATCTAGAATCATAAATGTGGCTTTCCGAACCAATTTAATTTTTATGAGAACCTCGTCATAAAAATGTTTAACCACCCATGATCTAGAGTCTAGATTCTAGAACCAAAGTGTAGGTCGTGCAAAATTTCAGAGAGGTCGAAAAAAATGGTTTTATCCTTTTGAAATATCTAATAAAAATCTTTTAATTTTGTATAACCATAGTTACATTTTTTTAAATATATGTATGTTTTTATATATAATAATATAATTATTTTTAAACGAACGATATGTGTAAATGTACAAATATTTATTATTTCAAATGAGAAAATTGTAATGATAATTAAAATAGAATTTTTTTAATCTATTATTCTGTGCTTGGTTTCATTCTAAATTGATAACATTCAGAATTTATTGTTTTTAATAGTTGAAATAGTCAGTGTTTATTCGTTTTAGTAGTATCTATTCTTTTTCAGAAATTTTGAACATTAATATACATTATTTGCATTATTTTAAAAAAAAGACAATATTTAACCATAGATAAATGGGTAATTAGACCTAGTTGTTCAGAAACTTACGAAAATGATAACTACGTTGTTTGTGGAACTACAAAGGCCAGTAAAGTTAGAAAAATATCATCTGAAAGTTAAAACACTGCTATTTTATCTCCAGTTCAGTCACAAAGATCAAGTGAAGAGCCAACATTTTCTAATTCTAATGTAAAGGAAATACCAAGAGAAATATATAAAATATGGATTTACTTACACATTTATCAATGATGACCAACGTCCCTTATGCGTTATATGTTTTGAAAAAGTAGGTAACGAAAGTATGAAGCCTGCTAAATTGAAGAGACTTTTAGAAACGAAACAAACCTTTATGGTAAAACGTACAACAGTACCACAAAAAGCTTTAAAGACATCGTTGAAGTTTCATATTTGATAGCAAAAAACATGAAGCCACGCATCATTTGAGAATCTCTCATTCTCCGTGTTGCAATAAAAATGATGCCAATTATGCATGGAGAAAAATACAATAATGATATAAAAAGTATTCCTCTATCGAGAGATACAGTTTCGCGACGTAAAACAACTATCGCTGAGAATATAAAATCAAATTTGTTGAACTTTTTGTATAACAGTAAATATTTTGCTAAATATTTTGCTAATGAATCACAAGATATTTCAAATCTTGCTCAAGTTATTGTGTACGTAAGATACTGCTACGAAGGAGATATTTGTGAGGAATTCCTATTTCGCAAGGTTCTGGTGGAAAGAGCAACTGGTGAGAATATTTTTTCAGATTCTTAATAATTATTTTGAAGAAAATAAACTATCATGGTCCAATTGTGTCTCAATTTTTACTGATGAAGCAGCTGCATTAACAGGAGTCAAAAAAGAGTTGAAAGGTATAATAAAATAAATTGCACCAAATATAGTTTTTTAGTAAGAATAGTAGAAGCTTTAGTTGCAAAAGAAATGTAGAAAGATTTATATTCAGTATTAGATAATGTAGTTACCGTGATTAATTTTATAAAAAGTAGAAGCTTAAATAGTAGACTCTTTACTATAGTTTGCAATGAAATGGGTTCTACTTATGAGAGGATTCTTTTACATACAGAAGTAAGATGGTTGTCTGGCGGTGAAGTGTTACGAAACCTCTTTGATCCAAAAGATGAAGTTTTATTGTTTTTATTGTTACCCCGTTCTTTCTGAATTATTTGTAAATAAAAAATGACTTCAAAAACTTAGCTATCTTGTTGATATATTTGAAAAACTTAATGACTTGTATTTGAGCTTACAGGGACTAGAATTTAATATGTTAATACTTCATCATAAAATAGAGGCTTTTAAAAAGAAACTTTTTATGGAAAAGCAAAATTGAAATAAATAATATTGAAATGTTTCCGTGTTTTTCTGAATTTATTAGTAATAATAATATTAAACTTCAAGAAAGCAAGAGTATGATTGCTTCCAAACTTACAGGGCTAATAGAAAACTTTTCTAAACGATTTGAGATTTTCAATGAAAAAGAGCTTAGTTGGATTCAAAACCCATTTTCTTTTTATATTTCTACATGTGCAGAACTAAATATTGAGGAAAAAGAACAACTTATCGACATATCAACTGATGAAACACTACGCGTTCGTTTCAATACTTCATAAGCCAAATTTTGGATGTCTCTTCATAACGAATATGCACAATTATCGAAAAAGGCTATACTCGCATTGCTTTAATTTGCTTCTACGTATTTGTGTGAGACGGAGTTTTCCAAATTAGTGGCTATAAAAACCAAATAACGAGTAAAACTGAATCCGGAAGTAGATATGAGAAAGGCATTATCAACAATTGAACCAAATTCTGATCAAATAGTATCTGAAGTACAGGCTCGCCCTTCTCACTATTTTTTTTTAATAATAAGTCGGAAATAATGTTTTGGTTTTTAAATTTTTTGCAACTTTTTTTTGAATAAAATATATAAAAATTTAACTAAAAGTTTTGTGAAAAAATTTACTTGAAAAGAGTTGTTTTGGATTTTTTGAATAATTTTTTCTAGATGTGGTCGAATAATTTTTTTATTTAAAGAATATGGTATCGATCCATAAAAGTTTGAGCCTTGCTGATCTAGACAGTAATTCAAAAATGTGTTAGAGTTTTCTTTAATTTCTTTTTGATGCAAGAGAATGACTAAGGTGCTTGAAAAAGTTAAACACGATTATTATTGATTAATTTGTTTAGATTTTCCTATTTTCATTTAGATTTTGTTAATGTGATTCCTAGCCTGAAGAAGGCTGATAAACGATCGAAATATATAGTGAAATGTTATTTTATATAATATACAGTTAGCGTTGTTCAATTATTAAAACATTGCCTTCTTTCTTTGATTAATTATTGTTATTATTATTATTATTATTATTATTATTATTATTATTATTATTATTATTATTATTATTATTATTATTATTATTATTATTATTATTATTATTATTATTATATTATTATTATTAATAATTTTTAATTAGGATTAGAATTAATAGAATTAACAAATTGATGAATTTTATTAGACAAATTAAATTAGTTTATGACTATCCTATATTTGAAGAAAACAACATAAATTATTCTATTAAAAGTCATAAATCATTTACTAATAAACATCAGTTGAATTAACAAAACTGCCAATAGATAACCAAAAATATTCAGACATAAATTAAATTTGGAGCTAAATTCTTTCCTGTAGACTAAAAGAAAAATTAACAATTTTATCATTTTCAATTAAATTACTCTTTAATTTTCTGACCATTATTAATTTTAATATTGTGTATCAATCATAATTATGATTATGATAATGATAATGATGATGATGATGATGATGATGATAATAATAATAATAATAATAATAATAATAATAATAATAATAATAATAATAATAATAATAATAATAATAATAATAATAATAATAATAATAATAATAATAATAATAATAATAATAATAATAATAATAATAATAATAATAATAATAATAATAATAATAATAATAATAATAATAAAGTATAAGGAGAAAAAATAGAAGCGAGGAGGGAGAATATACAGAAGTAAAAGAAGACTATTAATACTAAAATTATTATTATTTTAACTATTAAGAATAATATTACATTGTTATTGCTATTTTGATTTATATAATTATTATTATTTTACTAAAATTATTATAATTATTTCTATAATAAAATAATAGTAAAAATTATATTTTTTTCATATTCATCACACAATGGCAATCATAATATTATTTCATGATAACGTACAATTTAATAAATAGAAAATTAATTACGAAACCGCTTCGATAATTTCTGTTAAATTATTCTCCCCCAGAAACAAAGAATTCCGAAATTAAGAAAATGACATTTAATTAAAATGAATTTCTTGATAAACACAACATTTGTTATTTCATCAATTCATCTTTCTGGCAGCTAATTTGTTCAATAGGCCACCAGTTATTTTTTGTGGCACAAATAACACCAAATTCACAGATAAAATAAACCGACAATAAAACCAATCAAATCAACATAGCTTTAGTAAAAAAATAATCTTTGCGTTTTGTATATTTTATAACATTATGTATCATTTAGAAAAGAATAGTGAAAAATAAAAGTAAAAATCACAGTGGAAATATCGAAAGAAAATACCCTATCCACTAATAATTTATTTGAGGAAATGAACTGACCAATCAAAACGAAAAGCACATAATTTAGCACATGAACCGAGAAATTTATTATATTCGATATAAAACGAAAATAAAATAATCGAAAAGATATTTAAATCAAATGATATTAGTTCTATCAAATATATTACTATTTCTCGAATTTTCATTGGTCAAAAATTAAATTATCAAATTTGGTAACTTTGAAAGTTTTACTGTAAATAAATCAGAATTATTATTACAAAACAAATATTTTATTCTGTTAATCTCAGTAAAAATAAATATCCAAAAAATAATTATGGAAATAATTGTGATTTTGCTTTTAGTATTTGCTTCGTTCTCGTCGTATTGTAAAGTAAGACGTGAAATTAACAACAATGAAGTGGATTTTTCAGATAAAGCCAAAGTCAAGCTAAGCGATGTCATGAATGAGAAACGTCGGTCAAGAAGTGAATCCTGGCCACCTGATGAACAAGACAAGAATTTCAAGTTGGGAATCAAATTAATCGGGGACAACATTTCAGCGAATTTTGATTCGAATACCAAACCAAATCTCCAGCAAAGAAATCCGAAAAAATTGGAAAAGCTGTTTTGGAAATATCATCTCGATACCCAATGGTTATCAATCAACAAACCAGACGTTTTGAGGGGTCTCATGCCAGTTGAGCAAATCAATGCTAGGCAAGAACTGATGAAAGCGGTTGGTAATTTGAATTTTACCTTTGTCGATTCAGTCGGTGCAATGCTTGAGATTCCAGAAAACATGCAAAATCTTTTTAGAAAATGGTTAATTGAATATTCATCCTGTCAGATGAATTTCGTTTGGGAAGATCTGGGAGAAATGTTTTGGCCGAGTTGGATTAGACGAGGTTTATGTACGAGCTCTAAATCATGTTCTTGGCCATCGGGTATGGCTTGTAAACATAGCGGTTCTCGGACACTGCATCTTTTGCGATGGGTCTGTTTAAAAGATACCAATGGAACTGAAGCAAAAAAGTTGCAGAATTTTAAAATAAAATTAAAAACTCAGAAAATGAAAAAGCAGATGCTGTATTATCAGAAACGACGACGAAGATTTCCCGATAGTACTCGATCAAACAACTTATCAAAGGAAGTACAAAGTAAGAAGAAGGCAACTCGGATTACTCGACTCCTTTCAAGGGCATCCGATGGCTATTTCTGTCAGTGGAGCATGCTAAAGTATTATATAAATGATAAGTGTTCATGTCAGTGTAAATAAAAACATTTCAACAGTTGTATCTATGCCAGCTGAATGTCAAAATGATTTTATATACTCTCTTTCCATTCTGTCATTGAACTTTGTAAATAAACTTTGATGTTATCAGATCTGAAATTTTACCATGAAAAATAAATATTCGTTTTTTAATAAAATTTTCTATGTACTTTTGTCGGTAAATTTATGATTATTGTGAGAATAATTTTGATAAATTAATTCCATTTTAATTACTTAATTAGTTGAACATTACATTTTTTTTAATTAATATATTTTTTAATAGAAACGAGGTTTTCATGTATTATTTTGACCTTGAAATTTAATAGTGTTATATTTTAATTTGAATATGTTAACTTAAAAGTAAAATTAATATTAAATATCAATTTGGATTAAAGCTTGATTATGTGTCAATTATTTGTTATATTTTCAAAGCTAAATTATTAATAATTAAAAACTAAAATTCACTTAGTCACATTAAAAGAGATACACAATTTAATAAAAAATTAACTCATTTAAATTATCAAGGAATAGATTGAAATACTTATATAAGACAAAAAAATGAATTGTTAATAATATTAAAATTAAAAAATATAATTATAATTATCAAATTAAATATAGTTTCTTTTACACTATTTTCAAATGTTTGTAAATAAAAATATAAATCAAAAATTATTGTTGAAAAAATATTATAAAATTATTGTATTATACTACTAGTTTCACCTAAGATAATTGGTGTATTTGCTGACATCACTCAAAAGATGGCGCTTGGAAAAATATTTTCTGCAAAATTTAATAAAACAAAATTTTTCATTAAAAATCAAAGCATTTTAAATATAAATTAATAAATATATTTAAATTATTTGTTCTTTATTCAAAAAAAGTAATGATTTCAAAAATAAATTTAATTTTAAGAATATTTTTTATGTGCGCATTCTTCATTGTTGAAAATATATAAAACCTATAAAAGATCAAATTAAATAAAATTAGCTATATTGCAAATAAGAACCGATTTTACAAGGGGTTTCAAACTCAAATTGTTCTGAGGGCCAGATAACGACTTTTAAATTACTCCGAAGGCCTCATCATCGGATATGTTTCTAAAATGTTTTTCTTAAAAACTTTTAAGTTTCAAAACTAACCCATAAGATAAAACAGTGACCGGACAAAATGGTATAGGACGAAATGGTACTATTTGACTCAATAATTTTTATGGAATATCATTCTTAGAAGTTTATTAATTAATAATATTTACTCAATAATTAATTTAATAATTTTTATGTTTTTTTTGATATTCACGAATTGTTGGAATAGCCTTTTTCAAGTTATTAATAAATTCAATAAATAAATGTTTAATAAATTCAATTTACTAAACCTATTATAAACTATTAAAAATCTGTCAAATAACATTTAGAGGTTTATTAATTAATTATATTTACTATTATATTTATTATTATTATTATTATTTGGCAAGGAGCTTTAGCGACGTGAAAGAAGAACGTGCAAGGAACAAGTTCTCAATATAAATGTTGTCTGGCAATGACTTTTTGCAACAGTTCATTAGTATATATAAAAACGTATAACTGAAGATTTCTGTCATTAATTTTTACAATTTTTATAAATTTTTTATTACTATCAAGTAAATGTGTCAGACATTTATGTTAAATGAAGGCAATTAACCATACGTCCTTTAAGTAAGTTTGGTTAAAGAGCCTCAAAAATCCAATTTCTTTCTCCATCATCCTTTGTGCTCTTTCTGTACTAATGTGATATATACTTGTTATAGGTATTTACATAGTCAAAAGCCCTTCCAGAAATTCCCTTTAACGAATGCAACATACTAATTCCCAGCATTAGAAAGGCTGTCATCAACGCCTCTTATAAATAATAGGTACTGAGCAGTATCATTTATATCAGTGCTTTCATCCATTGTGATGGATAAGAATTTATATTGACTTCGTTTTATACTAATTGTGATATCAGGTTTTATTTGTGGCTTCAACCCTAGAAGTCATGACTGCTGTTTTAAGATAGTGAAAGTAATTAACAGCACATATAATAGTAAAAGAAGGTTGTTATTATTGAATGTTACAAGGTATAGCAAATAAATATTACATGATTGAAATTAATTATTTAAACAACATTAATTTAACTTTTTTTATAATTCTCGATTTTTCGGACATTTTGTACAGGGATTTTTATTTTTTCACGGATAATTGAGATTATAAGTAGATTCAATACAAAAAGGCATATTTATTGAACAAATAGAAAATAGCAAAATTCAAAATTGGCATCACATAAAATATTGCAAAATTTTGGGCTTATTTATGGTGCTCATGAAGGTGGTGGTCGATAGAGATAGAGTTATATATTTTTTTGTAGAAAACGAAACATTTTAAATCTACAAAATGTCTGAATAATCGAGCATCTGGATAATCGATAGTCTACTGTATATATATATATGAGCACCATAAATAAGCCCAAAATTTTGCAATTGAATAAATTAAATATATCAACAATACAGAATGATTTATATATTAATTTTTATTTCTAAATTACATATAATAAATATAAAACATAAGAGGATAAGTCTATATATTTATTTACCTCTTCTCCTCTTTACGAGCCAGTGGGGCACTTTTAAAAGTGAATCTTGGTAGCCTAAATTTTGAAAATCCTCGATCTAAATAATTCAAACAAACTAAAAATGAAACATGTAACTTTAAATGGTGAGAAAATAAAAGTTTCTTTGAAATCAAAAAAAATTCTAATACTTTATTTTTAAAATAAAACAATATTTCTCCTTGGAATATGAATTGTTTTACTGTAGTCTTGCTTCTAACAAACCCTCGCTGCTTTCCCTTGTTATTATTGAATCTCATAGTTTGTAAAGCTTTCTGGATAGACGCAGACATGTCTTTAGGAATGCAGTTTTTGAAGATCACATTAAAACATCATAGAATTTTATTTGACTTGTTGAAAATAGGTTTCGTTTTCCTTATTTTTGAAGAGATGGATGCTATTATGATGTTATACACTATAGCGCGAACCCATTTCAGACTTAATGCGCGCTCATTACATCAGTCATTCTTCTTTGGGATTTCGATCAGGCATTCTTGAGTCTCGATACTGGCCTAACAATCCACATTTGTCAACTTTTAGTGGTAGATCACCCATTAAATTAACTTCATATGCTTTTTTCAAATGGTTTTCTAAAACTAGTTCAATAGATTAATGAAATTCATTAGAATATAACTTTATGCGATGTTCTTCAAAATAAGAATTGGTGACCATAATATTTAGTATAATGGTTTTTATTTAGACGATAGTGGGTTAAGAGGCGATAGGGGATGGGGCGTTAAAATAGTCTAGTGGTAGATGACTTATAGAAGAAATTAATAATAAATCTTTTAAAATTAATAATTTACGTCATTTTACAATCGGAAAATCATTGAAAATTTAAATACTGCCACTTAAGTCATCTTAGTACATCCGAGCTGTAGATCAGTCTCAAAAACAAATATCAGATAACTTGGCGGTGAAAAAATTTATAATGGGAGGCGTTAAAAACATTTTGTCTTGCAAATTGGTCCCTAAGTTTTTGGAAACTTTTAAACTAAATCATCAAAATACTTTTAAATATCACAGTTTGATGCTTTCATTCTTATATTTTCTTGTGTTACAAATACAATTTTAAAAATAAATTAATAAAATTTAAATTGAGAAATTAAATTTGAAAATTAAATTACAAAATAGCTTTTGCCACAAAATTAACCACAAAATTCTATTATAATTTACTTCATTATAATAAACTTCAGAAAAAAACATCTGTGAAATACATTAATAAGTTTTTACCATTAAATTCAATGCAAATTCACAAATGATCACAAAAATGAATTTGCACATACTAGATCAAGTTATCATTAATTATCAGCAACAATGATAAATATTATGGACAGTTTGTAAATTAAAATTAAAATTTTTCATTAAATTTACATCTTTTGAAGTTATTTAAAATAATTTAAATGTTTTGAAAAATTTTTAATGTTAATGATATTTTTAATTTAAATACAGATTTTTAGAAATTTCCTTCAATATTTTCTTTCAAAAATTATTCAGAGCAATTTTATGTGATTTCAGTAATTTTCTGTCCATTCTTTGAATTCGATCAATCTTTTTTTTATTAATATCTGAATACTGTTGGTGAAGTGGGAAAACTTTATTACTAATGATTCATAACTCCCGCTAAATCACATGCTTCTTCTACTCTAGGGTTAATTCCCCTCCCACACCACACAATTTACGGATTACCATCATACATTCATGGTTGAAGCCATGTTGTTAACGTGTACGACAGTCGAATGTCATTCGAGCAGTTGAGCACTGTTGCCAATACTACTCAGCGAGTAACCTTCGTTTCAGGTTCAAAGCAGCCGCTAGAAGGTCTTACGCGATATATGTTATGTTACTTTGATTCCGAGATATACCTCGTTCCTCAAGTCTAAGTAATGAACATGACCGGGAATATATCAAACATCAATGACACTAATTGACTTATAAATTTTAACCGCTGGCTATAGAGCTGTAACGGAATTTAATCACTATTTTTATTTTACCAGTCGTTAATACGATGAGATAAGTTACATAGTGATTTACTCTATCCTATTCCTAATATCTACATAATCCTTATTATATAATTACACTAAATTTGAAACTAACTTTGTTTAATCCACGAAATAATTAGTACATAATTACAAATTCTGTTTAATAATATTTAATTTAGGAGTTAAACTAATGAGATAAAATAACACGTAATTAAAATTATAAATGATTAATACTTAATTTGCGAAATAAGCTAACATACAATATATTTAATCGTGAAGGTACAAGGAAAAGTAACAGCAATAACAAAAAAAATTTTTAATTTTTAATCAAAATGTAAGTCCGTGCAGATTAAAGCTGAAGTATTCACGATCACGAGGAAGTTAAATCAATCGTCCTCGTCGATGTCCACAGGCAGACAATGACACCTCGGCTCTTTTCGTGGCATGATTGTCGGCTGAACTACAGATATAATAAGTGTGAGGAGTGTCCGCTTGTTGGCTCTGCTTCTATTAATGGAGGATTGAGCATCGTGGAGATGCTAACTCGGGTGGGGACTCAATTCCCATCGTGTTGATAGTGATTTGGGCCGAGAAGGGCTGCGAGAAGAAAAGATGCACCGGTGCATATATTACTTCCAGATCAGATGCATGACGATTCTCCTCCTCATTAAACACATCCGTAACTCCGTCATTTCCGCAGATTCATCACGTTGCAGATTCGCTTGTAACAAGGTATTCTTGGCCCTGCATTTCTGCCTCCGGCGACGGTTTCTATTCGGTTTGGTCGCCGTTTTCCCAAAACGTTCTCGAAGTTGCTGGTTGAGGAATGTAGACTGGTCATTTGAGTTTCTGCCTGAAGGGGCAAATGACGGGCTGGAATTATTCCCAATTCCTGAGTCAATCTACTACTAGGCAGACGAGTCAGAAGTTCATTCTCGGTGAAAATTTGCTCTGTTCGGATATGGTGATCCGCTTTCTCCGGTTTTCTATAATTAAATCGTGTCGGGCTCGGGAGAGACGTGAGATTTTTTGATAGAGCCCTTTTGTTGTTTATGACTAGCGCCAAGTGCCCTTGATCTTCTGATATTTCTCCTGTAAGATAGCGTTCTTTCGCTCTAATTTGTCAAGTTTCTGCGATATTGCCACGATGGACGGAGAATCCATTGTAAGTTCTGGGAATCCGTGGTAAATTGGTTAGTGTGTACATAGATAGGATACTTCGAGAGAACAAATGAATGGGTAATGATTTGATGCGGCTTGTGCGAATAGATCCTGTGATTATTCCAAAAATCCGATTTGGCCTTGGAGGTCAGAAAGATTTGCAGAGTGTTTAGGATAGACTGGAAAATGAAGGCGGCTGAAGAGAAGAAATATTCTATAATAGGTTTAATTTAATCGATATTTAATTTCTAAAAATTTAATTTCGTTGAGTACGTGCAGAAGTCTGACTGTATAAATCAATAATTTTGGATCAATCAAGCATATGAAATTAGAAGTTATTTTGATGTTGGCGTGGTGTATCTATAGTTAAGCCTACTACGATTATATTCAGCAAATGGTGGTTGGTGATTTGTAGCTATTTGGAATTAGTAGTAATACCAAAAAATTTCACTAACATTTTGGATCATAAAATAAAAACAAAATAAATTTAATAATTTTACGAATGTCCGCACATTGAAATTTACCCGACATTATTTCACGACACTTGTTGGAATTCCTGACAGGTGAAAATGGCTTATCATTCAATCATTAACCTCGGATGGATTGGGTTGTACTTGTGAATCTTGCTGGCTGATTTATTGGAAAACTACCATACCGTTTGTAAATGTTGGTTCATATGTCCTAACGGCGGAGATTTTACGATACTCCTTAGTTATTGAGTTACCGGTCTTGGTGTATGTTGTGCCTATTCATAATAGTTATGTTAATTCCATATTGGTGACTAGTTTCATCAACATGTTAGTGTAATCTTAATTTGTATTTTTACTAGTGCCTACATAAAATGATGTAGAATTTTACTCAGTCGTATCATTAGTGGGGTTCTCTGTCGATTACCCTATCGCTAGATATTCCTATTTGCGACGATTGTTTGTTAATAAATTCACAATAGTCATGTAGTTTAGTTTTCCTATGTTATGCTCGTTGGCTGATACTTTCCTGGGTTCATTTTTTCAACACGACATTTGATTTCAATTTAATTCATATTCTATCTTTAACTACCTAGTCGTATTATAATTGAGAGAGTTTCATAAAATTTCACTTAATGATCGACCAGCGATCACCCTTAATTTCCCTTAACTGATGACGCTCTTCCCGTGATTTTAGTTTCTTCTCGTCTCGACCGACGTTTCCATCAGCCGTTACGAGTGGTAAAACGGTGACCTGTGGGTAAAGTCCTGCGTCTTACGACCAGGTCTCGTCGCGGACAACCGAGTTTTCAAGAGTGCACGGCCAGCAACCACAACTAACGAAAGCTAACTCGTTAGCCGGATCACCGATCAGCCCTCTCGATATCTATTGCAATACATAAATGTAAATATTTATCGGGACCTCTTCGTATGATATAAGGATAAAACATTGATATTAACAAAATGTAATTACGAACATCTAAATTTATTTACATAAAAATTACGACAATCATTATAAAAATCAAAAAATCCTTACTTAGATTAAAATCGATAAATCAAAATTCAAGTAAACTTAAAGATCAAGTTGAAAATAAAGTAATTTTGTGTTAAAAATAGTGAATTTGGTCACGTTTATATAGTATTCTCATGCAAATGTGAGATCAATAGACGATTTTTCGCCATTTTAAGGGCTTTTTATTATTTTTGTTAATTTAAAATTATTTTTATAATTTTTTATATATTTATTTTTATTTTTTGATATATTATTTTTATGTTGTTGGATCTATTTTTTATTGTTATTTTTATACGATATTCTTTTTAGCCCTTAACATTTTAGTTTCTTTGTCTCCGTTTCTGCCTGTGTTTTTTCTAAACCTTATTTTGCAAGGTTTTAGCAGTTTATTTTATTTCATATGTTTCTTTTTGCCTCTGCATGCGTTGATCGATTTCATTAATATATGTTTAAATTAATTTTGTTATATTTTAATTTGTTTATTTGGTGTTTTTATTTTATTTTTGGTTTCTGTTTGTGGTGCATGTATATGTACAGTGACCATTTTCCTTATTTTTATTTTTTTTTAATTCATACTACGATTTTTGTTTTAATTTTGGCTTTAAGCCCAACAATACCTAAAAATATTTAAATTCTAAATTACTCTTTTGATGGTTTTCTTTTGTTTTTTATTATTTCTGGTAATTTATCACTCATTTTACAAAAGTGAAAAATTGAAATATTTTCAAATTACATATTTTAATAATTAAATATTTTCTCCTATACAAAACCGTTGTTCCATTGTGTGTATTTTTTATTATAGGTTTATTTGAGTCACCGAATTTATTTTTCTGATCTTCTATAGAAAATTCTTTTTAAATTATGTCCGTATCCATAAAGTTTTGTGTTTATTTATGGTATATATAAATAATTATTATTTTAATATTTCTGGTTAAACTGCTGGTAATTTATGACAACTGAAGTAGTGAATTTCATTTGGCGAATACATAACAACTGTTCATTGCACACAAAAAGTTAAAACGCAGATTTAAAAACATAATTAAACCAAAATCCACTGAGATACACTCTATAATACAAGTTAATGAGAAAATCAACTTGATGAGTCAGAAATTATTCGAATTTCAGACATTTTTGAGATAGCTATCAAGCAGGAATTTTTAATAAAGTTATTTATAAGGTGAGATAATTATTCAAGCACTTAAATATTACTTTAATTCTAAAATATCGATTTTCTTTATTACTAATTTTTTCGGTAATTATAATTATTTTTTTGGAAATATTTCGACGTAAAGTCAATTTAATAAACTTTAAATTTTAAATTATCATCTAACATAAACAACAATCTAGTGCAATCCGCTAAATTTAGATATTCAGAAATATATTCTATTTCAGAATTCAATTTAGTTTTGTTTTTACATTGAAATGATTTAAAATTGCAATTTCAAGGGTGCTTTTACAAAAGAATTCCCTCGGTTTAAGGGGCATCTTCACTCTCCGAAACACCAACGATAACATTTAGGTTGATATTAAGCTTCAAACAAATCTTACACCTTCGTTCTTCAGTACTTATTTGGAAGGACTCCAGGTGTTCCGCCAAAAATTTTGAGATAACAAAGTGTTCTTCATTACAAAAAGATTAAGAATTACTGATTTAGTGAAATAAAAATACAAACCATTCAAAAGATTAGTATATATATTATTGTAAATCAATCTCGTTTCCTTTTGTTTATATGTTTTGTTATAATACAAGATAATCAATATGAGTATATAATAATAAATATTAGTTTTCTAATATTTTATTAATGTATAATTTGATGATCAATCACCAAGACCAAAATCCCATAAGCTAAATATTTTTATTCTTGAAAAGGTCTTAATGTAATTAAATAAATAATCCAATAATATAAGTAGTGGGATACCGGCCCTCTAGCTCACATACCCCCACCCCCACCCCGCGAAAATTTTCCCCTAAATTTAAAAGTACAAATTTTTTAGAACAAAGACAATGACTCATTCAAGGTCATTTAAACAAAGACCATGACTCATCAAATAATCTTAAAGGTCATTCAAAAGTATATCATTGTGTTCTGATCTCGTTTATCAATTTACATGTAATGGGTGTAATGCCACATACATTGGAGAGACTCCCCGTCATCTCTGTACTCGAGTTCTAGAGCATTGTTGATTGAAGGGCTTGACCAATATTCGTGAGCACAATAGAGGCTGTAAAAGTGATATCGGAATGTCTGATTTTAGAATTTTGTTGAGAAGTTTTAATAGTTATTGGGAACGAGTGATATGTGAAGCATTGCTGATAAGGTCATTGGATCCAAAGATTAATGTGCAGAGTGCTGTGACTACGAATGTTTTGAATGTTTTTAAATAGTTTACGTATGTTAAATCATATTTGTTTTTTTAATATTATTAAAATAATTGAAAATTTTAAATTACATTAATTTTTAAAAATTAGAATAAAAGTAAAAAAATTTAAAATTTAAAATTAATTTAAAATATATTTTTAAAAATATTTATTTATTAAAAAATTAAATTAATAAAAAATAATTTGTTTAAATTAAATGTTAATTCATAATATTTTTAGTTGGTTTTGAGTACCTGAAGATGATAGCTGTGCTATCGAAATATATCGTACGAAAGGTTTTTTATTGGCGTTATCTTTTAATTATTATTATTATTATTATTATTATTAATATTATTATTATTTTTTATTATCATTATTATTATTAATATTTTTATTATTATTAATATTATTATTATTATTATTATTATTATTATTTTAATTATCATGATTTTTATTATTATTAATTTTATTATTATTATTATTATTATTAATAATATTTTTATTATTATTAATATTATTATTATTATTAATAATATTTTTATTATTGTTATTATTATTTTTATTAATAATAATAATAATAAAAACAAAAATTATAATAAAAATAATAATAATAATCATAATAATAATAATAAAAATATTAATAATAATAATAATAATAATAATAATAATAATAATAATAATAATAACAACAATAATAATAAAAATAAAAATAATACTATTAATAATAAAAATAAGAATAATAAAAATATTAATAATGATAATAATAATAAAAATATTAATAATAATAATAATAAGAAAAATTATAATATTAAAAATAATACTAATAATAATAATATTAATAAAAATAATAATAATAAAATAAATTTACAAAATATATACTACTTATTTTTATAAGTAGTAAATTAAAATTAAAAAATGTTTAAAAATAATATGACCTTGAGAAATTTTGAATGACCTCGACCTACTTTTGAATGACCTTTAAAATTGTTTGATGAGTCATGGTCTTTATTTAAATGACCTTGAGAAATTTTGATGACTCATCCGATCACCTTCAATGAGTCATGGTCTTTGTTTAAATGACCTTGAATGAGTCATTGCCTTTGTTCTAAAAAAATTTGTACTTTTAAACTTAGGGGAAAAAATTTTGCGGGGGGGTGTGGTGTGGTATGTGAGCTAGAGGGCCGGTATCCCATTACTAATATATAGTCAAAGATTGATAAAAACAAGAAAATACGCTTAGACCCCGCTTTGCGTCGTAGATACGTTTCCAAAAAGAGAAAGTCAATAGAGAAAATTTATGAAAAAATAGAAAGTTAGGTATTTGTAAAAATTTATTAAATCTAAGCAATTTTAAATATTTTCAAAGCTTTTCGCGGCACATCAGCGAAATTCAAGCGGCGTACTAGTATACCACGACACACAGATTGAGAATCACTGGTATAGAGTGAATATTATTTAACTTGCAAAGAATAACCCTAAAGTGAGTTTGTATGTTTCTATAACATGTTTCTGTATCACACCATTGAAAGCTCTCTGGAAAGTCACAAGCTCAGCTGCAAAACAAATACTTATTGTCATTGAGATTATACAGTTATTCAATATTGTGTTTAATCTAATATCGTTACTTTATATTTTCAGATTGCATTTGAAAGATTTTTAAGTTTTTACTTCATTACATTTTAATAATTTAATATTTTTTCAAAATATTAATTATTGACTTTTAAATTTAAGTGATTTTGTTTGCTGAAATTTTTTATTCGCATTAATGCCATTCTAAAAACAACTTGAAATGCCGAAAGATTTGTAAGACTTTATCATTGAAGTATTTGAAATTTAATTATTTAGGTCCACTACTCAGTCAGATGCTTCTGTTGTCAAAAAGAAAGCCAAACCAAACAGATTGATTGTTGAGGAGTCTGAGCAAGATGATAATTCGGTGGTTACCCTAAGTCAAGTTGGGTTTTTTTATAGATTTATATATACTAAGAATGCAAATTTTATTTAGTTATTATTTATGAGTTGATTTTTTAATGCCTAGATTTGTAGCATTTATTGTAGTTGGAAACTTTACTTTGGCTATGGCTTTTACCAAGATACTCCTAATGCATTTGAATCCAAGAATCTTCTTTAGCAAAGTTACATTCCAACTATGAAGAAACATTTTATTATGTTAGTTCTTTTTCCGCAATAAAACATCCAAATATTTTTTGCTTGACTAATACAATTTTTCCCATTTGTTTATTCATTTAAAACATTCACTTGTTCTTTTTGATTGGTACTTTCAGCAGTGGCCAGAAGTCTTGATATACCGTATATATTTTCGTATACACCATTCCCAAATTGAATCCGCTATAAGCAAATCATTTATGAATCACATTAATGTGACAAATTCTGTAGTTTAAAAGAAAATGTACTAAAGCACAATTAAGTTAAAGTGCTTATTTGTTATTTGATCTAAGCAGATAGAACCAGATCTATTTTTCGTTTGTCCAGTGGTTTTGACTACGAGTAATTAAAAGTATGTATGCATCTATCTGGCAGTATACACGGTATATAGAAGATTGAATAGAGAAAATGTTAAATCGATCCTCATATAAGTCGAAGTATAAAATAATATGTTATTAGATAACATTTGAAAAAATTAATTGTTCGTTATTATAACTCGTGCATAAGTCGCAGTAGGAAAAAAATATAAAGATTTTGTCCAAAATATCTCGCCTAATACATGTGTATATACGGTTGCTAGACAAATTTGAAAATATATCAAAGAATAATGTACGAGATGATAAGATAATGGAAAATCCCTTTAATAATTCATCAAATCCTTTTGTCATTTCTGTTTTAGAGTAACTCGTAACTAATTTTATTAAATTCACATCAGTAATTGGAAGTATTTAAATGCAAATATTTTACTAATATTTTAAATTTTAATACTTTTACATGATTAAATTTCCAAAAGTTTGAAAATCTCACCTTGTGCCGATATTTGATTTTCATTCATCTTTGAACACTAATATTCAAAAATGTCATGCAGCTTTTATCGGGTCCCTCTTAATTTTTCTCAGTGTTGACGAGTTAACATAATTAATTATTTAGTAAACATGTTTCTGTATTCGCAAGTTGCAGTTGTTCTTTCTCTCACCCTAACTTTTGAGATAACTTCCATAAACTATTGACCAAAAGTTTGTGAACCTTACAATGGAAAATTTAGAACATTATATGTTAACAAAGAAAATATCTATTTTTTCAGCAATAATATTTTAAGTTTGACTTATTTTTTAAACTTTTGTTTTTTCATTAAATTTTCAAATAAAAACACATTTATAAATTCTGTATTATTTTTGAATGGCAATTCAAATTTCTTTTTAAAAATAAGTTGTCTATATATTTAAAGGTTTTCACTATAATAAAACTCGTATGATACGAATGACAATATAGAAAAATTAAACAAAATGAGGAAATATCATAAAAACTACAAACTACCAAAAACCATTGCAAATATTTTGGGATTCATTTACAAAATTTATTAATAAACTTACATCCAAATTTCATAGTATGTTATATAAGATGCATTTATAAATATTTGGATGTCTAATTTATGTTAAAACTGAATGATTATATTGCTCAGGATATTATTTATATTTCTTTTAATTCTCCATATACATTATTTGAAAATTCTTTTGTTTTAATAATGTATATTTGAAACATCTTATAAATGAAATCTACTACTAGCATATTATAATCAAACTTCATTCGATAATAATTCAGATTTGACTGACTTCTGAATCTAATAAATTAATTTTAGCCTTTTTGATGATTTAAATTTCAAACTAAGAAAAAGAAATTATTTTTAAAAAATGTATATTTTCATTATATTTTGACAAAAAAAGGCCGTGCCAAAAATTCGTGGATATCTTTACTAATATCATTTGAAAATGAAAAGAAATTAGTGTAAAACTTAAAGGAAGTCACCAGACAAATTCAAGAGAAAATTATCATTTTGATAAGTTGACTTTACTAGTAAATACAATAACATGTAAGCAATATGATAAGTTTTATTAATTTTAAATAAAACTATTTGATTGTGCAAATATTTTAATTTGAAAATTTAATAATTAAAAAATATTCTTTTTAATTCTAATTAAAATTCTGAAATCAAATATAAATTTATTGCATAAAATAACTATTAAATATGGTTACAATTAAATTAAACATAAATTATAATTAAATAATTGTAAAGTTTTACATTAGGATTTTTTAGTAAATACTAAACCTTCAATTATTATTCAAAAATGTTTAAGTTTTGAGTAATATATATATATATATATATATATATATATATATGTGTGTGTGTGTGTTATTAAAATAAATATGTATAAAATTGATATTGCTTAAATCTAGAAATGCCCAAACTAATTCACTTAATACCGATAATTATGGAAATGTAACTTCAAAATTTAACTTAAAATTAATATTGTATAAATTTGATACTTTTATTGATTGTAATGCATTGCGTTACATTAGGCAAATATCTAATCTAATAATTCCTTTGGTATGTATGTATGTCTGTTGGAATACACAAGCTTGCTATTGAATAATTTACTCCAGACAAATGGCTCTAAATAAAAATTAATTTCTTTGTTTTCTCGTCGTTATGAAATTATAAGGTTTTAATTTAAAGAGTTAATTTTATTATTGTTCAACTAATTACTTGATTAAAAGTAAATCACCATTTAAGTCATTTCCAAAATTTAAATAACTAACAAAATTTAAACAACTATTAATTCTAGTAATTTAATTTTTTTCACCTATAATCCATTTTTATTTTCTTTATTATGACTATAGATCAATTTTTATTTACTTTGTTACATAATGTTTCGGCACTGCCGCTTTTTTGAAAGAGAATTTTTTAACAGTTAACAATATTAAAATTGTTTATTAAAATATTTTAAATTTTTGAATTTTACCACCAGATGTGTAAAATTACGTCATTGAAAATCCATTGATATGAGTTTTGATATTGAATGAAATATTTTATAATATTTAATTATTACAATAAAAAAGTTTAAAAAATTTATAATTTTAGACTTGTTCCAATTTAGTTGGTAAAATGAGTGAAAATTTTACTACAGGAAATTATTCAATTAAAATTGTTACTTAGTTTATTAATATATAATATTCCTCGTCAAGTCTCATACTTTTTAATTTTTTGTAATTTTTGCATGCGAAGGATTTGTGATTTATCATCACTAGTCTTTAAAGACATTTGTATAACGATATCTACAACACATGAGTTTTTAAATATTGCGCGATATCAAAAGCGAGAATAACAGGAATTATCTGGAAGACTATTTAGCGTTTATCAAAAACAAAATATAATTTTTTTTTATTTGTTTTAATAAATTTTAGACATATCCAGGCTAATCTCCCTAAGATCCTAGAATGCAATTCCATGTGATAAAGTTAATAATCATCAAGAGTAATTAAGAAACTATTTCTGACAAAAAAATTGTTACAATAGTTATAGGAAAAATCTAAATGTATCAAATTTGCGAAAAAAATCTTATAATTTAATTGCATTGGTTACATAGCCAGAATGTTTCAGTAAAATGAACAAGATTTATTTTGTTTAAATAAAATGTATTGAATAAATATATCACTAATTGTAAAAATATTTTCAAGAAATAAAAAAGTTTGATAAATGTTTAAATGGAGTATTGATAATTTTTGTAAAATTTAAAAGATTTATTTTTTTCACTAATGTGTTTTTAGAATTGAAAAAAAACTTTAATATTTTTCACTTCATATTTTAAAATTGTTATCTTTAAATTTGTTTTTAAAACTAAAACCAACCATAAAGATATCATTAGCAAAATTGGGCTTTGTTTTCAATTGTAATCCAATTCGGAAGCTATTTCGAAAAATATATAAATATTATTCTCAAGGATTATTCAAATTTATACTTGAAAAATTAATTCAAAATGGAATTCAAAAATTTTGTTCGAGAAAAAAAAGGTTCATAAAACTCTAAACTTCAGAGTTGATTGGAATATTTAAGTATATGTTAAGCATATCATTGAAATTAATGTACTTAAATAGAAAATAAAATATTATATATATATATATATATTTAATTACTTTAATTCTATATTAAAAACACCATAACTACTTACAAAAATACATAAATTGAAACCAAAAAATTTGATATCCGTCATTTTGAGGTTTTAGCATTAATAGTTTACCACCTAACGTTAATTTATTTTAAACAAATAAAGATATTTTTAAACCTAGACTCAATAATTTAAGAAGAATATTATTTTATTAAAACTTAATTCATTTTTTTATAATTTGGTTTTTATTAAATGTTTTTATTAAATTACAATTTTATTTATATAGTTTCGATTAAATTAACACAGATCGTACGGACTAAATTGCATAGCTATTTTTATTGAACCCCGCCGTATTTATAAATACATTAAAATGTGGTTTGTTTAGCAAAATTTATTGAAAAAAAAATAAAAAAATTCATTTTAAAAAAAGCTCTAATCCGTCAAATTGACCGGTTTTGTTGAGATTGTACTTCAAGTAAAAATTACAATTTTAATTAAAACCCGATTTTATTTTAAAATATTTTCTTGAAATTTAAGAATACAATCCAAAATTTTCAGTATAAACGGTTTCTTATAACAATATTTTGTTTTTAGGTAGCACTTCATTTGTGCTAAACTAGGTATATATTTACATTTAAAAAACTAACAAAATATATAAATATTTTCACGAAATTTGTGCTATACATTTTAATAATAAAAGCAAGTTTTGTTGGAGTCAATTTATAAAAAAAAATTTAAAGTAGTGACTATCACATAAACAAGACAATATAAGTGTATTACTAATATAAAAATAACAAAATTTAAAGATAATAAAAAATACATATTAGTACAGATGATCTTAAATTATGGCCTTTGGTGTAATAAAATTTAACTAAAAGTTTTCAAAAGTTAAGTAGAAATAGAAAAGTAAAGTGCTAAATAACCCTTGCAAAGTTTGCCCAAAAAATTAAAGTTAAATAGATAAAATATTAATCTATAGTTGAAAACTAAATAAAATTCTTAATGAAAATATAAACAAATCAAAGGTGAACTTAAAGACAAATTTCATTTTTTCGTATTTTTATTTACAAAAACAGCTTAGAGGATCGGTTAAAATGAATAAAAGAATGTGAAATATTTATAAAGATTTTTATGCAGATATTAAAAAATATATTTATTTTACACTAGAAAATTACTTTATATTGAAAAATATTTTTGTGAACAATTTGTAATTTTTATGTTATTAATTTTATATTTAAAAATAAATATCTTTTTTCAAAACATTTTGGAACCCCTCCTCAAAATTTAATCAGAATGATAGACTGATTAAACCAGTCACAAATATAAAAAAAGATTAAGTACAAACAACCTAATCACACATTTATTTCAAATCCTATAAATGGTTTATTTTAATAAAGCATAACAAATTAAATGAATTTGAATTGTGAAAAATGTTATAAAAATAGTCTTGGAATTACAGGTAATATATTTTTAGTATTAAGAAAACTTTCAGTGTGTTCTTGCAATTATTGGTCCAAAGAGCGGTCTTATCCTCAATATTCTCATTATGTCTTAGACTAAAAATTTTCTTTAAGATTTCTTTTATGGGCCCACTTTTCAACCTATGAATTAGACTGTTGAACATAATTGTATTTCTAGATAAAAATGGATGAATTGAACCTTTTTCGAGGAGATACAGTTCTCATCAAAGGAAAGAAACGTCGCGAATCCATCTGTATAGCATTAATGAGTGAAACCTGTCCAAATGAGAAAATCAAAATGAATCGTTGTGTGAGGAGCAATCTCCGAGTACGACTGGGAGATATCGTCAGTGTTTTGACTTGTAATAATATTCAATATGGGAAAAGAATTCATACATTACCAATTGACGACACCATTGAAGGATTGACAGGGTAGGACTTAAAAGTTAAAAATTGAAAATTTATTTTTATTTAAAGAAATCTATATGAAGTATTTTTGAAGCCTTACTTTTTGGAGGCTTATAGACCAGTAAGAAAAAATGACATATTTATTGTACGGGGAAATATGCGAGCTGTTGAATTTAAAGTAATTGCGACAGATCCTTCTCCAATGTGCATTGTTGCTCCAGACACTATTATCCATTTTGAAGGAGAACCCATCAAAAGAGCAGTAAGATACAAGTTTTTTAATGAAAAAATATTTATAATTAATGATGTTAATTTGTAAATAATGCATTCTTTTTGTTAAAGAAATGGAAATCTAATTTATATTAACATAATATTAAGAATTATTTCATTAAATGTTTTTATACAAAAATAATTTATTTCTTTATAAGAATGTCTGATTTTAAAATTTTAATAATTATTGACATCGTGTGGTATGTGAAAAGTTGTTGATAAGGATTCGAAAATGATTTGCAAATTGCTGTGAGCACGTTTTGTTTGTAATTTGTTCAAATAGTTTGGCTGTTAAATTATTGTTATGCAGATTGTAGTTCATAAAGATTTATTTAATTTAAAATTATTATATTTTTAAAAATTTTAAAACTAAAAATATAAAATTATTAAAAATAGCAAAAATTTAAAAATAATTAAATTTTTAAAAATATTTTTAAAATTAATAAAATTAGTTGATTTAAATCTAAAATATGTTTAGGTGTTTTTTCTATTTTACCCGATGATACCAAAAAAAACTGTCGAAATATATCATAAAAACTGTGTTTGAATTTGCGTTTTATTTATTGCTGTTAATAATGCGTTCTTAAACTCAATTATTTATTCCATAATACAGTGAAAATTAACACCATGCCGGTAGACGGTTATGACCTTTCTCTAAAAATCCTTGTCTTTGTGAAAATGGTAAGTTTTTGTGTTGAGTTCCATTAATATTTGTTACGTCGTAGATGGCTAAAAAGCTTTAACTATGCTAGCTATTTTTTGATTAAAACTTATTTTAAAAAGAATTCACCACTATGAAGTCTAAAAATAAAGATGAATATTAAGAATTACTTAGTATCTACAAATTATAATTTTTTTCTAGAAAAAATGTGGAAATAATTATTCTTAAATTTGCTTAAATTTGTTTATATTTTGAACAGAAATTTGTTTTTTTCAGTTATTTCTTTGAGTGATTTCATTTTGTCACTTATATTAACATGCAAACCGCATGTCATCATAGTGACCCACGGCGTGGAAACATTAACTGGAAGTATTAATTTTTTAGAATGATTAAAACAAAAGCAAATATCATCGACTAGAAAATGTTGATCAATGTAAACGAAAAACATGTTTAGCAGTTGGCATGTTAATAAATAAATTTCTAATATATTATAAGAAAAATATCTGAGATATATAAAAAGTTATTTTTCATTATTTTAGGATGAAGAAGAAAAACTTAATGAAATAGGATACGACGATATTGGAGGATGTCGAAAGCAATTGGCCCAGATTAAAGAAATGGTAGAACTACCTTTGCGACATCCTCAGCTTTTTAAAGCCATAGGAGTCAAACCACCAAGTGGAATTTTACTTTATGGACCCCCTGGTACTGGTAAAACATTGATAGCCAGGGCTGTAGCTAATGAAACTGGAAGTTTTTTCTTTCTTATCAATGGGCCTGAAATTATGTCAAAGCTAGCTGGTGAAAGTGAATCGAATCTAAGAAAGGCTTTTGAAGAGGCAGAAAAGAATTCTCCTGCAATTATATTTATTGACGAAATTGACGCTATTGCTCCAAAAAGAGAAAAAACTCAAGGTGAAGTCGAACGAAGAATCGTATCACAGCTTTTAACTCTTATGGATGGTTTAAAACAAAGATCTCACGTTGTTGTTATGGCGGCGACTAATAGACCAAACAGTATAGATTCTGCTTTAAGAAGATTTGGAAGATTTGATAGAGAAGTGGATATTGGTATTCCTGACTCAATTGGCAGACTAGAAATTTTGCGAATTCATACAAAAAACATGCGCTTGGTAGAAAATGTCGATTTGGAAATAATTGCTAAAGAAACCCATGGTCACGTAGGAGCCGATCTTGCGGCTCTGTGTTCTGAAGCTGCTTTACAGCAGATTAGAAACAAAATGGACTTAATAGATTTAGAAGAAGAAGAAATAGATGCAGAGGTTTTGAATTCTTTAGCAGTAACAATGGAAGACTTTCGATGGGCCTTAGATAAAAGTAATCCAAGTGCATTGCGAGAAACAACAGTTGAAATACCAAATGTTTTATGGTCAGATGTTGGAGGTCTGGATAATGTTAAAAAAGAACTGCAAGAATTAGTTCAATATCCAGTTGAACATCCAGACAAATTTCTCAAATTTGGAATGACTCCGAGTAAAGGAGTATTGTTTTATGGCCCACCTGGATGTGGGAAAACATTATTGGCAAAAGCTATTGCCAGTGAATGTCAAGCTAATTTTATTAGTATTAAAGGACCGGAATTACTAACGATGTGGTTTGGTGAATCTGAAGCTAATATTCGTGAACTCTTTGATAAAGCTCGTCAAGCGGCACCCTGTATTTTGTTTTTTGATGAATTAGATTCAATAGCTAAATCTCGAGGAAGCTCGGCCAGTGATGGTGGCGGAGCAAGTGACCGGGTTATCAATCAGTTGCTTACAGAAATGGATGGAATGTCTTTGAAAAAAAATGTTTTTATCATAGGAGCAACAAATAGACCGGATATCATTGATTCTGCCATTCTTCGACCAGGGAGATTAGATCAGTTAATTTATATTCCTCTTCCAGATGAAAAATCCAGAATTCAAATTTTTAAAGCTGCCTTACGAAAGTCACCCATTGCTAAAGTAAATTGAAGTAGAAATGCTGTTTTACTTCACATTTGATTGTAGGATGTCGATTTAAATTACTTGTCTAAAGTGACCCACGGATTTTCAGGGGCGGATTTAACAGAAATTTGTCAAAGAGCTTGCAAATTAGCCATTAGAGAATCAATTGAGGCAGAATTAAAATCAGCAAATAATCCAAAACCAAAGTGCAACGAGAAATTGGTTGATCCGGTTCCTGAAATTACAAGAGTACATTTTGAAGAGGCTATGAAAGCGGCTCGAAGATCCGTCACAGATAATGATATCAGGAAATATGAAATGTTTGCTCAAACTCTCCAGCAATCTCGAGGATTCGGCAATAATTTTCGGTAATTTTTATTATTTAGAAAAAATTTCAATTTATATTTTTTATTCATAAATAATTAATCTCATAATATTTTTATTAACATTAAAACAAATCTCATTAAAACAATTAGAAATTAACTATTAGTTTTATTCTTAACGTACGTGTTCGTATCCGACACTGCCAATGTTTACTGGAAAACTTTTTCCAGCTCAAGGGTGGCCATTATATTTACTCGCCAAATTTAACTTGCTCGTTCTCAACGCGAAATACTTTTTTTAATTAAATTTTGTATAAAAACTAAATTAGCAATTTTAAAAAATTTAATTAATTTTGGCGAAAATTTCAAAATAAATTTGTACATAAATTTGCTGAATAAGAAAGTTTGTTATTTTTCAAGTGTTTCAATTTTTTTTTAATGTTTAAAATTTTGATTGAAACAAGTCGGTAAGCCTTTTCCTCAATTTTTATTAATGTAAACGATTTATTATAAAGTTTATTTAAAGTCTCAGAGACTCTGAGTCAGAGTCACAGAATGTCAGGTGAACAAAATTTAATAAAATAAAATAATGGAATAAAATACTTTTCATATTTAAATAAAATATGCATTTAATATATGATTCTTTTTGATTAAATAATTATATTATAATTATATTATATTATATTATATCTTTCAATTTAATAGTTTTGAATTATTTATTACATAAGCACCATACTCCATCTGAACCACTTATTTAAAAAGTATACTTTATCTAATCACACTTCTGGCCGAGCTCAAGCTCGAACGTAATGTTCCAACCAGTTTGGAAAACTTCGAATTTGATAAGATTCTCTGAGTTTGTTCCCCCCAGGATTATGGCTTCTTGGATCTGAAGATGCTAACTCACTTTCACTTTCGTTTTCGCTTTCATCAAAAGAATTACTGTCCACTCTGACTTCGTTCACTTTATCAGAAGTCAATATGATGTCAAATACATGTCGATTTATCTCATCCACGGTTAATGATATTTCAGAATTAACACCGGTGGTATTTCCAAGTTTCCATAGCTTAAAATACCGAGCTTCTTTAGCAGCGGTGGAACTAGTGGAAGCAGGACTCTGCGTTGCGGGAGGGGCACCAGCTATATTGGGGCCCTCGCCTAAAGAAATTATAATCTCAAAATATTTTATACTCTGAAACTCTTTTCCACAGCTATAGTGAGCCATAATATATTATGAAAAAATATATCTATTACATATTTTTTTTTGTAAAATGAAAATTTTTTTTGAAGTTCCGCCACTGTCCTCTAGGCTTTACATAAACTATATAACCTGTCTTAAATTCGGATATCAGTGTTTGTGTTAAAGATGACTTGGAAACTCAAGTGAATATTACCAAACAGGTTGTGATCTAATATTTTCTGGAACTGAAGCTATGCTAGTACCACTCATCGGAAAAGAATTATTCAAAAATACCGCTTTCTCTGCGTCACACTCAAATCGCACCATCGTCCTTATAACTATTTGATCGACTTTCTCCATAATATCGTTTTATGAGGGTCTATAGACCTTACGGTGGAACATTCTACTATTTTCCAAGAGTATTTTGAATGGCAAACGATGTTCGGGAAATAGCGATCGAAGAAATCCAGAACATCTATTTCATTCTCCGATTTCAACTTCCTCCAGATTGAAAATCTGTTTGGTCCATTATCCATTACGCTCAAGAAAATGGAGTTACTAAAATGTTTTGTATCCACTGCTAATCTTTGTTAGACTTCCCGTACCCTCAAGTAACAAGTTGACCATTTTATAGGTGATAATCTCCCTTGTCATCTCAGCAGCTTATTTAAACAATATTATTTATCTGATTACAGTTATTATATTGCTTGCCTATATCAAACGACAAATAATTTCGATTATTCTGCGACATGAAACAAATTTTGATTTTTTGAGCCCCGAAACATATAAAGTATAACGCAATAAAATAACTTTTAAATAGCAAATTTACCATTATGGAAATTGACAGCTGAAAATCCACCAACAAACTCTTGGAATTTATTTTGTACTTCTTTTTCATCGAATATGGCTAATTTATTTATAATATATAATATAAAAAACACCAAGGAGAATTATCAGAACATTCTGCAAGTCGTTGAGGCTGGCAGAAAGAAATCTTTAAGTCTGCCGTAAAAGAAAACGAACAGTAGAAGATCACAAACAGTCCCTAGGCTAACCTAAATAAAAACAATCTATTGTACTGTGTGACAATAGGGATTCTGTAAATGTTGTCGAACTGTATTCTTGGTAGTAATTCATAAACTATAAATAATTTTGTTGAAAATTAATTGTTTAAAAGTTTCAATTAAAAAAACAAACTATATTTGTGGGCATTGGGACTCATTAAACTGCCACAGAATATTCTCAAATTTTTACAAGAGTGATAATTTATGAAGTGGAACACAGAAATCATAGGGCCGAAACTGAAGTAAAAAATTGAAAAATGTTGGTTGTATGATGCACCCAATATATATAATAATTTTAAGAAAAATTCTCTCTTTTGTTATAATTACCTAAAGTAATTTTATAAATTAAGTTAATTTTAATATAATGTATAAATATTATTAGAAATAATATAATAATTGAAAGTTTTGTATGAATTTATTGTGTATTGAAGATGATGGAAATTTTTATTATATATTTTTAGATTTCCCAATGGAGCCGATTTGCAAGGAAATGGAGGAAATGCATTTATAAATGAACCTGTCCCTCTACAACAAGTCAATGATGATTTATATGAATGACATTTTTTATCATTTTATTTCTTTTTAAATAACTTCTTTTATTATGTTGAATTTATTTATGACTTAAAACAGAAAAGATAATTCGTTTATTTTGATAAAATTAAAACTTTCCTACTTTGTTTAGTTTTAATTTTATATTTTAAAAAATGTTAAAAATGACAGAAATGCTTGGACTCGTTTTTTATTTATCTCTTTAAAGATGATATTTTTGCTTCAATTTTCTAAAATATTCAATATTATTTTTTAAAATGTTTTAAATCTTTCAAATATATTGTACTTTTGTTTAACACATGACTAGTACTGCATGCAACCAATGTTCATTTAGGAATTTTTAGGCAGTAGGAACAAAAATTATTCTTCTGCAATTCTTTCAAAACAAAAAGTATCTGTGTGAGTTGATAAAAATACACTTTTTTGTTGCTGTAAACATTACAATAATTTTGACAATACGTTCTCCTTTTTTTAAATAATTTAGTGTTTTCTACCACTACTCTGTGTTGTAAAAGCGCTGAATAGAAAAATATTTAACGAATAACAAAGGATATATAAAATATTTCAAATGAATTTTTTAATTTTTAAATCCAAAATTAAAGGATGAAAACATATTTGGAAGAAAATTTTTCTTATGCATTCAAGGTTAATGCGCGATAGAATAACTTTTGTGCGTTAATACGCTCTAGCGCAGCTTGAAGGAAACATTGCATACAACTGAAGGTGATTATGAATTTTACAGTATACGACCATTTTCTACGTGGGCAATTGTAATTCTCTATTTTTGTTAAAAATTCCTTCAAACATTAATTCAAATTTTCTCTCCAATTTTCTTCCTTTAGGTGCGCGGCCTTTATGATTTTTGCGCATAAATATTCATTTAACTAATGATATTGTAGTTTGATTACGCAACAAATTAAGCATTATAAAATCTCATTATTTTTTGTTTTATTTATATATTCAATTATTTTATTTATTGAAATATATAAAAGCCACTTAATTTTTTAATTTTTAAATTTTTCGAAAAAGTAAAAAAAGTATAGCAACACTATTGAAAACTACATAAAATGATGAAAAAGTTCATTTCTCATTTTTATGCAGGGCAACAAAATAATTTCAAATAATAAAAAAAATCTAAATCTGAGGCCCGTATGTTTTTCAATGACAGTAAGATTTTTTTGACTATGAATCAATAATGATATCGATGTTTTACTGATATTGAATATCAATAAAACATCGATATCATTACTGATTCATAGTCAAAAAAATAAAAAATTCTTAATGCCGTTGAAAAATGAAAAGAAACAGAGTCGAAAACAAAAAGAACTTCTTATAATATCCTTATGTTTTGTTTAATTTCCCTTTCTAATTGGCTGAGATTTTATTTTATTTATTGTTGTTCAACTAACTAACAGCACATTTGGACGTGATAAATTTTTACCGTCACGGTAAGCGTAGACGAGGCAGAGAGAAGTTTCAGCGTATTCAAACGTCTAAAATTATTGAAACAAATTTAGACTATAGCTAATTAATAAGTCCATTTGCTGTTCAAAAGGCTCGAATTTTTTAATTTCTTTTGTTTTAACATTCATTGTAACCTGAAACATTTTTGTGTATATTTTAACACGTTTCAAGCCATAATTTTCTTGACGATGTTAATTTGACAGATTTGTCGAGCGAAAATTTGTTCGACATTTTTATTTTAACAGTTTATGCATTTTGTTGATAAAATTTGTCAAAATTCCGTCTTGAATCATTTCGTGATATTTTAATTGCACTTCAAAAATCGAATCCAGCACAATTACAGTTTGACAAGTTTGGTAATTAAAATCAGAAATTTCTTTTGATTTTTCTGACATGTTTAAGTTAAAATGTGATTAATTTCATTAAATGTTGTTTTTATTTCCAGACTTCAATTGCTTGGAATCGCGGAAAATATGAAAATTCTTTCCTTCAGTTACTAATCAAAAAATAATTTGTTTATGAATATTATTTAATAGAGGTGATAACATTTTTTTATACAAAACTAAACAATAAACTTCAAATTGAAATTTTTTTTCTCCGTGTACCTGCAGTCGCATCATTCCTAACATATTTTATGCAAGTGGAACTTCTTGAGCCTCTACCGTAAGGCTGCCTGAAGATTTTCGCTATTAAAATTAAGCTTAATTAATAAAAATGACAGTCGTATAAGATAATAAATATGTTTAGCATTAATTTTCTGTGTTACTTTTGAAGAGATGTTTGATTTAATTTTCAGTTGAATCCTGTTAAATATAGATTCAGCATAAAATCTGTGTCATTATTGCAATCAATCACATAATCTACACTGTAAAGATTTTATCAGGTAACAATTCATTTTCATTTATGGAATCACTATTTATTAATGTGGTTTGCTTTGGACCTTTAATAAAAATGAAAGCAAATTAATTACATTACTACTACTTATTTATGTAAATAGTATATATTAATATGATAAATAATTAAATAAATTTGGCAACGATTTAATTAAACGATAACGCCAATAAAAAACCTTTCTTACGATATATTTCGATAGCACAGCTATCATCTTCAGGTACTCAAAACCAACTAAAAATATTATGAATTAACATTTAATTTAAACAAATTATTTTTTATTAATTTAATTTTTTAATAAATAAATATTTTTAAAAATATATTTTAAATTAATTTTAAATTTTTTACTTATATTCTAATTTTTTAAAAATTAATGCAATTTAAAATTTTCAATTATTTTAATAATATTAAAAAAACAAACATGATTTAACATACGTAAACTATTTAAAAACATTCAAAACATTCGTAGTCACAGCACTCTGCACATTAATCTTTGGATCCAATGACCTTATCAGCAATGCTTCACATATCACTCGTTCCCAATAACTATTAAAACTTCTCAACAAAATTCTAAAATCAGACATTCCTATATCACTTTTACAGCCTCTATTGTGTTCACTAATATTGGTCAAACTCTTCAATCGACAATGCTCTAGAACTCGAGTACAGAGATGACGGGAAGTCTCTCCAATGTATGTGGCATTACACCCATTACATGTAAATTGATAAACGAGATCAGAACACAATCCAACCGGAGTTTTTGATTTATTAATAAACATATTGCGTACCTTACACGAATTAGAGACGATCTTATACTCTAAATTTCCTATCAGTTTACCCAACTTCCTCTTATAATTTGTAAAGCCTTCAGAGTACGGCAATACTAACACATATTTAGGCTCAATTTTTTTATATCCATTTTTACAATCACCCAGATCAACACTCAATTCACACCCATCCGACAAATTACATTCAGACTTTCCACAACATGGATCCTTAGGATTTTTAATCAATTTATCAACAGTTTCCTTTATCATCAACAATAAAAATGATTTAGAATATCCATTCTTTATCAACAACTCAACCAATTTATCAACACTTTTTACTGAATTAGCAAGAGTAGAAGATAAAGCCCATGAACGATAAATCAATCCTTTCACCATATTTCTCTTATACTTAAATTCACAAAAGCTTTCTGGAGAAGTATAAAGACCAGTATCAGTTGGTTTTCTATAAATCTCTGTCTCATACTGTTTATCTTTGCGTTGAATTAACAAATCCAAAAACGCAATTGATGACTTTCTCTCGTCATCTCTGTACTCGAGTTCTAGAGCATTGTCGATTGAAGGGTTTGACCAATATTAGTGAACACAATAGAGGCTGTAAAAGTGATATCGGAATGTCTGATTTTAGAATTTTGTTGAGAAGTTTTAATAGTTATTGGGAACGAGTGATATGTGAAGCATTGCTGATAAGGTCATTGGATCCAAAGATTAATGTGCAGAGTGCTGTGACTACGAATGTTTTGAATGTTTTTAAATAGTTTACGTATGTTAAATCATGTTTGTTTTTTTAATATTATTAAAATAATTGAAAATTTTAAATTGCATTAATTTTTAAAAAATTAGAATATAAGTAAAAAATTTAAAATTTAAAATTAATTTAAAATATATTTTTAAAAATATTTATTTATTAAAAAATTAAATTAATAAAAAATAATTTGTTTAAATTAAATGTTAATTCATAATATTTTTAGTTGGTTTTGAGTACCTGAAGATGATAGCTGTGCTATCGAAATATATCGTAAGAAAGGTTTTTTATTGGCGTTATCGTTTAATTAATATGATAATCAGATAAATTTTCTGTTGTGATAGACAGCCATTATTGAGTGAGGGTAATTATGTTATTTCAGGTTTTTTATCAAAATTAATTTCCCTTTATCGTATTATCGATTTCTTGCTTATCTCCAACCAAGGGCTAAAAAGCAGATTTCTACCATTGAATTATCTGTAATTAATGACTATGTGGCTAAAATAATTTCCAATAATCTTTTTGCGGACGATCCACTTACTCGAACACAGTTCCAACGTTGCTTAGCAACGGGTGCCGAGTGGTAAGTAAAAGATATTTGTGTGGGGTTGTCTGGGTAACAACCTTATAGTTTCAAAATTTCAACACCCAGAAACCCACCAATACTCTAGGAACCTTTGGGTTCACGAGCTAACATAGAAGGTATTCGCGCTCACTTTAACTACGGTCCCTCTGTCGCTAATTTAATTGAAATAATATCGTTCATTCAATCATTTTATTTTAAAGGTACTATTTATCGAATAATTTAAGTTATTGCAAAACGATCATTGATTCAAAACCCAGAACATTTTTATAATATATATATTTCAAGATTATCTGGGTTGTCAGAAGATGTGGGTCCAAATTTCTTTATTTGACCCAGTAAACGGGCTGTCTTCAATCTGCGCCTTCTTTTTCTCTCCACTTTTCTGGGATGACATTTCTTGTGATTCGGTTTTAGCTATGGATCGTTGCTGTTTTGGGTATTAATAGAAGTCAAGTTTGAGATTGGCCATGTGATACTTGGATTAATGCTCAAAAACGTGCTGGAGTCGTTCCCGATTTCTGTTCTTATCGTCTCCTTTACCTTTAGCTGGTGATTTTCCCTCCTTAATTTGTCTATTTCGGCTACCATCTCAGCGTGTTGGGTCCTTAATAACTCATTATGTTGGTTCAATCTTTTTGTTTGTTCTGGCCGAGTTCAGGTTTCTTCCATCCGACGACATCTTCGTATCATCGATTCAGCTCGCTGGCTCTGTTTCAAGGCCTCGTTTCGATAATGGGCGACATTTCGTCAGAATCTTTCTACATCCAAGGTTGTGTTATTATTTTGTTGCACTAAAATAATTTAGAAGCGGTCTTAATTCAAATCGATAATCGAATTTGGAATGTTATGTGAAATGATAAAGAAAAGAATTATTTATTTCAATTATGAATTCTCATTAAATTTTATCAGATTAAAAATAATATCCCTTGAATAACATAAATGTGAGGTCCCCTTATTTAGTTTAAACAAACACCCGTTTAAAATTTTGGGAGTTCATGACCTACCCATTAGAATAACACTCGCGATGGAAATTATTATAAATTAAAACATAATTAAAAAAAATTTTCTTTTACTGTTGAGTGAGAAGGGTATTTTTCTTCTCCCTTTTTCACACCACTACTCGGGTGAGAGCAAAGAAGTTTTTGTCTTATCAGGTGTTTATTATTGATTTATTATTTCCGTTTTTATGTAGGTCACTGTCAGAAATTATTCTGGATTTTCCCGATTCTTAAGATTTATCTTTTAGTTTTGGTCAATTCCTATCAATGGAATAATCGACAGGTTATTAAATTTAATTTTATTATATGTAGATATCAGATTATTTATTAGGCTCCAAGCTGTGACTCTATCACTCGTCATTCTCAATAGAATCAACTTCGCAATTTGACGAGAACCAGTTTCAGATTTCGCCAATCCGTATTTTCCCCAATCAAAATTCAAAACTTCAAAAGTAACTTATGTGGGAATTTTTCCCATTTTATTCACCTCACCTTTCCGAATTTTCTGATCTCGATATTTAATTTTCATCTACAACTTTCAATGAATGAATTTTTTGTTAATCGTGGATTCTATTTAACTATTATTAAATATACACTTAATAAATTTTTCAATTGGATTTTTTCGTTTTATTTATCCACATTAAGTTAAAAACATAAAAATCACAAATTTTATTTAATATCATTTGATCAATTCTTGAGATTCCGGTTGATATCTTTTTTATTCTGTATCCTATCCTCCTTAAAACTCTTTTCCTCAATGATGGAGAGCAAAAAAAATAAAATTAATTAAGGTTAATAATAATGATAATAAGTAAAAATATGAGTCAAAATTTAAATTAAATTTCTCAAAACTGAAAATAGTATTGACACTTTCAATACTCATTTCACAACAGTTTCTTGTGACTATATGTCCTAAAATTCGAAATAACTTAATACGATCATCGTGAACCGGAAAAAGATGTTTATAAATTTTCAAAAATAGAAATAAAAAAAACACAATATTTTTAAATTTAATTTCCAAAGATGCGTATTTATCATTAATTTTTATCATTCAATATGAGGTAACTTGACAGTATAATAATTTCATTGATTGACTACTAAGATTTGAATTACTGATCTTTCTAAATTTTCATCTTTCTTATCAACTCTCAAATTTCTTTTGCATTATTATTTCGGATAATCTTTTCACTTACTTCTTGCTCATTAGTCTTTTTATTCTTCTTTCTTTTTATGTGTGGTATTTGATCCTTCCTCATGATCATTCACTCTCAACTGAGGGTTTGACGTTGAGGTTCTTGGAGAGGAGATCTGACCCGGCGAACTACCATTCACTACGGGTACTTCCCACATCGAAGTACTAGTTTTAGACTAGTTGATGAAAAAATTAATTTTGATTTCTTGTATGCATGTAGTTTGAAGATCAGATGGTTAATAATTGGTTAATAATGATATTATGTGATTTAATGATTTCATGTTATTGATCATAATAGAGATTGGGTCACGAGCCATCTCGTATAGGTCAAGTACCATGGGAGCGAAGCTTCCTTGGGACTTGATCGATGAGAGGAAACTATATTAATATTGTACATTATTAGAAAATTCAAGATTTCTACAAGGAAAAAAAATTATATAATTTGAAAATTGACACTTGATACATATAACATTTATTCATGAATCCAAATCAAAAATGTAGGGTATTTCGTAAGAAAAACAAATTCAATGGAATTTCACTAAAATTTAACATTAGATAATATATATAAAAATTAAAATAAAAATAGCATCGACTTATATAAGGGGGTTTTACACGCATGTTTTCTGATGCGGTAAAACAAAAGGCCTACACGTTTTTACCATATTTCATCACTTTTCTCCTGGTTTACAGAATTTTGTCATTCTTTTTAATTAATGTTTCTAATTATATTTCAGGCTTAATTCTCATAGTTATTTTCTAGAATATAAGCGTTTTCGATGAATTTGGAGACAATGCTTTTCAATTCTTTTCAAATGTTTTTATTCATTTTTGCATTTTTTTCACATTTTTTTTATACTTTTTGTATTATTTAATGCTAAAAAGTCTATATTTGATGATTCTTCGTCCACTTGGACTTTGCGCGCCCCAAAGTTTACTGACTGTCGATAAACAAAAAATTTGAAAACCATAGTTTTTCCCAACACTATTATAATCTCCTTGAAAGTCCAAATGGTTTTTTCTTGCTTGTTTACACAATAAACTTTCTTTCAATCAATTAATTATTATTTAGTGTTTTAGAAAAATTTTTACTTTCTTACTCTTTTGTGCATTTTCCGAAAGATTCATTAGTATTATTTCGTTAAAAAAAATAAGGTCTTTATCCCCGATTCATTTTCCAAATAAAATTCGAAGAAAATACTAATATATCCATTTTCTATTAACTCGCATTTTTGTTCTTATAATTGTTCACTTTTCTTTAACTCTTTTTCCATTTAATTTCTCTTCACGTTTTAATAACTCAGTTTCATTTGGTTTCAATTCAATTTTATTTGAAGCTAATTTCAATTTTACAATTTCAACACTATGGATTATCAAATACCATAAAAAAATGCTAAATTTTCAAAAATATTTGCGATTTATATAGTGCAAAATCTTTATATTAGCTCAAACCAAGGAACACGGTAGTAAATTGCAGCATAAATATGCTTTTTGATTTTATTCGTATAAAATGAATAATTTCAAAAGCTACAGTCGATTAAAATAGCATAGTCACTTAAAATTATGTAGTCATTTTAAAAATACTTTTACTAAATCATTTAATTGTATAATCACTTGAAATAAAATATTCATTTGTAGTTTTAACGAACTTTATAATGCCTTGGTTCTCAAAGCGTATTCCGCGATGCACTTTCAAGTGTTCCGCTGTATTGTAGATGTTCCGCCTAAAAATATATCCGAGTTTAGTGCTCCCCGACTTCAAAAAGTTTGAGAACTAAGGACATAATGAATAGTTTAATAATAATTACCAAATGTGTATTTCTAAATTATCTAGTTATGCTTTGAATGTAAATGACAAATAACTCAAACCAAATTGCATTTATTTTATATTTAGGTGTACGTGGTACTATCAATAAGTACCTAATTTCAACAAGAAACAAGCAAGTTGAAGGTTTATTCATCAATGTGAGCTCAACAAACTTTCAAGTCCAAAATTTCATTTTGACAGAAAGTTTCGGAGCATGAAATCACAAAATCGCTGACACATTCCAAGGATTTTCCTCGCCAGTTCTTCTTCAGTTGTCGGAAGAAGTGAAAATCACTAGGGTGAGCTCGGAACTTTATGGTGTGCAAATCATTAATAGATTGGGACACTGTTGTGTCATAGCCGGAGTTCATTATTACTTCTTTTCGACCGCTTTCTTTTTGTTTCTTTTACTAGTTGTAGCGAAGTCCATAATAAGAAAGCTTTTCATGTCCAAAATAATAGTGGGCATCAGACATTTTTTGTGAGATGTACTAGTTATTTTTCCAGCAAAGGTTTCTATTTTGGCATCTTTTATACATCAGATTTAGTTTCAGGTATGTATGGACTCAAAATGCAACAAATCATTCAAGATGTTAAGTCTGGTCAAATCATGATGACTTTTTTAGCATTTCTTTCCTTTCATTTCCCAAATTATACAAGTCTGCCAGGCTTTTCCAAATCAATAACACTAGCATCCACCTACGGAATCACGAATCCAGTTGTAAATGGTTGCTTTGATATGGAATTCACTCTTGTAAAGATCCTGAGTTTGAGCAATAATTTCTTGTCTACTAGCTTTCTTCAAAAGCAAAAACTTTATACCGCTTTGAAATTCAAAATTATCTGATATTTTCAGGCACAATAATGAAAAATGATGCAGACGTATATGAGTTAAAGAAAATTAGCAAAATATTTGAATGTTAAGATGAGAATGAATGAGATAAAACTCGCAAGAGTAAAACCTTTTAATTTAGACTGGGAGATTTATCAAACGACCTAGAATTAGAAAGCTTAGCGTAGGTTGTGAATCTGAATAAACAATAATTATTATTAACTTTTTAAATTTGGCTTAACTTTATTTACAAGTTTCATAATACCGATGACTTTGGTATCCTTATTTTCATTAATTTATTTCGACATAAAAATGATTCATTCTCCGTCTTGCTAATTGAACCGTCTGCCACAGCCAACTGTTTCCTGAGAAAACAGTTTTTTCTTTCAATTTTTAACAAGTTACATCACATTTATTTTAAATGTTTACATTTTTATTTTCATGAATAATAATTTGTCAATATAGGATCGGAGAATTATTCGTTCCAGACAGGTAAAAATTACTCTCTGATTTAATTGTCTCTAGAAGGAAAAGGTTCAAAATTAATCACTACCTACGGCTTCTGAAATTGTATTAATTATTTTCGTTTTCGAATATTTTTGGTTGTCTTTTCGTCGCTTTTTGTGAATCCAGATTTTTTTGCTATCTCCTCTCCGACAGTGAATAACTTTCACTTAACAAAATAGCATATATTGAGAGTTTCAACAAGTTAAAATTTTAGTCAGGATTCTTTCGGAAGAACATTTACCTTGGAAACCTTTTTCATAGAAAGGAGTAAAGTATAATTTTTTGTCCTTACTTTTTACATTTCATTAGATGCTGATACAAATGTAGATGCTGGAGCAGGTAAAACAGTGGCAACCACAATGAGATAATAAACTATACCATTTCACTTTCAAAATGAGAATAGTAAACTAAAAATGAAAATAGTAAATTTCAAAGTGGAATAGTAAGCTTCAATATTAGAATAGTAAATTTCAATATGAGAATTTTTAAAATTAAAATGAGAAAAGTAAGCCTGATTTTCTACAAATTGTTTAAATTAAGCCGCAAAATTGCAGTTGTTCATATGTTAGTATAGCAAAATTGACTGAACCAAAATATGTTTGCGAAAATTAAAAAATTAGAAAAATAATCTAAAAGATGCAATTTATTGCCGTGTTAAACATGAATAGAGACTGGCGACAACTTGCACGTACAATTAACGTTCCTCAATCAACAATATATCGTTGGATAGCAAAAGGAGAAAACGCAGATAAACGACGAAGCAAAAGATTTAGCAAAATTGCTAAAATTCATTTAGATTATTTTGTTGAAATGATCGGGAAAAAACTGCCGTATTACATTAACGGAACTCAGCGCAGCGTTTGAAGAAAATTTTAACTTTAGTATTTCAAAAAAAACGATATTAAACATTTAGATAATGTCTGTTATTCGCTAAAATATTTAGGATATGAACCTGAAAAGGGAAACTCCCCTGAAAACAAACAAAAGGAGTTTGTAGAATGTCTTTTTGAATTTCAGCCCCAAAACAAACCTATTTTGTTTATGGATGAAACAAATTTAAACATTTATATTTCAATAACACAATGCAGATTATTAAAGGGAGCTAGATGCACTACTGTAACAGCTGTTTCAAAAAGTGCTAATGTTCATGTAATAGGCTGCATTAGTACGGTTAGATTTATTTATTATGAAATAAGAAGAGGTTCTTTGGAGAAAGAAAATGCAAAAGCATGGATTAGACATGGTGAACCAAATAAACTTTCTCATATTGAAATTTACTATTATTATGTTGAAGTTCACGATTCCACTTTGAAGTTTACTATTCTCATTTTGAAACTAAAATGGTTTAGTATCTTTATGTCATACATGTACTATTTCTTTAATTAGCCTTCCCTTAAGCTCCACGACACTTCTGTAACTGTATGGTTTGAGGCAAAGAAAGGCTTGGATACATCCTAAGAAAACTGTTCGGGTCAATTATGGTGAACTACCGAACTCTGGCTAGGTCTTCTTTGGGCATATCATATTTTCTATAAAGATAAAAAGTGTAATGCACTACTGATTTTTTGTTTATATTTTTTCTTTTATAATGTTATATTTGTTGGAACCGTTTTGTTAATCATTACAATTGATTATCAATTTACAACACAAAAATGTTTCAATATTACATCCATGACTTTGAAGAATAGCACGTTTGTGATACGACTTGAAATTCGAAATAACTTGAATATTGTTTGTGGTTTTAAGTAACTCTAGATTCGGTCTTGTTACTTTATTAGCTTAAATTTGAACTTACTCGATAAATTGTATTTGTTAAAATCGCTTATCAGATTTGACAAGGCATTTTCCTATAATTTTGTAATTAACCTCGCTTTTCGTTTTAATTCAGATTTTTTAAATTGTATTTTTTCTTTCTTTTCCCATTTTTTGTGATCTAAATTGAGTTTGCCTTTAACATTACGCAATCTTATAGCACTTACAGACAATTATTTCAATTTTTCTTTCTTCCACCAGCTTATTTCCTTGGACAGATCAACAGTTTTTTATTATCTCCGAATGCTGCTGCGATAAACAATTTTAAAAATTTTAATTTTCAATCCATTTTCTTTATCACGGATAATTGTTTTTCTTTCGCTTTGTACTTATTTATTAATAACAACCTTGTCGTATTTCATGGTATGATTTTATTAAATTTTTGTCGTTTCTTTATGATTATTTAATTGATTCTTCTCGTTTCTTCTTCTCAAAAATATACTGTAAATTCATACTATATAATTCTTTATAACTTCACTTTAACATTCGATGAATACAATAATTATCTCCATTTACCATTTAAATTCACTCATCGAGAAAAAGAAACATAATTTACTTTTAATAAATTTCGTACAAAGTCTTTTTGAAACTTCATCGTGCAAATATTTAAGAGGTATACCTGCAATGATTCGATTAAACAAATTTGAATTTTTAAAAATTAAATATTAAAATTTTGTTAATTTTTTATTTTTCATGGTAATTTTTGATTTAATTTTTGTAAAATTTGTCATTATGATAGATTTCGACACTTATACGCTTTATTAGTTAGATTTTATTCATTTTTATTACCTTTTCATACTTTTTAAAATAAATTCTAGTTTTTGAGATTTTTGAAAAAACTTTTCAAAATTTTCATTTATACCTTTATTTCTTTATTCAGCCGACTTGATGAATTTCGCTCTTAGCTTACCTTATTTGTTTTATTTATTGCTTTAATTTCTTATAGCAACTATTTTTATCATTGGATTGTATTTTAATCCTTCTTTAATCATTTTTATTTGAAAACCTTATTTTGTCATCACATGTTGAATTTAGAGATTCTTTTATTCTGTTATATTTTTATTTAAATTTCTTCTTGATTTTTTTCAGTCTAGATTTATTTTGTTTTTATTTCTTTGTAACCGTTTTTTCATGTGTTTAACATGCTTATAACAAATTTTATATTTTCTTCTTGTTCGAGTTCTCATGCTATGCATTTTCTCTTCAACAAAACATCTGCTAACTCAGGACCTAATTTTGGCCTATCACTATTATATTTTAAAAGCTGTAAAAATGACTTCGAAATTATTTAAATATGAAAATGAAAAATGTTGAAATAACCAAATATAAAAATATTTACCTTTGAAGAACAATGAAAGATTTAAAAATTAAAAATTGAGATTTTCATAACATTTAGCTTTTAATTAATCAAAGCATCAATTTCAAGTCAATTAATTTTTATTAATACATTATAATTTTATAGAACTTGACACAAATATTTAATTTTTTCTTTTTCAAAAATTCATTGTCATAAATTAAAATTTTCATTTGTTTGTATTCTCTGATTTAAGTAATTAGTAAATTCACTATTAATCAATATTTAAAAAATTAAAAAATAATTAATTGAGATATGACAGAAGTTGATTTTCAGTCAATAGAAGAAGAAATCGAATACTGGAGAAATAAAGCCAAGATTTTACAAGAAGAGTTAGTATAAAGTTTATAAGTGACTATTTAGTAACTATTTTCAGACTTATAGATACTCAAGAAGAATTTCAAAATTATGAGATTAGTAGTAGGGATTTAGAAAACGAATTAGAATTACAACTAAATGATTATGAATCCAGAAATAAAAATTTAATTATAACAAATGATAAATTAAATTTAGAGTTAGAAAATTTGTCAATACGTTTTTCAGAAACTACCGCCAGTCTTAATCAACAGATATCAGATTATCAAGATGAAGTAACCAGATTAAAAAATGATAAATCTACTTTGCAGAAATATATTCGAGAATTAGAGCAAACAAATGATGATTTAGAAAGAGCAAAAAGGTTTTAAAGATAAACATTTGGTTGCAATGAAATTTTATTTTGATTTACACTTCAGGGTCACTGTTATGTCTTTACAAGACTTTGAAGAAAAATTAAATATAGTAAAATTTAATTAATTATTTTTTCATGATAATTTTCATTTTATTAAATACCTTTATTTTTTAAATCTATACGCATTAAGTAATAATTTAATTCTTTTAATTTTAAGTGTAATTAATGATGGTAAATATAATCACCAAAGCGATTTACTATGCTTTTTAAATGACATTTAAAATTACATAGTAACAAATTGACTTTTTAATACAATTTCTTTTAGGTTAATGAAGTACAAATTTTATTATGATTTCTATTGGAATTTCTGATTTTATATGCGCTTTTCATTTGGAGTATCAAACTGCACAGGCTGCGCGTTATAGTTTTTAGTCTTTGAATTTATTGGTCGTATTTAGGGGTAGGTGGGTAAAATAAGCCGCAATTAGAAACTATTGTTATCGATTTCAGTAGATAAAATATTTTTTCAGCATAATGATTTCTAATTATTTCATCCGGGTCATTTTTCTATTGGGTTAAAAAAACCCAAATTTTTGGTAAACCGTCCAAGCGGAACAACATCACGGGACCACCACCTGCTTTCTTCGTTCTCTATATCCTGGATCTTCACCTGATAGCTCGCCCCTCGCTCACTGAGGTCATCCACCGAAGGGCATCCATTGTCCTGCACCCAGTGCTCATTCGCTCATCCCCCGATACAAATCCTCCCTTTGCCCCAAGAGGCGGTCGATGTCCTCGTGAAATCAACCTCCTTACAGATTTCGCAAATATAGTAACGGAAATTATTTAAGCAAGTCTAAAAACGATTGCCCGGTAGCCCATACTTGATCTTGAATTATTACTATTCCTGATGGTCGCTGTAATGTGAAATGTTTGTTTCAGTTACATTGCCAACTGTGCTTTATTACTTCTAGTCAATTACTTATTAAAAGCTGAGGCGTGTGGGTATATTTAGTTATCAAACTGTGTCTGTAGTTTTAGTGATGTACTCGCTTGAATGCTCGCTTTTATATCTTTAATCGTTTATAAACTGGATCTTCTATTGTTATAATTAATTCTTTCCGACCTGAAGACGCTCCAAGCTTAACTGTTACTTTATCTACGGAAAGCTTGTGAAACATATAATATTTGAATATTTCAGCTCTTATTAAACCATAACAGCTGAGACTCGCTCATGTATTGAAATCTCCTTCATGCTCTTTACAGGCATCCAAGCATTTTAATCGACGTTTCAAAATTCGAACTCTACATAGATCTATCATATAAATTTCCTTATGCCCTGCACTAATATTTTTACTTGACGAATTTGAAAAACTACTGGATTCATTATGCAACGGCTCATTCTTTAAATTATCGCAAATTAATATAAGCCACATGAAATTTCTATAGACTTTTTTTCACTTTAACCTGCTGTAATTGGCTCCTTCTTAACCGATATCGGCCATAACTGTATCATACTTTCTATTTACATAAAATTATAATTCAAGTCTTATTTGAGTTTTATTTACTCTCAACCTTTCCTCTTTAAGAATCGGGTGCCGACCGAGATAGAATCCGGTAACCTTGCAATCTGTTCCTATAAAGCGCTGATCCCACTATATGGCTACATGGAATAAATAATAACAATATTGTAAACTAAATCCTCGGATATATTGAATGAAAACATTCTAATAAATAATAAAAGAGCTCTATTTATGTGATGAAATTGAATTGGCTCAATTGCAGTGCTGATTTAATAAATCATATTGCGCTTTAATGAATGAAACGATTTGCGCTTGATGCAATAGTAAAGCCACTTTTACTATCTTGCATTGCAGTGATATCAACTGAAATATTTTTCAACTTCTTTCTATCATCAATATGTCAATTTATAAATTATCTACTACATACTCTATCAATGTAATCACCAATCACATTTGTTTTTATCTTCACAACTTGTAACGCTATTTGCGTCGATAATTGAACTTATAGTAACCAAAAAATTCATTAAGGCAATCGAAAAGAATGCATACTTGGAAAACGAATTGGAGGAAAAAGAAACACTCGTTGAAACAGTTCAACGACTGAAGGAAGAAGCTAGAGGTTGGCTATTTTAATGTTATTGAAAGGTTAATTGTGATTGGCTAATAAAATATAGATTTGCGCCAAGATCTTCAAGTCAAAGAAATGTCACTAAATCAGCAAGTTAAGAAATCAGATCAAGACATTGAAGCTCTGGCCACAAGTATGATTGAAGGTGAGATCATTTCCATTTGCGATTCTATATATATATATATCAAGTTACAGTACAGAATTAATTACTTTTATTAACACTTTGATCATAGACGTAAATATCATATCATTAACTACTGACAAATGCATCTAAGTAGTATATATATATATATTTTTGTTATTTAGATCAACTTGAATTTCGAGCCATTTGTGATCTGATTCAATTGCTTACACACACATACACCAATTTTGGCCATCGTCCAATGAAAATCTGATTAATGCATTATATAAATATATAAAATTATATTAAAAAACCCCATTTAAAAAACATTTTGACAACCAAAGAAAATGCTCATAATTATTATAAGTGCGAATTCCAATAAAATCTATGTTGCACTCGAAATTTATGTAAATAATGCTTTTGTATGTTGATTACGGAGATGAATTATTATATTATCCGATCGTTACATGACAGAGGCGTAACTATGGCAAAACATGTCTTTGGCGCAAAAATTGGGTGTATAAATTTGGAACGTCCATCGTATTAATACTATCGGTTTCACACGATATTTATTGCCATTTTGTTAAGTTCTCTTCTGCCATTGCTATAAAGTCTCATATACATTCAAAGCCAAGGATAATTGTGATTATTTATTGAATTCCATTATACTATATGCCAAGTCTTTTGACTCTGAATGCCAGCTACAATAAAGAACCCCTGAGTAATCGAGCATCATTCTTGCTTTCCAATTTATCATTATTATGAGGTAATTGTGTGAACTGGAAGTATTAAACCTGATGATAGCTCTATAAGCAGGATAGGAGTCCGAAATATTTAACGACTCCTAACCCAATCATATTAACGGCTTATATCATATTAACGGTTACAGCATTGCATTTTCCACTTGTTTCTCCATAGATACGCGTTTGTCCCACAAACTATCCAGTTGAAACTCTTCATTAAACGATCTGGTACTTTAAGATACAATTCCAATGATCTCTATTCACGATGTATTTCTGTAATTCTAAATCAAAATCTGGTTACAGTTGTTAGAATATAATTCAAATTTACGTATTTTTGCGAGTTTCTTATCAACATTAAATAAGAATACACAGGAAATAAGAAACCAAATTTGGAATTTTACATGGCCTTTAATGTGAAATATTCCTATTTTTGAAGATTGTAAATTTCGTTGCATATATTTTGATGAAATTTATTAGAAACCTTCATTTCTTAAAATTATATTGTATTATTGGATGATTATTATACATAAGAATTGCATATGTAAATGAGTGCATTATTAAAAACGGTTAATCTGATTGGCTGATTTGTTATTTTGATTCATTTTTTTTCTTTGCTTCTTATTTCATTGTAAAAAATTACTATAAATCAGCCAATCAGATTAGCCCCCCCCCATAGACCATACATAACCGAACAGTTTATATCAATTTTTTCAAAACTGTAAACAAATACCAGTTCAATCACTTAATTCTGGGGTCCGCAATCTTTAACGATATTCAAACCCTTTTCAACCATTGAACCCTTTACAAATGTTTAATATAATCACATTAATTGGGCTACAACAGATTCGAACACATTTTCTCTTCATTTTTAGAGGTAAAGATTTTATTAGAAAAAAATAAACTGCTTCCACACCAATCAAAAAAGTGAACCACGTTCCCCAAATGGTTTGATTGTGCCACTGGTTAAATTAAACTATATAAAAAATTGAAAAGTGCAATAATAAAGCATGTAATCTGCATAGCACGAGTCATTTCATCACAAGTGCTTAATTACGGCATCAATTGTGTCTTGAATTTCTTCAAGATCCATCCCTGTAGGAGCAATATATAAATGGAATGATATCCAGAGTGCAACATATGATTTCGATAAGATTTTTTGATAAAATTTCTCCATTTTGCGATTCAGAATTGACATTAGCTTTTCTAAATAAATATTAAAAAGCATGAGCCAAAATTTACTATTAGCAGTAAGAATATTCATATTCGATTGTTGTATTTTTCTTATTTTCATTTTTTGAAATATATTTTATAGTCGTGCATTTTAGTACATAAATAGTGCATAAATAGTTTTGCTTTTAACTTTGTATATTTAGGTTTTTTAAATAACCTAAGCTTTTTTTTGTCGTTAATGAATAAATTTGTAGTTTTATTCCAAATTTACACCTTAACTTCCAATTCATTTACTGACGATATTTAACAAAATCATATGATGAAATATAATAACCGGCTAACTAGAATAACATATCAAAACCTTGGATAATTTAGTACATAATAGAGGTATTTTACTAACGATAAATACAATGATATTTAAGGAAAAATTATTAATATTTGTTAGGAATATTTAGTTATTTACGATTTATTTATCAAGTTATTAAGAAACAATTATCAAATTCGTTGAAAATCTATAATTGAAATCTATGATTATTTGTGGTAAAATTTAACAAAACCATTTTCAAATTCGTTGAAAATCTATAATTGAAATCTGATTATTTGTGATAAAATTTAACAAAACCATAGTATAGTAAAGCACGATCATTTAAATATATTTTAGTTAATTAATAGATAATCGAGTTAACTTTTGAGTATTAAATTCGATGAGATTCTAGTCAATATGCTAAACGTTTTAATGATTATTATTGATATAAATCAATGTTAGTTTATGAACAAAAACAATATCTTTTATGTATATGGTTTGAAATACAGATCATAAAGATAAAAGCCGCCTTACAATAGGCTCTGCTATTTTGGGGGTAATTTAAATACAAGTAATAAATAATTTTATTAGACATTTGTTGTTAAAAATATAGTATAACCTAGGTATTTCACTTAATCATTTTCGCCAAATGATTGTAGAACATTGAGCGAATAAAATTTATAATTACGTAAAATATTTAAGAAAATATCAAAGTAACCTTTTTTTGTTAATCGGTGTCTGATTGGTTGTTGAACAATTTTTTATTGATCAGTTATTGGCTACTATTTGTTTAAAATAATGTGTATTTAATTGATATGAATAATATCACGAGCACAGTTCAATCGATGAATGATATTGAATACTGTAGTAAATTAAAATTTTCGTTATGAAATATTTGGGTTTTTTTCAGATCAGTATGCAGCCGTTATTATAGAACGTTTAGAGTTCTATTATCCACATCTCAATGAGATACTATGCAACAAGCCAGCGGCTATGATCCCCGACTTGGTATTTAATCATACAAGAATCTGGATTTTCAGCATAATTCAGAAATTCTTGTGGGGTATCAAAATAAACAAAAACACCGTCGAGATGGATCCTAAGTATCCATGTACCAGAGGATGTAGCTGCTGCGTTGATCGGTACCAGCGCTATGTTGAATGGGCTTTGTTGAAAGCTCTTCAACGATCACATTTCTCAAAGATTGTGGATAATTAATAAATTTCATTTTGTTATTATAGTTTTCATTATATCAAAAATATTAATAATACTGATCACAGATAATATATAATTGAACTAATTCAAATTTAAATGGTAAAAATGGTTAAAGAAATGTTTTTTTATACAACATTAGATAAATATAAAATGACATTCTTCAATATTCACATAACTAATTTTATATTATCACAAATTTACATCATACCTTATTAAAGTGACCCTCTTGGATACAACATATTTACATAGGATATATCTGAATCATAGGAAAAGCTGTTTCATTATGATTTTTTTAAACCTATTTATCGTGGATATCATTGAATAACAGAAGTTAATACATTAAAAATTTACTAATACATTATTTTAGATTTTCAGAAATTGAGATAAAATGTACAAAGATTTTATATTTATTGTATTAGCTAATGAGTTGATATTACATAATTATGTATTAAATGGAGTTTGACCATTTCAATAATTTATATGCTGTTTGATGATATTTCTAGTCAAATTTGAGAAATCCTTTAAACTTGAATTATTAGAACGTATAAAATACATTTTTTAAACCATTTTTATCAACTGAATTTGAATTAGTTCAATTATTTATTATCTGTGATCAATAGTATTATTAGTATTTTTGATATATAATGAAAACTATAATAACAAAAAATAAAATTTATTCATTGTCCACAATCTTTGAGAAATGAGATCGTCGAAGAGCTTTCAACAAAGCCGATTAAACACAGCGCTGGTACCGATCAGCACAGCAGCTACAGCTTCTGGTGCATGGATACTTAGGATCCATTTCGACGATGTTTCTGTTTATTTTGATATCCCTCAAGGATTTCTGAATTATGCTGAAAATCCAGATTCTTGTATGATTAAATACCAAGTCGGGGATCATAGCTGCTGGCTTCTCATACTATCTCATTGAGATTCTGATAATATTGGATCGATGCATAATTATTGCGGATATTTTTCAACAAATTTTATTCAACAAAATGATAAAAATTTTTAATAATTAGATGTTTTATTGATTAATTCGGAGAGTTGTCATCATCTACTTTAAGAACTGCTTTCGATTGACTTGGCAGACGGTCGATATCGTGGGCAAAAATGTCACGGTTCTTGGATGCAATTCACACTTTGACTTCGTTTACCAAGTCATTCAAATGATAGTTAATTTTGTTCGTTTGCCAGTTTTTCAACGAACCTTGGTCGCTGAATTTGGCGAATGTGGGAGCTCCTTATTGGCGATCGATTTGGTGACACGATGTTCAACATGAGGATGATATGATTTTTTTTAACAGAACCTAGTCGTCGAAATCTGATAGCCGACCTATTCCTTCATCGGCAAGGTTCATGTCGCACGTTTTGAACCACATGAGCCACTTTTCAACTTGGATTTTGCTGATTGTTCCCTCGCCGAAAATTTTGTTGAGATCGCAAAATCATTCCACCGCCTTCCAACCTTCTCAAAGTGGTACAACATAATATGGCGAATATGAGTAGAATTTTCAACACACATTTTTATTAACTGCAACTAATAAAGAAAAATAATTTTTAAAAACCATGCAAAAAACTAATTTTTTGAACAAAAAAAGGCGCGAAACAAGCCGCAATAATTATGCATCAATCCAATAGAACTCTAAGCGTTCTATAATAACAACTGCATACTTATCTTAAAACCCAAATTTTTAATTTACTACAGTATTCGATATCATTCATCGATTGAACAGCGCTTGGCAATTATTCATTAAAAAATGATGTCAATTAAATAAACATACTTTTTATACAAATGGTAGTCAATAAGTGATCAATAAGAAATTGTCCAACAACCAATATGCAATTTCATAAAATAGTGAATTACTTTAATATTTTCTAAAAGATTTATAAATATTTTTCGTAAATACAAATTTTCGCTCAATGTTCTACAATCATTTGGCAAAATTGATTAAATTACCCTCAAAATACTTCAATATACCTCTTAGACCTAATAGCAGAACCTATTGTAAGGCGGTTTTATCTTTATGAGCTGTATTTTTCTTCCTGAACATTCAATTTTTAATAAATTTGTAAATCAATATCTAAATTTTTCTTAAAAATATGTAAGTTCTTATTAATTGTTCCTTACACTATACATTTTCTAGCTTAGTAAAATTTCGAGAAAAAACGATGCGTCATCATGAGCTCACATCTTCCTACTCCCCATGTATTGGTATTATTATTATTACATACAATTCCAAAATAAAGTTAGCAACATTAGGAAAATAAAACATCACACACAATATTAATAATGAAACAGATAACTTAATTTTAGCTCCTATTACATTTGATCCATATTTTTCTGCGTAGTTTTAATGTGTTGATAGGATAAATATATATATCCTTACCTATATACAATAATATACAGTTCGGGCCCCTAGAGATTTAAGTTTTTGTCTTGTCATGACCAATTCTGTAAATTATAAATGTGTCTAAAGTTAAATTTGAATAATATTATAGCTGTGATATTTTCAAATGGAAGTCTTATATAAAAAATGAAAATAACTCAAATTTCCTAAAAGTTCCCCCAATAAAAGTAAAACCCCATTGGAGTCGTTTGGAAACACTGAAAACTCATCTAATATAGGCGAAGTGAAAGAAGCGGGATTTTAAATTCGGTGGGCTTTTTAATAAAATTAAAACAATTTCTAAAATATTCTTCATAATCAACATTTTTTTCATATTAATGATATATTTCATAATATTGTTTGTTCACTTGTCGTAATTAATTAATTGATCCAAATCCGTGATATTTATGCTAAGAATCAAATTGTGAAATTATGACTGTAAAATTATCCAATTATAATTGTGTACCGAATTCAGAGCGCGATGATTTGCAAATGTGCCACAAATCCAGCATTTATTGCCAAACCGATTTATCTATACCTCTTGATTCAATTTTATCTAACGGATTCAGTGAATCGAATTCTAACCACCCTCATTCCAGGAGTTCTGGATACTTGAATTACAGTGCGAGATCAAACAATTTTGTCAGCAACCATTCTCTCACACCAGCAGCACGCATATCGGCCCTGAATCTAGTCAGTGATATGTTGAGAAAAGTCGGAGTAAGAGTTTATAGCATTTCTCATATAATTAATAATTAAAAAACTCATCTCACTAGATCATTGTAACATATTCGTAAAATTAATTTTTTATTATTAATATTTCGTTAACTCTTAACAATTCATCAATTATTTGCATTGTGAAAAATATTGATTTTTCACTATGTTCCACTATTAATCGCTTTTTAGCTGTGAAACATTTTTCAAGTGTGAATTTATTGGATATTTTCTCTGTGACCGTGAAATTTTATTTATTGAAGTTGCTAAAATCTACTCGTTTGGAACGCATTTCAGGAACAAATATTTCAATTGTTTTTTTGTTTATAGAAAATTTATTTATCTTAATTGCTGTTCAGGTTGTAAAAACTGCTGAGAAAAATATCTAAATATTTTCAAATTAAAATTATAATTCCTTAAGTGAAAAATGGGATATTTGGCTTTTTTAAAGTGATTTTTAAAAAAAATTGTTTAAATGAATTTTATTTTACTTATTTGTTTAAATTGAGTAAATTTATTTTTAAATAATTTTTATTATAAATTAATCATTTGTTATAATATCATATGCAATTATTAAAAGCGTTAAATTACTCCCAAAAAAGAATTTCTTAAAATTTTGTTTTAATAAAATTTATTTTATATTTTATTGTTAATTTTGTAATATATATTTTTAATCGTTAAAATAGCCTATGTCATTTTTTTCAATAAAAACCATAAGAATAAAATTATATCACTTCTAAAACGGCAAAAAAGAAGTAGGATTATAATTATTTTTATAATAGAAATAATACTAAAAGTTAATAATTTTTTAATAAAGAAAATATTAAAGGTTAATAATTTTTTAAAAACATAAAAACATCAATTTAAAACAATTTTACAAAATCAAACTATTTAAAAACATTCTTCCTACGATATATTATAAGTTTTCCAAGTATTATCAAAGCAAACTAGAAAAATGCGCTAAACGTTGTTATTATTATTATTATTATTATTATTATTATTATTATTATTATTATTATTATTATTCAGCAGTGAAACGGTTAAAATGCTTCGCAAAATGTATAAAGAAAAATTTTTTTTCTTGCACAAAATATTCTTATATTAAACTTTGTTAATCTATTGTTATTGAAAATTCAACTATTTACACTTTTAAACTCATTAAATAGCACAAGATTTAGTCAGATCTATTAATAATTTGTAAAATATTTCAGACTTTGAAATTATTTTGGAAAGTAATTCATTTTTATTTATCTCATTTCAATTTCGTTATTCCATGCTATAGAACGCCACAAATTATTTATAGTGGTAGAGAAATATTCTGTCATTCCTTTAGTTAAAAATAAGCGAACAGTAAATATTGATTATTAGTAATAATAATGATAACAATACAGCACACAGCCTCCTGATTATTCTGCTAATTATTCTGCGATTCTGCTGATCAATCGGAATCCGTTGTAAATGGAATTGTCAGTTGAATTAGCGTATTGAATTATCAACCGAAAAATTCAATTATTTTCGGATTCTTTTTTTTGTCTTTCAAGCGCAAATATTATCTTTAAAATTAATTTCACGGTAAAATGTTTCGAAAAAATTCTCAGGCGGTTGCACTAGTTGATATCTTGATTAATTGATGTTTATTTGTGTGGTATTGATCCGCTGAATAATGTGCTAATCAAATAAATCAATTCATTTTCATAGATTTCAACTGTTACATTATCTTGTTGAATAAATTTGTTAATTTCCAACCGACATTTGTAAGTATGTTGAAATATTTCTTCACAAAACATCTATCCATGATAATTCATATCCATTATTCGTGACACTACAGTTTATGATGCAATTATTAGCTTGGAATTAAACTAATAACAATTCTAACTTGTTAATGCCATTTAGTTCGTATACAGATCAGAATGTCTAAAACAACATAATTGTTATTTCTCCACTGCTGGAAAATGACAGCTGGCTTTTATATAAACATTCAAAATTATTAAAAAATATATACTATGATTTACTATAAAACGGTATTGTTTAAGTATACTTGAGTTAGATTATGTTATGGATTATTTTTCATTGCATATGCTTCTATTAGTAATGATCATTATAAAATTTAAATAAAATTATCTGATTAATTTTTGGTATTAATTTTTTATATTATTAATAAAAGCCAATATGTTTCATTAGCTCTAGTATTGAATTTTATGAAAGCCCGGCTCAAAGGTCGGAACATCGGGGATTTTTCCCGAGGTCCCGTGCTTTCATATTTCGAACAATTATTAGTTGCTAGGGCTAGTTTTTGACACCAAATGCAAAGTTTTTTACAAGTGCGATGTTAATGTAGGGTTTTTCCTGTATTTTTAATACCTATGTACCGTAAAATCTTGACTATAATAAGCACTTTTTTCACATCTTAGTCAGCAAAAATAAGGGTGTGTATAATACTCATATACAAAATAGTAATTATAAACATTGGACAATTGAATTCCACTATTGAATTCTCAACTATAAAGAAAGGGCATACTTTCACGTTATAAAGTGGACAAACAAAATATATATTAGAGGGAGTGGCTATGTTGTCAGTAGAGCAAGAGGTGATAAAACAGATAAATTTTGATGATATATATTATCGATGAATTAACAGTTTAAAAGCTTTGTACGAAATAGGAATAAAAAATAGTATGTTTATGTATGTATATTATTTTATATATATGTATATAAGAAATAAATATCCCATTAAATAAATTGATAAAATTATATTCATGTATCATTTCTTCCTTTGGCCCCGAAAAACCCACAGCCGGCCCAATGTAAAAATTTTACATATTAATTATTTAAATATAGTTTTTTGAAAAAAATTTTTTGATTGTATTATTTGAAATATCATTTGTATCGGAATGAAGATTCGTAGTTGATAAATATTTTCCGTTATCAGAAAATATTTATCACTCATTTGAAAGTTTTCAAACTTTTCGTTACCAAATTCATTTCAGAAAGTAACAACTCATGTTAATTGTCCAAGCAGGAAATTCTAGCGCGGTTTTACTGGTGAGACTTCCTGTTTAATTAAAACAGAGCCTAAAACACTTATATTTATTTTTTGGCTTAACGAGTTTTTTTAAAATATTTCTGACTTTTAGACTCATTTTCAACACACTAGTGTTTCTTTTTATGCGGAAGACACAAAAAAATTGTAAACCTTTATCAAGTATTCAAAGTGAATTGGGAGTGGTTTTTGAAAGTTTTAATCATTATTAATTTCGTATCCAGTCATTTTAGGATTCAATTTAACATTAGCAAAGCCGATCATCCAAACATTTTACATCTGTATTTTTAATACTTTAGGCTATAGAACACAAATTAACTTCAGCAGCACATCGGGGTTTATCAGAAAGTGAATCTAGTTACCCCAACTATGGGTCTCGTACTCCATCTCGACATAGAATGTCTGAAAGTGTCATCACGAATGGATACATGAGACAAAACGATAACGATGCATTTGAATCAGAAATATGCGCCACTCCTGTTGCCTCTCCAGTCAAATCTTATTTTGGGTATTAATTGCTTATTAACTGATGACCGTGCTTTATTGCTTTATTTCTTATTCCAGATTCGATAAGCCTCCAACAACGCCTCTAACGCAAACAGTTAGAGAATGAGATCCCTCATTTTCGGGCAATATCACTAAACCGATTCCAATCTTGATCTTCGATATCGTTTTCTTTCATTGACTGCTAAGTTCGTATTAGTAGATTCGTGTTTTTGTATAAATTAAAACTGAGAATTTTATTGTCGATATGAATATCTCGAGATTAGTTCGGTCTTTATCTCTACGAGAGTATTTTCTATTAAATAAATTTCAAATAAAATTTTATCAGTTATTTGTACTTTTATTATATGTGTAAAAATTGTTTTAAGAATTGTGAAACTACGAAAATATTACTAATAAATATTGATTAAAATTGGTTTTGGATTTATTTATTTGAGCAGATGATTTTAGTTTTCGTTTTTTTATATTTTTTAAAATTTTTTTTTAGAATGATAATGAATGTATATTTTTTATTTTGTTGGAATTTGGTCTAAAATGGTCAGAGGGTAAATACAAATATAAAAACTTTAACACAAAAACAACATAGATAATAAGAACTAGAGAAGCAATTTAAACATTATAAAAGAAATACAAAATCAAATTTTTAGTTTTTTCTCAAACGAAAATACATAGGATTTAGGATAAAATACGAAACCCATGAAAAAGAGGAAAATTTTGAAGAAACAAAAGGCCTGTCACAAAGACTATATTAGATGATAAAAGAAGCCTACTATAAAGAATGGATCAACCTGAAGTGCAGGGATACATACTTAGCCTCATACAATCGGAACATATGATGTGGGAAATGCAAATCAAAGGTGCGAAAAAAGAATCTGCTAGTCATTTCAGGACTATGAAGTAAGGTTGAAAATTCACATTATAAAAACATAATAATTCTCTTAATGCTACTGTCATTTCACTGCTAAAATCCACGTGGTCAGGATAATCAAATTAGTTAATTAAATCCCTTTTGATCAGTTTCACTGTTATCGTTTAAAGCTACTGTCTGAACAATTTTGATGGCGGCAACTATATCTTCACTTATTTCATATTACATATAAATAGATGTATATTTCATAGATATGCATCTTCCTGGCTCCAAAAGTGTTGAATGGTTGTCATTATGTGCCAATCGACTATCTTTATTTGCAATTCTTTCAAAAACATCATAAACGAAACAGTTCATGATTAGGCTTAGTATTACATTCCGATTAAATCATATTTTCACTGATTTAATATATTCCTGCGTTTTAGCAAATAATTTCATTTTTATTGTGGATGAAGCGTTGAATCATTTTCAATTTTTAAAATGCTGATTGTTTGAGATTAAAATTTTTTATTTGAGAATTACCGCCGAATTATGGTGATTTAAAACCTAAACTTTCTCCCAGAGGAACTGTAATTTAACTATTTCGTTCAGAAAAGATGAGTGTTAAACTTTTTTATGATTTATGAACTGCATATTTCAATGGGGTCGACATGGGCACGAGTTCATAATGATAAGAGGAGATTGAACCGATAGAAATCGCATTAGAATTTGAAAAGAATGGAGAGTATACCCAGGAACATTGGTGTGAAAATTTCTTGAAATTAAAAAAACGAACTATTAAAGTTATGAGTAGCGATGGAATTATTACATTGAAATATAAGGATAGTAACTGAATGAGGATAAATATTTATTTGATGAATATTTGCGGATGTTTGGTGTATGAAATAGACGAGAATCTATATTTAAGTACAAAAGTAAATTTAATGAATCACATAGTTGCTTCAAAGGAGTTTAGAACAAGCATAAATAGTTGGTGTATGGAAAATGAGGGTGATGAATAGAAAAGGTAGTTAAAAATGAAATAGAAATGGACGAATTAAGAGTAGTTAAAAAGAGGGATGAATTTAAAGTTAATGAATATGTCGTTGAAATTAGGGAATTGTGTGTCGTTAGAAACAAGTGAAAATTAAATATAAATGGATAAATTTGAGGTTGTAAACAAATTTAAAATGAGATAAAAAGGGTAAGAGTTTAAACGAAATTACAATAAATTGGGTAGAATTGGTTATGAAAAAAATTGAATTATATATCAAAGGAGAAATTTAAATGGAATTAAGAAAATATTGTATCCGTCGTTCAAATTTGAGGTAGAAATAAAAGAATGTTTAAAGGAAATTAGTGAAATTTTTAGAGGTCGATGTTTAGAAGTAGTACACAAATATAGTGGGTCAGATGAATTTTGTGATATGAAAGTAACTGAAAAGTTAATGAAAATGAGAATAAACTGAGAATCGGTAGGGGAAATACATGCTTATATGAAGCCAGATGAATTAGAAAACTTCGAAAAAGCCAAAGAAAGCATATTCCAAGCTACACTACTGGGATATCCAAACCCACAAATAGAATACAACCGAGCTACTGACTGCTTAGGTTTCGCTATGTGTGCGGCACTGTATCAAGATAACGAATTTATCAAACAACCAATCGGTGTCTTCTCATAAAAGTTGAATACACATTAAATAAGATACTCAAATTTCGATCGAGAACTACTTGCAAAACACGACGCCATAAATCACTTCCAGCACTTATTAGAAACCAAAAATTTCAAAATATATACTGAACACAAGCCATTAACTAACGCAATGCAAATGAAAAATCTATCACCAACACAAATAAGACAATTGAATTACATATCACAATTCAATTGCACAATTAATTACGTTGCGGTATATACACATATTGCATCAGACACCTTATCGAGGATAGAAACCGACAAAAACTCAGTGAATTCATCGAAACTGAACAAATCAAATCAAAATAGGCAGAAACACTCAAAGAATTACCCACCAAATACAGTTCAAAGTAGTACCACTAAAAAAAATTTAGACTAAAAACATTGCAATAAAATAGAGTTAAATTGGATTACCCGATACGGTCAACCTGTTAGGCAGTGCATGCTTTGCGTACATGCAGAGCAGGCGGCCGCCTGTAGCGGTCATTTTATGAGGGTGGCCGAATGCGTCCCTCGTAATTGTAATACTTGCATGTAAAAATTGTAAAGCAATATTCGAATTTTAAAAAAAATATTGTGTGAAAAAATAATAAAAAGAATAATCTCGGAACATCAAAGAGGACTAGAGGAGGCTTATTTGGTGTGGACGGGAAAAAAGGGATTTGCTTAAACACTCACAGTACGATATAGCTAATTTATAAACTATACTGGATAACTGTAGTATTTATGAATGTTCTGGTCACATGGATGTAAATGTACATTGATTTTGAATATTTACAAATGAATAATTAGCAAATTTGTGGTTTTTTGTTATTTTACTTAATTCTACTTGTTTTAGGGGCGGCCAAAAAAAATCTTGCCTGTAGCATGCAAAAAGTTTAGGTCCGGCCCTGGTGTTAGGGTTAGGTTTGGGGTTACTTGGCGTTTTCCCAAGGAAAGATAATAATAAAATAATTAAACAATTACTATAAATAGATATTGGTATTAGATAATTACTATAAATAAATATAAGTGATAAATAATTACTATAAATAATTAAAAATTCAAATTAAGTAATAAATAAAATATACATAGTAATATATAATAAAATAGTATATCTTAAATAATTTATAAGTTTAAATTTTTATATAAATTGAACAGAAATTTATTTGATTGTCACCAAAAATAAAGTTATCACGATTCTTGTGTGGTTAATACACCAAGCCTCATTGAGATAAATTCCGCTATAATTCAAGTTGATACATAAATCAACTCGGCGGAATTTATTTTGTGAAAAAATAAATGCATTTCAGCCATTTTTTAAATGGCTGCTAAGTAAGTTATTTTTTATATAGTTATATAACTTAAAGTTAAATTTTAAGAGTTGAATTATGATTTCATAAGGAAATATGATCATAATTCAAGCTCTTAAATATAACTTTGATCAACTATTTCATATATATTATTATAAATAATATTTAGGAAAATTAGTAACAATAACTAATCTCCAAAAATGTTTTTTTTTCGGATATTAAACAAAAAATGTGAGTTAAATTATTTTTGAAGTTATAAAAATTATTATTTGCATTAAATAATTATATTTTTTATACATATTTTGAAAAAAATCATCGATTATGTACAAAAAATAATTTGATTTATGATTATTTTTTAAAACTTACTAATATAATTTAAAAATTTATACTTTTTTCGGATTTCAGGTTTTGCTTTTTTTCGACAGAAATATCTGAAATATTAAATTAATTTTAGTTTTATTGGTAAATCTAATGAAGATAATCCTCATTTACTCGAAATTTCCTAGCAAAAACCTCAAATTTTAAATTAAAAATTTTTCCGCCATACCAATTGAGTAAAAGCTTCGAATGCATAAAATTGTCTATTCGCATAATTGTCGGAAGTTTGTAAATAAACATTGTCAATTCGCATCATCATAATTTATTGTTCATAAATAAACGTCGATTCGCCGCATCATTTTTTCAATATCAATAAGTTCATAGTGAAGTCATTCATGTTTAAATCATAAGTCAATGTACACCAGCTGAAAGTTGTAGTGTTCAGACAAAACACTGAATACACGGTGTATGTCTGAATGCACCGCTCACAGCTGTAACGCACACCAACCAAAATAAGACTAAATTAAGTTTGCAAAGTAAGACTACTGAAAATTTGTCAAAACACATCAGTATATATACCCATAATTTGATCTTAACCTTGCTTGTTATTTTTATTGCGATAAAACAAATTTGACCTTGAAATTATTTGTGTTATCTAAATTAAATTTTTATTAATTTCTTAATTTAAATTGGCAATTTATTTCTTAAATTTTTTAATTAGATTTATTTAGCCAAAAATATTTCATTTTCACTCATTTAATTCATTTATTCTTTACTTTTAATTAATTTGTCATTTTTCGATCAAATTTTCTTGTTATTATGTTATTTTTATGTAAATTTCGTGTGGTTCTTGATGCATTTTTTTATTTATTTTATTTTACTTTTATGTTTTTTGAATATATATTTATTTATATTCTCTCAAATTTTAGAATGTTTATTTGATGTTGTATGTTGTATTTTAAGTTATCTCGGTGCAGGGTTTTTGTGCTGTATTATTGATACATTTAAATAATTTTCAAGGCCGTTTGTGTTCTGGCCCAACATTTGTGAACTTGATGTACAGTATGAATTTCAATATGTTGACAAATATTCTCCTGATTGAAATCTGAAAACTTGATACACCTTATGATATTAAATTATGGAATAATGTGTAAGACCTTCTAACGGCTGCTTTGAACCCGAAATCGAAGGTTATTCAAAGTTAGTGTTGGTAACACTCATCTTTTTGAATAGCATTCGGCTGTCGTACACAGTACCAACATGGATTAATCCATGGGTGTATAATAGTAACTCGTAAGTTATGTAGTGTGCGAGGGAAAGGGGATCCTAGAAATGGAGAGGGGTATAGATTTTAGTAAGCGTTGCTAACCAGTTTTTTAAATGTTTCTCCGTACACCAGCACTAGTGTTGGGCCAAGACACGAATTTGTTTAAATGGACCGGTAACACGCACGCAAATACAACATGCAGATTTAAAATCAGACCCATAAAACACCAACTAACCATGCTAAAATATGAGAAAGAAAACAATTAAATATAAAATCAAGAAACACAAAAGTAAATTAAAATAATAACAAAGTGCAACAAGATCCGCACGAAATAAACATAAAAATAACATGAAAACATGAAAATTTGACCGAAATTTGACAATTTACCAAAAAATGCGAAAATCCATAAAAATGGAACAAAAATTAAATAATTGAATTGGAAACAATTCAATTAAAAAATTAAAAATAAAATTGTCAAATAAAATTACAAAAATAATAAAATTAAGATTAGAATATACTAGAAAATCACAAGGTCAAATTTTGTTTTACTAAATCAAATTTAACACGCAAGGTTAGGGTCGTACGATAGGTATAAATACCGATTCATTTTCACATAATTTTAATCAGTTTTGAAAAACTTGAAACAGTCTTAATCTGAAGACCAGTCTTAACCAGTGAAAAACCAAATTTTAAATGTGAGTGGAGGAATGCTCGAAAACTTTCTCCATGTCGCGTCCATGCAATCTCGTATGAGCTCTGCTTGGGCGTCGGCGTGGGGAAAGAGTTACAACGCTATTATGAATGATGATCTATGCTATTGTTGTCTATTATACTTCAATAAACGTTATAAAAGATGAAACAATTTTTGTCGAAATTTTTCCGGCCCACAGCCGACACATCACTACAAGTTATTAAACTTTAAATACCCAAACCGAATCGTGTAAGTGCGGTATAAGTCCGCCAATGATTCGTGCTTGTGAAGGCTACGGCGTGAGAACGCAGTAGCTGAAATGCAAATTATTATTCCGGATAGGAGAAATGGGTTGAAGGGGGAATAGTCTTTTGGCTGTTTCGTCATCACTCATTTCCTATAAATTCGACCTAAAATTATATTGACAAAAACGGCTCAAAATCATAACACCGAGTAGTCCAGTGGGCACTCATACACTCCTAATATTGATACAATTGTTGGGCCAGAACACAAACGGCCTTGTAAAATGTTTAAATGAATCGGTAACACACATGCAAATATAACATGCAGTTTTAAATTCAAACCTATGAAAACTTCAATTAAACCTAGCAAAATATGAGAGAAAAGCAATTACATATGAAATAATAAACATAAAAATAAATTAAAATAATAACAAAATGCAACAAGATTCGCACGATATAAATATAAACATAGCATAAAAACCCAACAAATTCGACCGAAATTTGATAATTTAACAAAAATGGAAAATTTCATGAAAATGAAATTTAAATCAAAGAATTTGAATTAGAAATAATTCAATAAAAATTTCAAATAAAAAATTATCAAAATAAATTAGAAAATAATAAAAAAATTAAGATTAGAATACACTAGAAAATAGCAAGGTCGAATTTTGTTTTACTAAATCAAAAAGAACACGCGAGGTTAAGGACAGAAAATAGGTATATATACCGATGCATTTTCACATAAAATTTAACCAAATTTAAATCGTTAAATCGTTTTTTTTTTAAAAAAACTATATTCTGAAATCTATTTTAGGTGAGTGAGAGTTTTATTTGGAAACTCTCTCTCCACGTCCCGTCCTCGCACCCTCGGTAGAGCTCTGCTTGGATGTCGACGTGGGGAGAGATGTAATTTTATTTTGGTATGATGTTATGCTCTATCAAGTAATTTGGTATATTGTTTTTAATAATTTAATAAATATTTGTATAACCTAAATTCAGCTTATTTTTTCATTAATCATTTTATTGTCGAAATTTTTCCGGCCCACAGCCAAGACACATCACAAGCTAGTAAAATCCACATATTATTCAGATTCGTGTAAGTGCGTGGAATATCGCCGATGATCTGTGCCCGTGAAGACCCAGCGTGCGGAACGCAGGGATTGGAACGTCAACATTATTCCGTATAGAAGAAAGGAGAAATAAGGAAGGGGTTTCTTGGCCACTTCCTCGTTTCTAGTTTTTCTTTAAATTCGACCTAAATTGATCTACACACGGCTCAAAATCACCACACTGAGTAGTCCAGTGGGCACTCATTAAATACAATATGAACATAAAATGCGTTTAAGGCTTATTAAAGGGAAAGGTGACGGGGAATAAAATTAATATGAAATCACTGCTATGAAATGAAATCAATTAATTTTATGAATTAACTAAATGCAAATTTAGACGAGGAATAATAATTTAAACGAATTACCCTGAACTCCCAGTAGAGTAGTAGATGTAATCAAATTCCAAACCAGAGTATATCATATTAGTATAAATGATTGAAGCACCTTTTTTCAAACTCCCTTATAACTAAAAGTTAGTCATTACTAGGCCCAACTATTGATCGAAAGTGGCTCCCGCATAAAAGTAAATTAACCTAAATAATAATTAAATTTAAAATACAAATACTGATAAAGTAAAGAAAATTTTATTGTAAAGAAAAATTACACAACTCCTCTTGAGCAGCCAACTGAACCGATATAATAATCCACCTGCTTTCTGCCCCTTTGTATCACTGCGGCATTAAAGGATAACTCTACGGCACAGGCCCATCCATATTTGATACCCATTCCACTGTTAAAATCATTTAATTTTGATCGAAAATATTCAACAAGTTCTTAGACCATAAATGATTTCTCAATCCCGATCAACATCACAAATAAACCCACGGATTACCAGAAGCTTAAATCTCCAACATTTCCCTAGCATTGAATAATAAACTAATAGTTGTATAAAATATAACTGTTCAACATTACCGAAAACCTAACGATAGATAAAATAATTGAATGAAGTAAACCCGTAACGCCATAAAGACCCATTAGATAGGAGTATAACCCATAGAATAAAATCCAGTACTTGCGGACAAGAGGATGCTCCTGATCTTTCCAGAATCATAACCTCACGAAATGCCTAATTCCAAAATGAATACATTAATTAAATATTAATAAAATAAAAGGAAATGTCGAAAATTGGAAGTAACATGGGAACACACGCAGCTAAATTGCGAATTTGACAATATCGCGGTGCGGGTTTTTCAATGTTAACATCCAAAAGCAAAACTTACCTGATTTCCAATTCGAATTATCCTTCAAAATAAACAAAAAAAAATCCATTCCAGAACTTAACATCACGATAAAATCCAAGCGGATGTTGAACCCATTTGTATAAACAGGAAATCGACCAATTAGAATAGGTTTGTCCGAATGGCGATCAACACCCATCGTCCCGCACACCGACCGTCAGTGTGCAAAGCACATCCGGTTGTCTTATAAAATCGATACTTGGAATTTTTTTTTATCAATTTACAAAATGTGTGATCACTCCCAAAATGTCAATGGATTACCGTTACCCCAAGTGGAAATCGGGGGATCTACCTTGAACAGGATAGGTAAGAGCAATTTAAATTAATTCATACTAAACAATATTTTCGTAAATAAATTATTTATGTCCTCATTTGATCAATAATAAACTGATAATTCAATTAGGATTTCCTTACCCGATAATTTTCGATAAATCAGAAATGGATAAGTCCATCGAAATTTTTAAAACCGTCTCATGCAAGTTTGCCAGCCCCCTTAATCCAGAAATTTTAATTGAGAAAAAATTCAACATGAACCTAACCCTAAGTTATCTAGGAGTTTTTGGGTGAACCATTTATGATAACCCCAATTAAACGATTCATAAAAATAGATATTATTTAACACTTTGATGATTTTCGCAGAAGTTTCTGAGAAATTGATGCCAGTGACTATAACTCAAATAGCGTCGTCAGGATTCGTAGGTATTGATGACAGAGGCTAAAAATAGCGTGAACTATATTTAAATTTTTTTCTTTGGTTTTGTTTAGGTAACCGATTATAATTACATTCTATTTAACTATTGGTTTTTTAAATGTTCTTAAGTTTTAATAATCATCTACGATTAAACCACTATAATCATTTTGGGAAACGAAAGGTCTATCAAATTATCGTTCGAATATGAGCTTTTAGAGTCCCCTCAAAGTGAATCTCGATCGTTAATAAAGTCGTTTTTTTCCGAAATCGAAGTTAAAAGCTCAATAGTAGTAACGCTTCAATATATCCATTATATCCATTACCTGGCAGATTGTCTAATAATTGTAGGATCGCTAAATATATTCAACTTAGGACATGCTTAAAGAAAGTAATGTATACATCACCTTCGAAATACCCTCAACCCGCACTGTTTTATAACTTGCAGATGTCAGTGATGGATGTTGACTATTTATAATATTGGTTTTCGGCGCGCATCTTTTATTATATGGCCCTGTTATGAAGTATACTGTAGCTTTACTACTTATTATTTTCACTACAGAAGCTATTGAAAATTAAACATAAACGTATAATTGTATTAATGAATGTTCATAATGCAGATAAACCCAGTTCGATGGCCTACATTTCAATCCAGCTCGCAGACAGATGGAGATGGGCGTGGGGACGTTTCCGGCAGGAGAGATGCCCGGAGTTCCCCCACCGGAGCCTCAACTAACTGACGCAACAGAGAACGACCACGACCGATGGCTAGCCGAACAACCATGGGAAGAGTGGAGCTCGGCCGGGGAAATCCACGCGCAAGCCCAGCATCTCCTCAAACAACTGGAGGCCCACCAACGACAGGTGGATGTGCAAGTGATCCGAGCACGCCAATACCTGGCGAATGTCGAGGAAGACATACTGGCTGGTCGGATTGCCAGCAATTATCAACACCCGCAGTGAGGCATGGTCGCACGAGTCACCCGACCGAAAACTACACGGATCCGAGATGTCAGGCGGCCAGTAATGACCGTATCTGGTTATTCGCCGGAAGAGTGGGTGGAAAAGGGTTTTCCCTCCTCCTAAACCACCTCTGTATGATAAACTGTTCTAGGACTTGATTGTTTAGTAAATGTTTACAGTAAATAAACCGGTTGTCATTTTGCTAACTGTTTATCTTAATCTTAATGGAAATATTCCTTATTTGTTTAATATAACTTATACGAATATAGTCTCTTCAAAAAATATCAAATCGTTAAATATTTATATTACTAGAAATGGAACCTATCCAACTATTGCAGAAGGAATTGACCCGTGCCCAGCAAGCTAACAAAGCCCTGTATGAGCAAATCATACAGCTCACGAAAGAGATTCAACAAGTGAAAGCCACCTGGGTGGATCCAGCTAAGCTTAAGCCCCTTCATCACCGGCTCACTGCCGCTCAAAAGGGCTGGGCCGATGAACGGCAATTAAATCAAAACCTCCGGACGCAGATAAGGGGGTTGGAAGTTGCCTTGTCCGCCAGTCGGGAGGGAGAGGCAGTAACCTACCCTCTTGTCTTCGCCCCATCCCAATTGGCTTATCGAGACTCGATAAACAATCCAACGTCCGCTGTGACTCCTTCTACGACACCATCCAGCAGTTACAGGCCGAGGCGCAAAGAGCGCGCCAGACGTAGAGCCGCTCGCCTGGCAAATAAACTTAATTAATTTATCTTGTTTCGTTTGTGAATTCAATTAGATTATAAAGATTGTTCAATTTTTTAAAAGTGATATTTTGAGAACATTAAAAACCCTACAGTAATTTCAGGAGTATCCATGTTTCGTCAGGTAAACGTCGTTCCATCTCTATGCATACCATCACCGCAGCTAACACTCACCAACATGATTCTAATCTCAAAATATCTCACATACAAGGGACTTACAAAGCGAGCATATGTCTTCTAACGACGGCTCGTTGAACCCGAGGGTTGTCCAAGCAATTACAGCATTAGTAATAGCGCTCACTTTTTGCGGACAATCCGCCCACTCGAATACATTTCCAACGTTGCCTAGCAACGGGTGCCGAGTGGTGGATAGAAAATATTTATATGGCGTTGCTGGGTTAAACACGAGAACGTTTCAAATAATTAGCAAAATCCAGTAACCCACCACAATTTTATCCTAAGATTAACCAAGGGAAGGTAACGTGGAAATTCACGCGGAGAAATCGTTGATATGTCGATAACTCGTAAAAATAAAAAGATTAAAATCAAATGATTTAAATTTCCAAACTCAGAGTTACAATATTAGCACGACAAGCTTTGCAGTGTCATAAATTCCGACTATTAAGGAGAGAAAAATTTAAACCTCGACCCAAAAAATGAAATTGTCTTGTAAATTTAGTGAGCGTCCAATCGACAGTCACCCTTATTCAAACTAGAAGGTGACTTAATGGCCAGGAGCAACTATGAAACATGTTGATTACATTGAGGGATAAAATATTAAATTAATAATAATTAAATGTTTCTTCGTAAAAGTATATTGATTAAATTTTAAATAAATGTTTCTGTCAAGTAAATTAGTAATAATTAATCTTTGCAATTCGTTTGATTATTATTTTGACGCTAAATTCAAATGATGAACACGACTCTGATAACATAGATGCTCAAAGGACGGAAACGAAGGTGACAATCATAACAGTAATGACAAGCGAAAGATAAATAAATACGAGTCCACATTATCCATACATAATTTATGAGTTTGCTAAACCAGTGCACAAGAAGCAAATAGTTGTCGACTATTATTATAAATCCAACAATTACAGAAAAAGAACCAATTTTTTTCTAAATATAAACAAAGAAAAATCAAATTTCCAAATCAAAAATGTTTTCATATAAACTGTTTCAAAGAGAGGGAAGAATTTGATGGCATCGAAGCTAATTTAACAAAATTCATCGGCGTATGTGAGCTATAACCACTGGTTTCTGAGGTTCTTCCTAACTTTAAAAGAACTAAATTTAGCTTTATTTATGTTTTCACTTACGTATTACTCACTCGAAACCTCTTCTCGTCATTAACCCAACTTAATATTGCGATTCATAGGATACGATAACGGGAAATCCATTTACAGTAGAATTCCTCACAAGATCATCCCTTTCTTTCAAAGCCACTGAATCCTGGGTAAATGTCTTCAAAGAGAAATCAATCAGACTAAAAGATAAATAATAAATTTATCACAAATAAACAATAAAGCTACTTTTTAAAAAATAGTAAATTATTAACAAGTGGAAGATTGGCCGATGCTGAGATAATAAGGAATTTCTTACAACGAATATTGAAAAATTGACGAATGAAATCATGCGCAGTTACAGTAAGGTCTGATGAATTCCCGAGATCACATGTAAGTTCGGCGAAGCAATGGTATATATGGAGTGAAATACGATCTGACATTTTCAAAAGGTCAATCGTTAGAAAATTACAACATTAATCCTGCATGCCACTCACCCAGAGACGATGACAAACAGCCACGTGACATTTGGCAATAGCGAGTGTGCGGTCAGGGGATTCCAGCCTTTTTACCCCGATGTGTTCATTTACACTGCTATTTAACAGAAGTACTCGTATATTACATCAGATTTTCCAAGATGAATAACAATTCTCAACATCAAAATATGTCGAATAGAGATAACAATTTGCGACGGCGGGATGCACCGAGCGTGGGAAAGAACTCACGACAATTTAACGTGTTAAGCGAAGAGTCACAAAACCCGGGACAAGCTCAGCAACTTCGGGAAGAAAAACACTTGATGGTAATTACTGCAAATTTCCAATATGAGATTAATCGATTTTTACCGAGTCGTAGTTCCATGATTTAAATGCCAGAAACCCCATCCGACCCCCGATGATGATCCGAGTCTGAAGGTCGCTGAAGGCAAAGATGTGTGATAAAAATAAAACCAAATTACCTTTTTCCAACTTATGTTATGAATATTAAGAATTACATGCCATTGCCGAATCCAACCGTAAGGATAGTCACGCTCATTCCCAAAATCCCCAACATGGCCATAATCCACTCCGATTTTTTCCACACATCGTTGTCGATCGAGTCCTACATTGGGGTAGGGGATGAGATTAAAGTACCATACAATCCCCTTATTATTAATTTTCGTTGATTACAACGACCTTTCATAAATGAATCGTTAGTTCATTTATTTCATCCTTAAGTGGATAAGAGTCAGTAATTATTTCTTTTTTAAATGTCTAATTCATTACGACGATAATAGTTATATTTAGTTTAATATAGTGTTCAATTCATTGCGATGATTGTTTTCGTTTTAATGTTAAATCGATTAGGAGGATAAATGCTTTCTTAGAATATTCAATTCATTATGATGGCTATTTTTCCCATACCATTTCATTCATATTTATGAATTAATTCCCGTTAATGTTGGACTTATTATGATGGTGAATGTTCGTAAGTAAATTTTTTCTTCGAATATTTAATCCAGAATGATGGTTACCTCTTGTTAATGTTTAATTCATCATGATGACCAATGATTACAAGTATTTTCTTAGGATATCTAATTCATTAAGACGATTATTTTCCCTTTGATGTTTAATTCATCATGATGGCCAATGGTTATAAGTATTTTCTTAGAATATTCGATTCATCCTGGTGATCATTTTCTCATAATATTCAACTCATTGTGATGATTATTCCGTGTCAAGGTTTAATTAATTAGGACGATAAAGGTCTGTAAGTACTTCTTAGAATAGCTAATTAATTAAGATGATTGTTTTCTCGTAATATTAAATTCACTATAGCGGTAATAGTTTGTAGTTATTTTACTCAAGGTTAGTAGTACGTGAAGGTTCCCTGTTAACATAATTTTTATTCTCTCCTTATGATATTGATAGACGGAAGTAATATTTCCCTTTTCCTTGGTCGTTATAAAAATAGTATTCGCATTTTCGTACGCATATATTAAACTTTACATAGACTAACAAAGAGTTTGAGGGAAGATTGTGGATTTTATTTAAATTCACGTTCAGGCTCTCTCTCATGTTTTACCGAAAAAACTTCCTTTAATCATCACAATTCATGATGCACAGGAATAAGATAGGTTGGCATAATATAAGGGATTGGTTGTAAGTGGAGGTCGAGTATGCAGGAGTAACTGCCCTGTCCGATAGCGTCCCCATGACCGCTCTATCTAATTAACAAGTGATTGTAGGCTGTGAGATTATGTCAAATAGGAAGATGCAGGTTCTCATTGAAACGAAAGGTATAACTAACGGTATTTTGCTCAATACTGAACAGCAAATGGCATGAGCTGAGAGTGATCATCAAGTTGCGTGGCCGTTAAGATGCATCCGTGAAATTAAAGTGACATAACCAAAGTAAGAAGTTCACGAGGTGCAATTCCAGTTGAACGTAAGTCACCTTTGATACCCAAACAGACTGGTTATGTGTTAAGTAAATCGACGGCCCTGCCATACTTTAAAACCGTGGCCGACTAATCCCCATAACTATACGAGACGAACTATAACCATGAGGACACGGACCCCCCTACCTTAGTATCAGAGCTATAATCAAATGAGTTGAGTTAATAGCTATCTCATTCTTTTAGAAAACTCATGGATCGACGCGTCCCTGGTCACATTACGCTTTCCGGCACATTCGGCGGCTCGGTGTCGGCAAGCGATTTGGGAAGCTGGATTCTCGATCTGACCGGTCCGAGAATCCCCCATAGGAAACCGGTCAAGCACCGGCGACATCGACCTCCCATTCGTCGCAATCAAGCGAGAACCCGGCCGCAACCCGGCACAGGAAATCAGAATACAAGCGGAATACCTGCTCGCTTGCTTAGAGGAGCATCAGAGACAGATGGATCGGCAGGTTGAAAAGGCAAGGAGACATCTGGAGAAGGTAAACCGAGATATTGCGGCCGGGCTAATCCCGAGTACGGATGGGTACGCCCCGCCGTACAATAACACGATCCCAGATTGAATGTGAATTCTACGGCAATCAACGTGGTAGTTCCACACGAGGCTCTGGTTAGGGGATCGAGAGAGACAGGTGAACAGCCATGCGAGCATCGTGACCACCCATATGCCAGCGAGCGTCCGAATCGGCGATATAATTCTAGACGTCCCGAGTTTTGGGACCAGCGAATGTAATAGAATAAATATTTTTAGAAAACCTGGTTTATTTTTTTATCAATAGTCCTAAAGTGATTAAGTAGGAGGGCGAAGTACTGGTCGACCATAGATTTTAACATAAGTACATTAGTATTACCTTAATATAGTGATAAGCGGGTATAAATTTAACCAGTATTTATCGTTATAGACATGCATTCGTTCCGTGGTTTACACGAGTACTAGACAAGGCCCGCATGGTCAACCGAGATTTGCAACAACAGCTCCGACAATTGAACAGTGAAATCCAACAGATCAAGGCGACCTGGATCGAACCGGAAAAGGCGAAATAGATTTATAAAAAGATGACCGCAGCATAACGAGGGTGGGCTGATGAGAAACAGCTCACTCAGTCGCAGAAAATCCAAATACGCGGCCTTGAGGTAGCGTTATCGGCGTGCCAGGAGGGCAACGCGATAACCAATCCTCTCGTTTTCGCACCCGCTCAATTAGCCTACAGAGAGACGACGTCCGCTACGATACCCGCAACCAAAATACCCAAGCACAGGCCGGGAAGATCTGAACCTGCCAAACGACGCGCCGCAAAAACGCAAGGACAATAACACGAAATTGTTTTAGTGATTATCAATAAATGTTTTACTTAATTCAATTTTCTGAGTTTTATTTCGGTAATAATAAAGTAGAATTGCAAGAAATTATGAACTTGAAAATTTGTGCAAGTGATATGTTTGTTTTACAACTTCAATAAATTTATTTTATAAATATTAATAAATTTAAAGTTTAAAATCTATATGACATACATTAATATACTCAACATTGTCAGAACAACAAAAATTTAAAATTGTTCATTTTGATTTGAATTAATTATTATTACCATTCGGCGAGTTTTATTATTTAAATGTGTGGAAGAATTGTTTGGTATAAGATAGTTTTTTAAATAATATTTTAATTGATATTTAGTAATTTAGATCCGAGTGATATTCGAAAATTGTGTCAGTTTTTTAATCAAAAAGGAAATAAACGTGATCCTGTTGTGAGAAACTTGAAAACTGATCAGAAATTTCAAAGATCATACAATATATCACCAAGTCAATTGACACCAATCTTATTTTGCGAAAAAGATGAAGATCTTAATTTTATTGACAATAAAATAATTCAACCTATGAGATGGGGTTTGATACCATCCTATAATAAGGAATCTGTGGATAATTTTAAATTGAATACTCACAATGCCAAAATAGAAACAATAATGGAGAGATCACTGTTTAGAAGTAGTTTTAACAAGGGAAACCGTTGCATTGCAATTGTAGAAGGGTAAAATATTACAATTACATTATAAAATTCGTAATTTTAAAGGTTTTATGAATGGAATAAAGAAAAGAAACCTTATTTTTATAAATCAACAAGTAAAGTTTTGTTGATTTTGATACTATTTTATTATGAAAAATTTAGAATCGGACATTTTGTATTTGGCTGCTATTTTTGATATCTGTAAAATGGTAAAAAAATATATTTTGAATTTTTTAATCAGTTTTAATTTTATAAGTAATTGCAAATATTTTTCTCATAATATTTGTCAATTAAAACTTGAATTATCTGAAATTTGAAAATTTTCCTCCAAGCTTATATAAATATTAAGTTCTAACAAATATTTTAAGTTTGTCTCTTTATTGATATGTAAATATTCCGAAATTTCTTTTATTACCCCTAGAAATCAAAAAATGGTCATTTAAATTTTATTAAGGATTATTGCTAGATTTACTTTCTTGAACTAGATTTTAATTTTTCTTTGCTTATAGATATTCCATGAAATTTAGTTTCTATTTTAAACATATAACATTTTTTGAATTAAAACAGGAAAATTGCAATTTTGTATTTATATTCAATTTAATGATATAAATAGATATCGATGATTTATTGATGTAAAAATGCTTCAAATTTTATTTTATGGCTGTCATTAGAAACATTCATATTTTCTCTTTATAGAACAATGGAAATATTTATTCATATTCCATTTTAACCGAGGAATCTCAAGGTCGAATGGCATCAATACATCATAGAAGTCCTGTAAGTATTTGTTACTGTAATAATATTTTGATATGTTATCCAGGTTATTTTGCATGATTTGGAAGAAATCGAATTTTGGTTAAATTCCGAAAATGTCAGTTCTTTATCGGTATGAATTTTCAATAAAAATTCGTTTTCATTAATCGTTAATAGGCAATAACATTATTGAAAAACAGAAAATGGACAGATGAAGATTTAGAAATTTATCCGGTATCGACATTCGTCAACAAATCATCTAACAATGACCCTAAATGTATTGTGAAGCTTGAAAAATCAAATTCGTAATTAATTTTGATATTAAAGATATCGAAAGTTTAAATTTTATTAAGGTTACTTAGGAAATCGACCTTATTAACTAGCTGGTTAAAACAAACAGACAATGAAGATAAACTATTAATTAAAAAAATTAAGAAAGAAGAAAATTTATAAAATATAATATTTGTTTTTTAATATTAATTCATTTAAATATGGAACGAGTAAAAGTTGATTTATAATATATGCATATATACCAATCTTATTTTTATATTAATCTATTCTGAAAGAATTGTTAGAATAAGTATTCTTATCACTATTTCTGGAATTAAGCAGCCTTCGTCGTGTAAGAAATAATTCAATGATTTTGTTGGGGATATATTAAAACATGAATAAAAATATAAAATAAAAATTTTTGAAAAAAATAAAAATCAATGTTTTTCAAGGAGAAACATTGGTGACTGGTGACAAATCAAATTTTAAAGAAAAATAAAATAATTTTAAATCAATTAGAGACTTGTAGAAGAGTCAGGAACCTAAAAATAAATAAATAAAATTATTTTGCTGCAAGACAATTTTTATTAAAAGAATTTAACTTAATGAGCTGCCCAGTATTAGGATTGGTGGGTTACAGGGTTTCGTTATTTGCTTATCCTCGTGGTTGTCCCGGTAACGCCATACAAAATGATGCTGACCGCTACTTGGCACCCGTTGCTAGGCAACGTTGGTAATGTGTTCAAGTGGTGGATTGCCCGCAAAAAGTGAGTGTTATTGCTAATACTATAATTGCTCGGACAATCCTCGGGTTCACGAGCTGTCGATAGAAGACCTATGCTCGCTTAGCTCTGTCCCTTACGTGAAAGTGCGAGTTAAATTTAGACTGATTAGTGTAGATGATTTCGAGTCTATCTCCCACTATGACTGGACACTCGGGTTTGGGTTAATCATGAGTACAGATTTATTTAATGAAACAGAATGACATGCATAATAGCTGTAAGTTAATTCGATTGACTTGACGATTGCGCGGCTCGTTTCCAGGCTCGACGCCATTCATCGGCCTCTTGTGCTGATATCCATTCTGGGAACATGAGTTCTTCTGAAATGAGCGTAATATAATGAAATCTCACAATAGTTTACAAGGCATATGGACATTTATCAACAATCATAGACTCAGATAATCTTAAATCGCCGGTTAATTTCAGGGGTACATTGGTCAGTTAATTTAACGTCCGGGGAACCTGGTATCTGAACTGGAGTTATGAGATTTATGGCGATGCGATGTATGAATTTGTGTTTGGGCGATTTCTATGATTTCTCCACGTTGATGAAAGGTTATAGAATCAGAATATACAATATAAATAAAGAGATTCCTAATTAGTCTGACCTTGTTAGGTTTGGGTTGAACCATGTATAATTTATCTAGCAAAAGAAATCTTCCTACACGGCCTAGCTATGTTAGATCGAGGTCGTTCATTCTTTAAAATGTCATCGTTTCGGGTGAGAATCTACCTGCGTTTATCATACAATGGGTCTTATACCCTGAATAGGTATCGATCTGTATTCGACTCTCTCTAATGTATAACTTTAATTATCTATTGAATTGAAATGATTATTTGCGCATTTCGACACTTTGTGAGTTTCTCGTGATCGTTCAATGTCGAACCGTATGTTCGGGCATGACATCACCATCGACATTCGGAGTGATTTTGAACCTGTCTATTCCTACGCTGTTGCGACGTCGTTCGCACTTTGTACCGGTGTATTTGATTTTAACTGGTTTATTATTAATCACAATTCAAGTTTATTAATTCGCTATTAAAATTTAAACCATCTATCTTTTCAGAAGTTGAAATTGGAATTATCGTAGGTGTTTGTTCGAATTGGGTCTAGTTTCGTACATTTATGTTTTTTACTGGATGGTCCTTATATTATTAGGAGTCGGTGCGGTTATATCGTGGATTCGTTGTTTGCTCTATGGGGTTAGCAAATTTTACTTTACATATTGATCAGTTTATTATCCTAGGTCTAAGGAGCTATAGCGTTTGGGGAGTTACTTGTGGCAATTATTTGGATGTGATTGATCATTTGCTGTTTTCGATTTCGCACTTACATGAACTCTAATCGTGCCGTGAAGGTTAATCAGTGGAAATCCATATTGGCAGTTATTGCTGAGATGAGGTCAAAGAAATCAAAGACAAGTGAAATGTTATGTTAGCCGGTTGATTTATTGTTAAGGGCCGGTAATCTCTTTGGTTTCAATGCAATAAATTCTTCTCCGTTTTATTAGTGTTTTATATTTTCCAATTGAATTATTTAGGCTAATCTAATTTCGTTCTGGAGTTAATCAATTTCTTGGGTTTTATGCTGAACGTCTCTTATTTATGTGAGAGGTTGGAAAGGTATTACTGCTAATTCAATTGATAAACACACTCGGGTTTGAGATTTAATTAGGTGTATCAACTTGTTTTACCTATCGAATCATTTTAATCCTTTGCCCTTAAGTGGTTGCATTTTTACTAACAAATTACTGTAATTTGGTTTTAATCGTAGCTTCACCCTACTTTTCCAACACATTACTCTAGTTTGATTAGTGGATCACTTTATTATTAAGTGAAGAATTACCTAGTTTTTACCAACGGTTACTGAATTAATTTAATAACTAAATCACCCCGCTTTCACTTGCTAGCTACTTTAAATCCTATAATGGAGTTCCTTATCATTAATCTATCTCACTCGATAATAAGCTACGTTACTTTAATAAGTGATTTTAATTTTTAAATTACTAACTCCAAGTTTTACTTCCGTTTACACAAGAACTACGTGATTCTAATCAAACTTATTTTATTGTTACACAAGTTACTTTAATCTTTAATCAATGAGTTAATTTATTCCATGAATCACTTTAAATTTGCTTGATAATTATTTCAATTAATCTGGATTAATTAAGGAGACATTCATTATTATTCGATAATCGTTTAAACCGATGGATTAATTTAACTCAATGAACTACTTATGATTTTTTGGTACTTTATTTCTAGATATAAATTCGATTTAGTGTTTTAATGATTAATTTATTTTTAAATATTATCCATTTTAATTATGCCAACGATTTCAAATTAATTTATTCCCGTACCCTTTCCCTTTAATAGATCTTAGGCGCAATTTATGTTTATGTTATATTTACAGAGTGCCCACTGGACTACTCGGTGTGATGATTTTGAGCCGTATGTAATACAAATTTAGGTCGATTTTACAGAAATGAGAAACGAGGAAGCAGCCAGAGACTTCTTCCTTATTTCTCTTTTCAGCTACAGGGATAAATATTGACGTTACGACCGCTGCGTTGCGCACGCTGAGTCCTCACGGGTACATATCATTGGCGATTTTCCACGCACTTACATGCATCTGTACTATGTAGATTTTGCTTTCTTGCGTTATGTGTTGGCTGTGGGCCGGAAAAATTTCGACAGTTTAATTTAGTTTATATAAAACGATTTATGTATATCAATAATATTTATTAATTATAACAAAAATAACATAATTACCCTTCATAACCATTCCAAAAAATTGCATACAATAGCATAAAATAACATAAATGCCTCTCTCCCCACGTCGACGCCAAGCAGAGCTCTACCGAGATGCAATGGACGCGACGTGGAAAGAGGGTTCCAACATAAATATTTCTCACCTAAAAATTCTGAAAGTAAAATTCTTGAACAAAATTAAACGATTTCAAAAATGGTTTTTAGTTTTGTAAATATGGTTATTAAGGTTTGAAAATAGTTTTCAAAAATGGTTTTTGGTTCTAAAATCGGTTAAGTTAGATGTGAAAATGGATCAGTATATATACCTATTTTTCTCGCATGTGAGATTTGATGCAGTAAAACAAAATTCGACCTTGTTATTTTCTAGCAAATTCTATTCTTTAATTTTATTATTTCTTGATTTATTTTTGTAATTTTTTATTTAGAATTTTTATTGAATTATTACTAATTCAAATTTTCCGATTTAATTTTCATTTTAATGAACTTTTATTAATTTTTCCAATTTTGTCGAATTTGTTGTGTTTTCTTGTTATGTTTGTGTAGGTATCGTGCGAATCTTGGTGCGTTTTGTTATTATTTAATTTATTTTTATGTTTATTAATTTATATTTAATTCCCTTTTTCTCATATTTTATAGGGTTTAATTGGTGTTTCCAGGTTTATTTAAATCTGCCTGTTATGTTTGCATGTGTGTTACTGATCCATTAAAACATTTCTCAAGGCCGTTTACGTTCTGGCCCAACAGGATACTAGGAAATAAATTCTACCGAATTCTAGAAATAATAAAATTTACGGGGACAAAGCATCAGGTGGGTCAAAGAGTGAAAATTAAAAATATTACTAGAGCAAGTAAACGGGAGAAATAAATAATCATACTAGATTGTCAGTGAATTATCCAGTTTTACTCTTAGAGTGTTTACCAGTATTTTTGAAAACTGTATTTTTTTGTGAAAAATTACTAATAAAAATTTCTTTGGTGGGGTTTTGTCTTATTTGATTATTGAACACGACGAGTCATATCGAGAGTTTTATCCATAGAAAAATATTTAATATTTCACTATTTTTAATAATTTGTAAATAAATTGTTGGGTTGTCGAATTTTAATAATATATGCATTTCCCAGGCCACTTCATATAAATATTTTCGCTTACCACCTCTCGTTAAGAAACACTGAATTGTTAAAGTACGTTTTCGACTGCTAAAGTTAGCATTGTTACCAAGACTATAATTGCTCGGAGTACCATTGGTCAACAAGTGGTCGAAAGAAGGTATGCTCGATTTCTTCGATACTTCAATTCTACCATAAATCGGATTTGCTCCATGTACTTTGATTTGAAGCCTTTTGTGAATGGTTTTTTATTAGAACATATTTGATGGTTAATAAGGGTTTCCGCTTATTCTTTAGTATTCTTTTTGATTCAAATTCGCTGTTTTTTGTTGTTAATTGTTCTCATATTTTTGTTGGTAAGCAACTAAAAATTAGTTTTTGTTGATAACCGATAAAAGATTACATTGAAAAATATAAATAGACGAAAAATGATGAAATATCACCTATTTGACTACAAAAACAATAAAAACTATTATAAATATTAAAAAAATTAAGAAAAAAGATGTTGGGCTCAAAGCCAAAATTAAAACAAAAATATTATGGTAAAACGAGTTAAAATAAAAATAAAAAAATTTAAAAAATGACCACTGTACATACACATGCACCGCAGGCAGAAACGAAAAATGAAATAAAAACCCCAAATAAACAAATTAAAATATAACAAAATTAATTAAAACATATATTAATAAAATCGATTAACGCATATAGAGGCAAAATGAAACATATATGAAATAAAATAAACTGCCAAAACCTTGAAAAATAAGGTTTAGAAAAAACATAGGCAGAAGCGGCGACCAAGAAATAAAATTTAAAGGGCTAAAAAGAAAATTACCTAAAAGTTACAATAATAATAAATTAGATAACAACAAAAATAATATATCAAAAAATAAAGAAAAATGCATAAAAAATTATAAAAATATTTTAAAATTAATAAAAATAATAAAAAACTCTTAAAATTGTGAAAAATCGCCCATTGGTCGCACACATGCATAAAACTACTATATAAGCAATGACCAAATTCATTATTTTCAACTCAACTAATTTTAACTGCTTAAATTACTCTAAACCTATTTAATCTTTGAGTGATCGATTTTAAAGTAAGAAATTTTCGCTTTGAATGTTAATGTTTTAGTAAGTTTACGTTTTCAAAATTAAATAAACGTTTTTATTAACGATTTTTTTTGGATGTTCATGAATGCATATTTACCTATTCCTATGAAGAGGACTTTACCTGCAGGGCACCGTTTTACTACTCGTAACTGCTGATGGAAACGTCGGTCGAGACGAGCCGATGATGCGTGTCCTCTGCAAGTATGATGTATGTGAATGCTAGTGTATTGGTTATGTTATTATCGTCAATTATATGCTTTAAACAAAGGAAGTTTTATTTCATTTTGCCCAAATTTTCCGACCCACAGCCAGCACATACCATAAGTTACTAAAATCAAACACACTATCAGATTGTGTAAGAGCGGTTTCTCCGCCAATGATCTGTGCCCGTGAAGATCTAGTCGTGAGCAACGACGGATTCTAAACGTCAATTATTTAATTCTTTAGGGGCGACGGGTAGATCGAGAAGTAGTTGTTTGGCTTCTCCACTTTCTTCCTTCATCCGAAAAATCGATCCAAAAGATTATTATACACACCGGCTAAAAATCATCAACACCAAGTAGCTCAGTGGGCACTCTTAAGCCCTAATATGAACATAATATAATCCTAGGACCAAAAATTGAGTTAATGAGTAAGTGAGAAGGTGCGAAATCTATGCAACGTATTTTAAATGGGAAAGGCAATAATCTGAAGAAAGTTTCAAAAAATTTGAAACATTTGTAAGAAATCATGAATCTAAAAATTATAAATAAACTGATAATAAGTAACCAAAATAAATCTCACCTCTCACCAAGTAGTGGTGTTCAAATTAAATAAATTTTCCTTCCCGATGCCTAAAAATAGAACAAAATAAATTCTTTGATTTTAACCAATAAGAGCTTAACCGTATTTTGTGATTTTAAAGGGGTTAAATTACTAAAATAAAAGATTTTTACCTTATTTTTGGGTCTAAATTAGTTACCGAGGATCTCCCATAAATGTCATCCAACACCTAGCTTTGATTTAACCTCTAATTAAGAATAAACTAATAGAATTGAGAATCTGAAATTAACATCAATGAATCTTTTTTATTTTCACATATTACCCCAAACACGATTTTCGATTCAATCTAAAATTTGCTCAATTATTTTAGTGCAACAAAATAATAAAAAAACCCTAGACGTGAAAAGATTCCGACGAGATATCGCCCATTATCACAACGAAGCCCCGAAACAGAGCCAGCGAGCTGAATCGAATATGAAGATGTTGTCGGTTGAGGAAACCTGGACTCGGTCAGAACAGGCAAAAAGATTAAACCAATAGAATGAGTTATTAAAGACCCAACACGCTGAGATGGTAGCCGAAATAGACGGGTTAAAGGGGAAAATCACCAGCTAAAGTTAAATGAGACAATAAAAACAGAAATCGGGAACCACTCCAGCACGTTTTTGAGCATTAATCCAAGTATCACACGGCCCATCTCAAACTCCACTCCAATTAATACCCAAAACAGTAAAGATCCACAAGCAAAACCGAATCACAAGAAATGTCACCCCAGCAAGGTAGAGAGAGAAAGAAGGCGCAGATTGAAGACTGGATCGAATAAAGAAATTTGGACCAACCTCTTCTGACAAACCCAGATAATCTTGTGGTATGTATAATAAAAATGTTCTGGGTTTTGAATCGATGATCGTTTTACAATAACTTAAATTATTTAAATAGTACCTTTAAAATAAAATGAAATGATTGAATGATCGATATTATTTCAGTTAAATTAATGATAGAGAGACCCGTAATGAAAATGAGCGTAAATACCTTCTATGGTAGCTCTTGAATCCAAAGGTTTTCTAGAGTATTAGGAGTCATGACAATATGGCTCACCTTTTACTAGAAATCGCCTATTTGAATACATTTCCAACGTCATTTTTGACGGGTATCCAATGGTTATGCTTCTTATGTGCGTCTCGAAAATTTTATATCTTTTATTCATCAGGTGTCCAGCAGTTGCATTCAAACACTTAATAAAAAGCAAAAATTAAAATCAGACAAGTAAAAGAAAACCTGAAAAATTGGCAAAAACTGGTTGTTTTACCACATCAAAAATGTAAGTAGAAAACCACCCTATATAAGTCAATGCCAAATCGACAAAAATATATGCTAATTTTTCAAAATCTTTAAATTCTCTAGTGAATCTATGTTACTCAGAAAGTATGAGTTTTATTTATGTTTTTAATTTTTACATTTTTACTCTTTGACTGTGTAATGAGTTTGTTATTTGTTAAATATTTTCCACCCAAACAACTAAAAAATAAAACTATTAAATAATTTATTTGTATTTCAAAATCTGCTAATTTTATTCTAATCAATTATTAAATCCAATTTTTTAAAAATAATTATACCTCCCCCAAGTTTAATCCTCCGGCCAGTTTTGATATTTTTGAATTAAATCAGATTTTCTCAGTTTGTGCCTCTTAAGATTATGGCTTTTTAGATCTGAAGATGAGAATTCCCTTTCACTTTCGTTATCGCTTTCTTCCATTCTGTCATCATTCGTGTTTTCGGAGGCCTCTATGGTATCCGATACATGTCGATTAATTCTATCTAATTATTTAAGTTTCAGAATTTACCAAGTTTCCATGGCGTTAAACATTGAGCACCTCCAAGCTTTACAAAAAAGTTTTTGATTATCTTAAAACTGGATATTAGTGATTGTGTAAAAGATTAGCCTGGAAATTAAACTGGATATCGCTAAACATCTAAGATTTACTGGAACTGAATCTATACTAATTCGACTCGCCAATAGCAAATTATACAAATATACGGCTTGTTTCGCAAACGGCAAGGAATCACTATTAAAAGAGACTAAAATCCTTAAGTGGATGTTTAGCGAGTTTCTAACGTCGTCAATCTTAGTTCCACAATTTACCTTGAATTCTGATGACTGATATCTGATTCATTCATTTTTTAATAAATTTACCACAATTAAATTAGAAGTGAATTATCTTAGAATTTTATATATAAGAGGAATAAACATGTTTTGTTATTTAATTTTCGTTATGTTAAGGAACTAATACACGCAATGAGAAAGTTCTCTAATAATGACGATCTTGTTTGTTCCTTTAATTGGTATTTGGGCCATCAGAATGTTACTTAACAGATCCAAGGAGTTCTCAACTTTGTCTGCTTGTTCTAAACAAGCCGCAAAGAACTTTTGACAACGTGATAAGATGGAAATTATGACCTTAATACACCAGATTGAGTTCATTAACAACTTCTATAATAGAAATTTGAATGAACATAGCAATGCAGTTATTATAGAGTCTATGTATTAACCATTTCTAAAATGGCTGACAAGTAATAATTTTAATGAAGTAAATTTTAATCTCGGATTGCGATTTCGTAAAGTTATGAGATCATTATTGAAGCTCTTAATTAAAACTTTTAATCAACATTTATTTTAAATTAATTTTCTTTAGGTTTTTATGAATTTTATTCAATTTATGACAATTATTGGATTAATTTTTCTATTTAATGTAAGTCAGAATAATTGAAAACTAAAATTTATTAATATAAAATTCATTTATTATCAAAATGTTTCTTTATTTCAAAAAATAATTTTTCTGTTCCTTGAAATTTGTTTTGTTTGCCATCTTTTGACGGAAATCCAAATTTTTGATATTTATTAATTTTTTAATTATTGATTTTTTGAGAACCAAATGTATAAAAATCTTCAGCATTTTCAATGGCATTGATGATTCGGATTTTCTATACTTCTGAAATTCTATAAAAAATTTAATTACTCCTGATCAATTACAAATGAGGTAAAAAATAGAATTAATTTTAACTTCGAGGTTTATCTTATATTTATTTCTTCATCTCTGCAAAAATCTAGAGTTTAGATGGATATTTCTGAAATATCTAAAATGTTGTAAAAATATTAAATTTCATGAAAAATGTTACGAAATTATTTCATAATTTTCTCGACAACTAAAAGTAGAAAATTAATTTTCGCCTTCATTTAAAAAAAAATTAAAAATAGAAAAATAAAGTTGGTATTCACTTGGACATTTTGAAAGTTTGAATGCATTATTTACTATGTATTATGTTTGTATGTTAAAAAATAATTTCTTAAAATTGCAATAAAACTCATTAAAAACTGCAATAATAAAATGAAAAAATCAATAATTTGATAATATAGGGACATACATACTTACCCGTGTATGCATTTAATTTGTTCAACTGAATAAAAACTTATATTATAGGAAGGAAGGAATTTGAAGAAATATTTTTTCAACATAAAAACATAATACATAGTAAATAATGCATGCAAAATTTCAAAATGTAGAAATGTTCAGTTCAATAAAAACTCTATAAAACTATTTTTAATAACTTTTTAGACAATTTTTTTTAAATTAAAGTCGAAATTTTTTTTTAAAAATACCAATAATTCTACTTAGAGTTATAGAGAAAATTAAGAAATAATTTCTTGAGACTTTTCATAATATTCAATCAATTAATTTTTTTTACAACATTTCAGATATTTCAAAAATATACATGGAAACTCTAGGTTTTTGAAGAGATGAAGAAATAACAATGTAACATTTAATTTGTACTTAAAATAAATTCATTTTTTACCTCATTTGCAATTTTCCAGGAGCAGTGGAACCAGAACCTTCAAATGAGGAATTAAAAAAAAAGGAAAACATAAGTTTTCCGATAACTTAAGTTTAAAAATAATATTTTTTATAAAGTATAAAAAATCAAAATCATTAATTCCATTGAAAATAGGGAAGATTTTTATAAATTTGGGAAATTTCCGAATCCTCATAAAATCAAAAATTTGGATTTGTCAAAAGGTAAAAAAGATGGCAGCCAAAACGAATTTCCAAGGAATCGAATATAGAAACTTTCTAATAATAAATTTTAGTTTTCAATTAATCGGACTACAGTTGTTCGAAAATAATTCCATTAATTTACATAAATTCCTAAAAAAAACCAAAGAAAATTAATAAAAGTAAATTTAACATACACGTTGATGAAAAGTATTATTTAAGAGCTTGAATAATGATCTCATAAATATACGAGATCACAATTCAAGTCTTAAAATAAACTTAATAATAATCGTAGTTGGATGTTCATTGAAACTTCTATTATAGAAACATGTGTAAGTTGGTATTCGTTTGGAAAAATTACATGCAGACACAGGTAATTATGTATGCTTCTATATTATAACATTATTGATTTTTTCATTTTATTATAGGAGTTGCTATTCATCCGAATCTGGTGTATCAACAGAAAATTAGTAACACTGACATGGAAATGCACTAGGAGTCATAGCAATAAAAGTAGCACAACGTCCACAACACAATTAACAAAAAATAAGTAAAGAACTATTTTACGTATATTTAAACATAAATGACATTTCATTATTATGTACAAGAAATAACCTGAAACGGCACAATATTAATCGATGAACAAATAAACAGTCCAATCAAATTCGAAATTAAGAAATCAATAAATTCACACAAAGCCATTTCTAAGTATAAATCATTAATTTATGGTAGTTCTAGTGAAAGAACTATCGAAAAACAAAGAAAGATCTAAATAATTCTTTCAATAATCACAAAGGCCGTTGCACTTGAGATATAGTCACATTGACTCCAAGGTTGCCATTTTCTGCAAATAATTGCGCTGTGTTACTGTCAAATACTAAGCAGTCTGAATTGGCGATTGCGGCTTGCATCCCGTCGTGGATACTCCGGGTTGTGGCTTCCCAGGTTAATCTCCTTCTCTGACTGGATAATTCTAATCTGGAAAAATAAAATTCAAAATTGTGAAAACATTTTTAAACAGATTTGATATTCGTTATTTATCAATATTTAAACTTTAAAATAATTTATCGATAGTGGAATTATTTATGAAAACATAATTTAAATAAGGATTTTTTTTCTGTTTTTCACCTTTGATTTATTTTTATTTATTAAAGACATTGTATTTTCTACAAAATTTGACTATGGTATCAGAATACTATAAATAAATCTGATTCATAGTCAAATTTTGCAGAAAATACAATGTCTTTTATAAATAATTTAAATAAATAAAATTGTTTATCATTAGTTAAACTTGGATAATAAATTCATAGTGGAATTATTGATAAAAATATAATTCAGACAATCACTTGAAAAAGGATGTGCCAAAAATTCATGAATACCTTAAATAAATCTGATTCATAGTCAAATGTTGTAGAAAATATTATGATAATTCAGATAAATAATTTTTTTATTAAATATTTCGAAATAAATTTTACAAGTACGATAACTTTGTTTAAATTATTTTATTTTGTTAAAAATATATCAGCTGAGAATAAAAGAAACCCAGTAGAAGACAATAAGTTATTTTGCGTCATAGATAAATCCTGTGTGAACCTCTACAGTTAACTGAACTTGTTACCACTTCATGAAGTGAGAATAAACAACGAGATTATGTTTGTGGATCAATGGTAAAATACTAAATAAAGAATACTAAGTAAAGTTTAATATTTATTATTGATGCCATTAATGTGAAAAGTAATGTAACTAATATTTGACAGCACATTAGTTTTTAAAGATAAGTTCTATTAAATGACTAAAATAAATACACCCAAAACATTTTCTACGGTTTATCTCAAATTTTCAAATTCAAATGTTAGTTTCAACAATTTTATATTTTTGAAAAATATTTTATTTTCACTCCATCAAAACTTTTTAGTTAAAAATTTTTCTTCTCTGAAATGAATTATGTTTAATGCGTTATATATCTTTATTTATATACGGAGAAGTAAGATCCGTTTTATGTATCTTTTAAGTTAGTTTTTTGTCAAAAGAATACACATTAGTATAATATCGTTCATAACTCAAAAAATATATGCTGGGCTACTTTAGGTTCCAGCAATAAAATAGAAAAGTGCATTGAAAATAATTGATCAAACCAAAAGTTTGCATTGGATTGCACACTCGCCTATTGTATCATGCATAGGTTGTCAATTAGTTAAAACTTAATTGATCCTAAGAGGTTTTATGGATTTTAATTCCACTTTTTCATCCATTGTACTGCAGTCGGGTTTAAAAATCTGGCCACCTTTGTTTAAGGTGTTTATGATTACAAAAATGTATGGTATTTTTATTATAGTTATGCAAGGTCTGAGTTTGAAAAAACTACAAATGTTTAAAAAATAAATGTCATATTTTTAAAATCATAAACAGTTTTAACTCCCTTTTCGGAAAGTGACTCAAATATGCTTATAAAGTTTCGTTATTACAAATCCAATTAAACAAACTATCATATTTAACTACTAAAATTCACATATTATAATTATGATCACCATAAAAATACACTCATTAACATTCATGTGACAGGTAATAATAAATATTATATCATAATCTTTCAAATATAAAAAGTAGCACTAGTAAATGTAAATATTTTTTTAATATCCAGTCAATCATTAAATAAAGTACAGATAAAATAATGCACGAAATCAATTATAGAATATTGACTTTTGGTTTTTTAGACTGACAGTTTATTAAACAATATTTGCTTCTTTGTTTGTCGAAGTCCAGAAAAAATGAATTCATCAAAGGTCTATATTTAAATTTATAATGCGTATGTATATTATGGTTATAACGTTTTCACTTCTTTTCTCAACATGTTTCTCCTGTATCATTAATCGAAGAACTTTATTTAGAAACGGATGAAAAACTATTTTTCTCATGAAGTTAAAATAAACGACACCCCAAATTAAAATAAATGTGTAATAGTGTATTTCTAATATATATAATGCCTTAATATATATAATGCCTTAATGCAAGTTTACTCGCGTAATTCTTCACTCTATCGAGTATCCTTCCGCAAGCAATCTGATAGAATTGTGAAATGCTGAAAGCACTGATAAACACGGTTTCAGTGATGTCATGCTATTCCTGTACTATCTGTCACGTGTGTATCGCGTTTCGAGAAGAGAACTTTGAAAGTTTGCAAATTTATATCTTTCGATATCAAATCAAATATACTGGTATCCTACAAGAAAGCGTCTTCTTCCTTGAAAAATCATTGGAACATCAATTTTCCCAGAAGAAACCATACTGCAGAACGCACAGTGAAGGTTGATCCAGTAATTGCATTCAGGATCCAGAAATAAAGAAAAACTGCAGCCTCGATTTATTCTGAGCAATAAACCATCATGATACATGATAGACTACTTCGTATAATACAATTACAAATTATAGTTTTCCAGCAGAAAAACGTCTTATTTAATTGGGGCGATATAAAAGATTTCCTAATAAATTGTAACATTTTTAAGTGAAATACTGGATTCGGTAATTTTACTAACAAATCCGTTACTTGAAAATGTTTCAGTTTTTACCCTTTTGGATTTATTAAAACCACTAGTAATAATTCAAAATTAATAATAGATGGCCACACAACATTTGGATTTGGGTTTAAAGTGAAATTTAAAAATGAATCGAGTGTTTGTTGCTTGATTTCCTCTGATACTCTATAATGAATTTATTTAGCGCTAACTAATTCGTCACCCTTTTCAAAAATATCATTACATCATGAAATCAATAACTTGTGATACCATGATTACATTGATTCGGTGTTCTAAAATTGCACATGAATCAATAATTATTATTAAAATTGGTAATAATCGGATGTTTATCATCAATCAATGAACATTAATTATTTTAAATCAATCCAAAAATTAAATGTATCAGATAAGTTTATACATTTCACGGTAATTCAAAAATGTGGAATTTGTTTTACTTCCGTGAATATTTTAAGGGTTTCAAATAATATGATTAATTTGCTCATTTTCACAAACTTTACATGATTTTAATTGAAGCTTTCATTATAAAATTTATCAACCAATTTATAAACCAAATATTATTCAATTAGAATTTCGTTTATCTAAATTAAGTTATCAACTGTAGTACAAACATTGACCTACAGTTGAAAATTTAAGATACACAGTGAAAATTAAGATAAAATATCTTTTTCATTGATTACATCAAACTAATAGCAAATATTCAAGGAAATAAACAAATTCCAAATTTTTGAAATGTCGTGAAATATAAACTTATTTGATTCGTTTAATTTTTGGATTGATTTAAAATAATTAAAGATCATTTGATGAAAAACATCCGTACTTCAGTTTTTTGTCTATTTACATAATAATTCTGAAAATTCATTACCATAAGTTTTTTGGAATCAATATCTAGATTTTCAGCAAAGTCTTTCCCTAACTTTCACATCGAATTTTATCATTGATCTTTATTTATTTACAAATTCACAGTTTGAAATAAATTTGATCACATCCACAATTGAAAGATTCTTGTCCAACTCAGGTAGATGTTTTATAAAAAAGAATTTGATATTTTCTCACAACAGTTTTATAATGTGCACTTTATATTAGAGATTTATTTTATTGGGGAATTATTTTTAATTAAAAAATTAAAACAATACTCATATACGTTTTCTTTCTTCGAACTATAGATCAAATTTTATACCCTAATTTTTCATAGATAGACCTCGCAAATAAAACTCGTAATTTTTGTTTAAATCTATTAAAAGGTTGTTTACTTATATATTTAAATTTAAAAGTTTTTCTAAAACATGTGAAATCAATAAATTGTGTTTGAATTAAATTATATTTCATAAAATTAGACTATTCCAAAAGAGTCATTCCCTAAAGGAATAGTTGTAGAAGTGAATGAAAAAGGTTGGATGATTCAAGAAATGTTCTCAAAATTGTTGGATAAAGTATGGCGCAAAAGAGCAAATTCTTTTTTCAACTCTACTTCATTATTAATATTTGATTCGGCACGAAGTCATATAACCGATAAAATGAAAAAGACTGTAAAACAATATTCAAAAATTGATGTCATTCCTTGCGACCCCACTAAGAAATTGCAACTGTGAATTGCAAGTTTGAACAAATCATTCAAGAGTAAAATGCGTAACAAATGTATGATCGATGGATTTCAAACCTTCACTAAATCAGATAAAACTAGACGTGCGTCTTATAGTCAAGTCTGTTAATGGAGAATCAAGAGTTGGAACGAAATATCTGTTGATTGTATTAAAAATGGCTTCATGAAGACAACAACCTGTGACTATCATACAGAAGAATTCGATGACGAGTTGAGTGAAATTGAGTCTGAATTAGAAGTGCCTGAAAACTTGGATTTATCTAATTTAATAGATGATTCCAACACTGAATCTAATGAAGACTTTAACGGTTTTAATTAAAATTATTTTGCAAATTTTGTAAAATATATTTAATTTTATTTGTATTTTGAATATTGAAATAAAATTTGATTTCCATAAATAAGCCACTGCAACTATTTTTCCAAACTTTTCACTTTTTTCATAGATAGTCCGCGGACTATTTATGAAAAATTAAGGTATTTATTTAGTATATATTGATTGTCTGAAAATAGATGAAGATAATCAAAATTAAAAAATCGATCATTGGCGAAAATGGATAAAAGATTTCATTGACAAATATTTAGATCAATAATTATATATATTGATGATTATATTATATTGAAGCAAATCTCATTAAATAACTTTTAAACTCATTCAAAATTTGAAATTTACCTAAACAAAAATTGCAAAACTGAAATTTTCCGAGACCAGATGAGAATGTCCCACGAGACAAAACAATTAATCAATATTAGCAATGAAGTTTAATAAAAAAAAGTTTCTATATTATATTCAAATAACGATTATTCCAAACCTGTATGCAAAATTTTCTGCTTGCTTTCTTGATCCTATTAACTGAACAATTGCGTAAAAAACTTGCTCGTCAAGCATTCGTTCCTGCTTTTCTAATACTAGAATAAAATTCTGACCGAAACAACTCTGCATCATCACCCAATCAACTGCTCCCGGTAGATTGATATCTGTGGCTAGAAACACTATGTCTTCACCTGAATATATTTTATGCTCACATTAAATAAACATTTTTTTTCAATTTCTATTAAACTAATGATTTTTTGAAATAATTTTCAAAGTATGCAATAAAAAGTCACAATATTTATCATATACAATATAGGGGAAATTAAAATTTTTCAAATAATGTCAACTAAATCCATTCTACTTTATCGCATCTTAAACGTATTGGCTTTTCCCATTCTGATAATTGACAAGCAATTATTGTTTTACTATAATATATAAATATATATATTTGTTTGAATAAAAAGACAAAATAATGATTCTTAGAAACGAATAACAACAATGAAATAAATATAATATAAGTGCCATTTCATGGTTAAAAGATGAAATAATAATATCCAATTTTTATCCCACAGTATCTCAGAATTAAAGCCACGAGATATTTGTATATCAGTAAAAAATCTTAGTTATATGTGGTTTTTATTCTTTTTTTGATGTTGTGGTACATGAATTGCAATTCAAAATTATTTACTATTCATTGTTTAAATACTGTAGAAAATTAATAAATTTTGTATTACATGTTTTGTATTTCTAAATATTATAACTTTGCATCACAAGAAGAGGGATTATCAGATTTAATTTTAATGAAGAAAATTTCAAATCTCAGAAAAATATGAAATAGGCTTAATAAATATAGAAAAACTTTCTCATGAGATAAGAAAAATTATTGATCTTGAAACATTAAAAGAAGAGTTAAAAATCAATTTTTAGAAGTATTTTCAATGCGAAAATTAAAACCCTTAAAATAAAGTGTGCCAAAGATGGAGAATTAAACAAAATTCAAAATATAATGAATGCAAGAAAATTGTGAGAAAATGTATTAAAATATTTGAAACCGAAATCTCTTGATGAAACAGTTGTCATATTTAAAGATGATCAGAATACAAGGTAAGAAAATGATTTTTTAAAAAACTTGCGAAAGTTGATGCACTTGAAAAAAATTAAGCAATTAGTTGAATATTCAAGACCAGCTTATGATTAAAAACGAAAATATAAATTTATAATTGAAAAGGCAGTTAATTGTAATAAAAACTGGCAAAATAAACGAAAAAACGAAGTTTGCAAAGAGAGATATCACGTGAAAAAGATTTAGATAAAAGTAATATAAAATAATACCGCTGTAACAAAAATTTTAGCCAAACATATCAAATAGTGCAGAAAAAGTAGCAGATATGGAAAATTTAATTAACGACAATGAAGAACTTGAAGATTTAATTTAACTCTACGGAAAAGAATTGAAAATAAAAACTTGAAATTGTAATTAGTAGATCATTATGTGAATTTTAATGAAGGTTTGACAACGAAGCCAAAACGTCCATCAAAATATTTCAGAGAGCCATATATTATCAAAGGGAAATTTTTGATATTAAAAGGATTGTATTTAGTTTGAATTCATTTGAAATCCATTTTGGTTGTGTTTTGTTTTTTTTACCTGGTGATGACAGTGAATCTGTCGAAATATATGGTAGAACATGAGTCTGAAAATCGCTTTTAATAAAATCATTGCCATGCTTATAAAAAATAATCTCATATAATTTCAATTTTTAATGCTCATTTGTTGCTAATATGTTCCATATGTTCAGATAGGCCATCATAAAGTCAAAACTTCAAAGACTAGTTCATAACCAATTTTAATACAATTCACATATTTGTGTCTGTTGTCTCAAGAAACAGATCCGCCAGGCATATTTGACACTTAGAAGCGAACGTGTTAATTAATTTTTAATTTTAAATGTATTCAGGTAATTCTTACAGAAAATTAACCATAAAATAATTGATCTAAATTTAAGATTCTTTGCATTTGAAAAAGACTAAAATTAGACTACTAAAATTAAATGAAATAATTTTCAGTATTTCATTACATTTTGTTTTTTAAACATGGAAAAATACTAATAAGCCAATATGTAAATTCAATCTTTGCATATATTCTATGTTATTTTTAAGGTGTTGTTCCCTTTACTCTAAGTGTAATTCAAGCACTGGAATTTATTTTTGCAGATGTAGAAAATCGGACATTAGAACACATTTCACATAAACTACGTTCGGGACACATGTAGGTCTTTATAGGACATTTTCCAAACTTATAAAAGTGCTCACGTAAACGTTTTTAAAAATTTCAGATAATCAACAGTTGTGAGATAACAACCGATTCAATAAATTCATTTGACAATTTATCAAGCTTGTAAACGTCAACTGTTAAATTTACTGTAAAATAGATTTTCCCTAAAAATGATGTTCATTCTATGAACTTATCAAATATAGATAAAATTTGAGAAATTGTAATAAAGCAAGGGATTTCTAGATTATGTACCAACTGAACCCACAGTAAAATAAAAGAAGTAGAAAAAAGATTATTAAACTATATTTTAAGCAGTGAAAAGTTTTAATAAATTATTTATTCATTGAAATATGAATGATTAAAAATATTTTGACAAATTTCCATCGTCTTCATTTCTTTTTAGACTATAAAATTGAATTTTAAATATTTTCTTAAAAGAAATACTACCGTGTTTCCCGGAAAATATGACACTGTCTTATTTCAAATTTAGAAAAAAGAATCAAATTAGGTCTTATTTTAAGGTCCATATTTTCTAAATAAATATAATTTAATTCCAAGTTGTCATTTATTCAAATATAGTCATGTCATCCAATTTTTAAATAATAAAAGTGTTAATCCATTTGAGCAAATATTTTAGTAGTGTTTTTGAATACCATATTGTACTTATTTCTTCACGCTAAATTTTATTAGAGATGTTAATGGTAGGTATTTTTTCGGGGTAGGTCTTATAGTTATTTCGGTCATATAATACATGTTAGGTCTTATTATGCGGGAAAATACGGTAATAAGCCAAGTTGACAATGAAAATTAAATAATGATGAACATTTTTTACTAAATGGCTTTAGCAAATGTATAATTTTTGACTCGTGGCCCAGTAATAGTTAAATAAAGTAAATAACTAGTTAACTTAATAACTGTACACAAACGATAAATTATTCTAAGTAACTAGGGACCTAATAAATCCACAAAAAATACTGGTTGCAAATGTTACTCTATTTTAGACGGATTAAATATTGTTATGATTTATTTGCATTTTTGACATTATTTTCAGATGAATTATTGAGTCATTCTGACAAATAGACTGATAACTAAACAGGCAAAAAAATGTATTATGTTCAATATAAACAAATCCTATAAGTAAAATTGGTTTAAAAATCGCATCAATGTGACGTTTTAATAATATTTTTGTTTTCATTGGCAAATTACCTTGTTTTTCTACCAAAAATTCTTCAGCTTGGGTCGAAATTAAATTTTGTGCATATAGTGGCCGTAAAACAAAGTTCATAAAATGATGTTTGTATTAAAACAAAATTATACAACAAAATTAAAACTAGTATTTATTTTAATAATTTTTTATTTTTAATAAATTATGTTGATTGTATTTTAAAATTTTAATATAAGAGATTTATTTTATTTACATAAATATAAAAATAAATTAAAAAAATTATATAATAAAAAAATAAAAATTTGTTTAAATTAAATTAATTAATTCATATTAATTTGGTTGGTTTTATACCTGATGATGACAGTGAATCTGTAGAAATATATGGTAAAACGAGTGCTTGAATGGCATTTTCTTTTAATAAAAAATTGTCACGCTTATTTAATATATTTATAATAAAAAAACACGGCAATGAATGAATTATAAGAAAGCGCCATTCAAATACATGTTTTACAATATATTTGGCAGTATTTCTGTAATTATACTTATTGTAGATTTTATAAAACAAGTTTTATTAATTTAAAAAAATTATTATATAAATAGGTAAGAAGCGGATATTTATCATCAATTAATTAACTTTAATTATTTTAAATCAATCTAAAAATTAAATGAATCAGATAAGCCTATATATTTATTATTATTATTATTATTATATATTTCACGATATTTCAAAAATGGTGATGTTGTTTCATGGGTTGTCACTATTTTATTTAAATAATAAACTATTTTTCTATTTTTAACAAATATATTAAAATGCGTTAGAAAATACATATTAAAATTATAAATAAAACAGTATGTTAAAAAATGTTTAAGATAAAAATTAAAACTATTTAACTTAATAATTAATACATTTGAAAACAAACTAGATGACATAATTTAATACAGCAACTATTTAAACACATTAAATTTCAGATATTACACGTTCCCAATAATTGTAAAATTTTTTAAAATTTGACATGGCTATTTTACTCACACAGCGCCTATTATATCCGTTAATATTGGTCAAACCCTTCAATGTATATGACATTACACCCATTACATGTAAATTGATAAATGAGATACGAATGCAATTCAACTGGAGTTATAAATTTATTAATAAATATATTGCGTACTTTACACAAATTAGAAACTGTCTTATAATCTTCATTTTCCAACTACTTACTTACCTTTCTCTTATAATCTGAAAAACATTCTGAGTATAACTATACCAACACAAATTTAGGCTCATCATCCATACACACACTACTGATGTTGTTTACCTTATAACCCAATTTACATCTACTAGTAAAATTACACAGATATTTACAAAAATGAATCCTAATAATAATTTTTTCATTTGTCACTTTTAAGGTCGCCCTAATTATGTTTTAATTGTTAATTTGCTTCGAAAAATATTGAAAATATCACCCTTGATCAAAATAAATTCTTAAGAACAAAATTTTTATTTTTTTTTATCAAACATCAATTTAAGTTAAATTTGAAAATAAATGAACTGTCAAAAATTTTTTCACAGGTGAACAAAAAAAGGTTTTACTGAAAAATTTTGTATTTTCTTTATTTTCAATTTTTTTCATCTATAGGTTCATATTTTTGCAAACAATTTAAAAAGTAGTACCAAAAATTATTGTAAAATATTGAAAAAAGGAAACTGTAAACAGTAAACAGTTCAATGGTGGAAAAAATAAAATAAAAGATTGGTATTTTTGTTGTTAGATGACATAATCTTTAAAAAATCAAAATTTTCCAGAGTATTAAACTCCGGAATTTCACCAGTGACGTCACATAATTAAACAAACTTAAAATTTAAAAAAATTACAAATTCAATAAATCGATAATGAATCAATAATTTAGTGCAATCATGAACAATTCACGGTCTGCAAAAACATTGTGCTACCTACTTATTTATTTCAGGTGAAAAACCATATTGTTTAAAATATTTTAGTAGTACATTATGAGGAGTCCAGCTCAAAAGGGGAGGGGTGTGTGTTGTGTAATCCTCAGGCGGGTAGTGGTGATGTAATCACACACATTACTATGTAACCATCGGGTTTTGTATAGCTTATATGATTATGTAACTATTACATAACCCTCGGACTATGTAATCTTATATGTTATTTGGCTACGTGGCCACGTGGAGTCAATGCCATATTATATCATAGGTCACGCGGATACAATGTAAAATGACGGCATCGATAACTTTTTTAAATGAAATCACCATTCTTGTTTCAATAAAGCCGCCATTTTGAATTTTAGTTTTAATGAAGTGGTTGTCATTTTATTTTAAAAAAAATTTGTTTAAATCTTCCACTTGTGTACTTTCATGAAGCTAGTTCATACTAATTTTCTTGATTTTTATAAGACTTTTTTTCATTTGAAAATGAGTATACATGTAAGCAACTATTTTTAACAGTAAAGCCTTAAAGAGTAAGCCTTGAAGTGATGTCAAAATTTATAATGACTGAAAATTTATACGAATCGCAAAATCTTCAATACCTCCAAATTTTGAAATACTCTATTATTTTAAATTATCAAAAAAGAATAGTAATTTTACAACCAAATGATCTATGCGACAGATTTCAATAAAACCTAAATTGGGGATTTTAAAAATAATCTTTTAAGCTCTGATGTTTTGGTCCGTATGGAAAATTGCGTTTTTATTTTGGCATGCCGCAAAGAGATCATAAACTAGTAAAAACTATAAGTAATAACTACAACGTCCGCATAAAAATTTCAGTGAGACAGTGGAACATTATTTACTTTGCAATATTTTTCAAGCTTTTAATATATACGATTACAATTATGAAGCAAAATAACATGATTCAATTTTCAAAGTCAAAGGACATGAGTTGGTTTTATTCTTTTTTCAAGCACTTCTATCAAATATAAAGTTAAGAATTTTTGAATGTTTGAATTTCAGAAACACGTTTAAAATTGGAAATTTAAAAATGAAAAAATATTAATAATTAACTGAGCTTATTATAATGAAAATGAGACAATGCCATTTAGGTAAGGCAAAGTTTTTATTGCATTTAGACATTTTTTATTTTATTTTTTTAGACAATCAAAAATTTATTAAAATTCAAATATTTAAATATCTTGTTATAACAAAAAATGTACTTGCCCCAGTTTCAAAAAATTTCAACTATTGATTAAACCATAGGTGGCCAATCAGAAGCCCCGCGAGATTCTACAGTTCACAAAATTATTTTACGATATTGTTATGACTTTATTGCGGTGCAATAGTGACGAAAATCTGCAACATCAATTACGTTGTGCAAATCGACTTAAAAAAGCTATGTGAAAAAAGAGAAACAAATATCTCACTGACTAAATATTCGATTGTTTTATTGATTGCTATAATTATAATTATTAAAATAATATGTATGTATGATTATATATGTTAAAATGTTATATTATTAATTTATAATTAATAAGTGTCAAAGGGTTCTTTCATTAAAATTGAATTTACAAGTGATCCTAAGTTTTTTAAAAACCTAGTTTGTATTCGCTAAAATCTTTTATTTCCAAAAAATACTTATAATATCTATACAAATCACCAGATTTTTAATTGAAATAAATATAAAGTTGAAAATTATTCATAAAAAAATTGTAGCCAATAAACAAATGAAGTTTATAATAAAAATGGTAAACTATGGAATATTTTATTTATGAAAACGCGTTAATTTTCTCAATAATTAGAAAATTTCAAGTTGTATTTTACTGAGGCAATTTTTAGAGAAAATCATGGAAAAATGAATAAATCTAACAATTTATTATTCCTACGTGTCGGAACAAATGGATTGCTGGCATAATTTATATACTAAAAAAGATTTTCTAGTCAATTAAGTTACAGCTGCCTATGAAAAAAAAATTCGGTTTATTTTTGGACACCAAATTTTATAATATCAATTGCGAATGAAGATTACCCATAATTATGACTTAATTCCTATAAAAAGAACATTTGGGATTAAACTTATTTTTTTCTTCTTTTAATGTATTAAATCAACAATAATCTGTCATTCATAACATGGCGAAAATCACACAGAAAATCTGTATATCCACTGAAATATTTAGGAATTAAAGTTGAAACTACAGCATTATTGGTACAAATCAGGGTTTATTGTCCGAATGAGATTATGGAATTCCAATATGTTGGTGAATATAATAATATCAGTGAGCTTTGATACCAAACAAAAAGTTGATGTAAAACAGAGTACAGAAGGATCGCAGTTCAATTATAGGAATTTAATAAACGGAAACCAATTTTAAGAAAATTCGAGTTTAGATTTTTGATAAATATGTTTAAAAAGAAAAAATCGAGAAATAATTTTGGAAAAAATCACAAATATGTTTGAAAACAAAAAAAACCTTTCAAAAAAATACATTAGTTGAAGAACAGTAGAATTGGCCGGAAAACCATACTCTCATTGCTTAAAAATCAGTTGCTCTATCAAAATTGTAAATTATTAGGCTTAAGGTTTTATCGGATATTACGACTACTATTACAGTTGATTCTAAGCAAAACATTATGGCTCTTAACAGTGTTGAACATAGAAAATAGTTTCCAAAAGTTAAAAACATAGGCTTCAAAGTAATGTTTAGTTGGTGAAATTAGCATTTAGCTTTTCAACTTCTTCTCTGGTGTGATTTACGGGGGTTTAATTCAATTTCTCTTTCAAAAGGTCCTTCTACATTTTACGTCATCTTCCATTTTGATGTTTATTTCGCAAATCAGAATCTTCAAATTGGAATTTTTTTACCCATTTTTGTTATACACGTTCACTAACATAACACTACTACAAGTTTCGTTAAGGTTCCTGACACTTAATTTAAATTCATAAAACTTTATAGAGAGAAAACATATTTTCAAACGCCATTTTCACTTTTTACTCATGTGATGACAAAGACCAAGTAAAGTAACTAGAAGAAATTAGTTTGCTAACTTTTCTACATGCTGCTGTGAAGAAATCTGAGATTTATAACAATTTTAAGCTTGAAATAGTTATATTATTTGGCGTTTTAATGACTTGTAACCACTATTCACATTTTGTGAAAAATTGGCTTTAATACTACTTTATGCTCTGTCTAACTATGAATTGTTTCATGATTATTAGTCAAGGAATCTACACCAAACTGTACTGAGATACTTTCTCTATAATATATGTTAATATGAAAATCCACTAAGTGAATATTTTTTTAAAAAAAAACAAATGGATTTCAGCCACTTTTGAGATGGCTACTAAGTAAGTTACTGTTTAAAGTGATCTTTAGGACTTGTATTTTGTTTTCATAAAGAAATGAGATAATTATTCAAGTTCTTACTTTGTTCCACAATTTTATATATATTTAATTTCTATGGACATTCAGGAAATGATTTATTTTATTTTCAAAATAAATTCAATATAAATCAATTCGATTTTGAAGTAATAAAAATCAAATTAATCACCATAAACATGTAATTTTTTCCAGCATCTCGGGAAATAAATCTTACGGTGATACATATCAGAGGTTTACATGAATATTTTATCAAGTATTATGCTTGTGTGCAGCATTTAATTTTTCAACCACTTTTACAATTTCTAAATTATAGAGTGTATCTTACTGAACTTGTAAAGAATAGTATAAGGTTATTGATTTTTTCTTATATTATATAAAGTATCTTATTGCAATTTAGTATAAAGCGTTGTTTAAATTTTGAAATTATCAATGTTACGAGCTCATTTGGTAGATGTCTGTATTAAAAATCACAGTTATTTCGGCAAAACATTAGAGATATCCCAGGTAACGTTTTAAAAATCTGTAATAGTAGTAATGTCACATGGATAGAATAATGAGTAAACTTGATTTTCAGTATACTTATACTGTGGCATCATACATTCTCAACAACAAACTCTACTCTAATTAACGTCTTTTAATTTGAAATCATTTCTTATATAAAAATTATTTCCATTTTATTCAATATAATCTGTTTTTTTGATCAAAAACTTGTAACATTAATCAAAAAATATACTGGATATTATTTAAAACAAGTCCCAAGTAGGTTTTCATGTGTTTAAAATGCTTCTTTACATTCCAAAAGATATCGCTTTTATTAAGAAAAATGTCTACAGTCTATATGCGTAGTCAAGAAAGGAGGTTATGCTGCCCGATTCCCTTCATAATGATGACATAGCAAGATAGTTTTAGAATATCAGTGAATCTAATGGGAGAATAAGTTACAAGTCTGTAATAATTTGTGAAGAAAGAGAGAACGGATGTTTTAAGAATGTGACGTCACATCAAAATGTTCTTAATTTATTGATTATTTACATTCTGTTACGCCCACTGTAATAGTTCTGATTTTAATCGTCCTGATCCCCGAGCACATCAATATATTAGACGAGAAGCATTGATTTAATATTTCCATATAGAATTTTGTTATGGAATATTCGAGGAAGGCCTAACCGAACATTGTACCGATTGGGATGACGTTAAAATGATCTAAAATTGCATAACGGTCCCGGAGGGGCAAAACCAATGATAAAATCTCCGAGTCCAAGCAAAGATTTAAAGAACACAATTCTGGAGTGGCGCTACTTTTTGAACCTTTACGAAAATGCCCAGCTGTAACTTTTATGAAATAAAAGGGCCCAACAAAGTCAAATCGCATAAAAACGGTATCGGTTCAAACAGACTGGGATAAATGCCACAAACCAGGGCCCCATAGACAAATCCTATCGACTTAGTCATACATATCCTCGTATCCAATAACTGTTGCCATGTGCTACAAATATATTCCTATAATGCCGAATTTATTTTAATTTTTTTTAAAAAGTTCGAATAAATTTATTGATTTTTTGTTGAAAATTGTTTCAAGATTCATGACAAAGATAAAACTTCCTGCTCATACGGTTAGTTCAAATGGAAAAATCGTCCTACAGTCAATTCAGCATAACCAAATGAATCATTACAATATCTATTAAAGCGTTATTTAATTAATTTAATTTAAAGCAATTATTAAGTCAAAAGTTTACTGTGAATCATTTAATGTTAGCAATTTACAAATTATGATTTAATTAAATTTAAAAATCAAATTACGAAAAAAATGAAAAAGTCTGACCTTGTAAAGTGGTAATGCTTCTGTGTTGCACTGTTAAATGCTGCATAACCTGATCGAGTTGTCCGGCCCATTTACAGGAGGCACCGGGACACGGACAAATATATGGTCTGTATTCACAAGAGATCTCATGCTCCCCTTTACAGGTATGCTGTAAGGTGTCTGGGCATCCATTTGATGAGTATTTACATGGAAACAATACACTAGCTGCTAATTTCTCCATTGCTAAATTCCGAATATTATCAAGACCACCCCTACAAGACGGGCAATTCGATAACTTCACTCGACACTGAGCACACACGATATGTCCACTTTGGCATTGCAAAATTGGAGGTAGAGCATAATCGAAACACACTGGACATTCAAATAAACTCGCTAAATCTACTTGGTTCTGATCTGGAGACGTTTTTCGATTCTGACTAGTTGCTGCGACTGTCGCAATGAGATTTGTAGTAGAATCATTGACATTGTTAACCGGTGGTAGAATTGTTGATCTCAGGGAATTATTTGAGCAAAGAGAATCGTTGACACGATTGTTAGATTCGTTGATTGAGTTAATAGAATTGACATTATTAACTGCATTAACGGCACAAACGCCAATATTTCCATTCATGGTATTATTAACATTATTACTTCCAGTAATTCTGTTCATAGAACAGTTTCCTATTATACTTGCTGAGGTCGGGCAATTACTGTTATTAGATGTATTAAAATTATTTCGAATTGATAAATTTTCATTATTATTAGAAACGTCAACATTTAATCCATTGCCATTACTAGAAGCAACTAATTCAGAAATATTCATTTTTTTACTCATGATAATTTCAATAAAACCCTAGAATTTTCTATCTGTAAAATTTGAAAATAAATGATAAATTAACTAAAAAACATAATAATAAAATAATAAAATATATATTTAGAAGTACTTTGAAGTAATAATATTTTATTATTATCAATCAATTTTAAAAGGTTTTATTTATGTCGTTTAATATCTATTTTAATTAAAATTTTAAAACAAAAATAGTTTAAATAAAACATATTATCTACATCAAATAAATACTTTACAATACGCATGTTAAAGAATGTTGAATTCATCTAAAATGGTCGCTTTTTTAATTAATAAAAAAGATACAAATTTATTAAAAGGCCAAAAATACTTTATTTAAAACAATGTATTAGTTTTAGTATAAATTTATAATTTGAATTTTGTAAATTCGGTTTAGATTAGAATTCGCTTTAGAAATTCGGTTTTCATTAATAAATATCTATGAATGCGCAAGTTTGTGAAATAATTTTTAAAATATTAAGAGTATAAATAAACAATTCAAGTGAATAATTATGTTTTTAAATTTACATATGATTGTTATAGTGGTGGTGGGTTTCTGGGTGTTGATTTTTTGAAGCTATATGGTTGTTACAAAGACAACCCCATACAAATTGTTAGGCCAGAACACAAATGGCCTTGAAAATTGTTTAAATGCATCAGTAATACAACACGAAAACCCAGCACCAAGATAACCTAAAATACAACATCAACTAAACACTTTAAAATCTGAGAGAATATTGTTGGGCTAGCACACAAATAGCCTTGAGAATTGTTTAAATGCATCAGTAATACAGCACGAAAACCCAGCACCAAGATAACCTAAAATACAACATCAACTAAACACTTTAAAATCTGAGAGAATATTGTTGGGCTAGCACACAAATAGCCTTGAGAATTGTTTAAATGCATCAGTAATACAGCACGAAAACCCAGCACCAAGATAACTTAAAATACAATATACAACACCAATTAAAAATTTTAAAATCTGAGGAAATATAAATAAATATAAAATCAAAAACATAAATGTAAAATATAATAAATACAAAATGCATCAAGAACCGCACGAAATTTACATAAAAAATAACATAATAACAAGAAAATTTGACCGTAAAATGACTATTTATATAAATGTAAAAATTAATGAATTTAATGAATAAAAATAAAATATATTTAGATGAATAAATTTATTTAAAAATGTTAAAAATAAATTACCAATTTAAATTAAGAAATAAATAAAAATTTAATTTAGATAACACAAATAATTTCAAGGTCGAATTTTGTTTAATTGCAATAAAATTAACACGCAAGGTTAAGGCCAAATTGTAGGTATAAATACTGATGTGTTTTCACAAATTTTCAGTCTTATTTTTCGGAGAGAAAATTTTCAATTTTAGTGGTAACTTAGTTAGAAAATTAGTTGATGTGCGTAACTAGTCACAGCCAAAACAAACTGCAAGTAATTAAAATCACACATAATTTATCGAACCGTGTAAGTGCGTGGAATATCGCCAATGATTCGTGCCCGTGAAGGCTCCGGCGTGCGGAACGCAGGAGTTGGAACGTCAATATTATCCGTAGATAGGGGAAATTGGAGGGTAAATGAGTAGTTCTTTGGCTACTCCTTCATCATCCGTTTCCTGTAAAATTAACATAAATTTTTAACAACAATCGGCTCAAAATATCTAACACCGAGTAGTCCAGTGGGCACTCATTAAATCTAATATGAACATAAATAGATCATATGGAAAAAGATAGGGAAAGGGTAGCGGGGAAAATTGCGAAATCGTTGCAACAGTTGAAATGAATAGCCATCGGAAAAAGATTAATCCGAACGATCAAAATCATGAAAAATAATTTATTAAAATAATATATAAGGATTTAATACATTATGTTGAATTGAAACGGAAAATATGGGCAGAACGCTGCGCAAATTTTTGGAAATAGTTAAAACATTTATCATAAAAACGGTAAAATAAGGGCGGAACGCTGCTCAAATTTTCCGAATCAATCAAAATACTTATAGAAAATAGTAAAGTAAAAGTGGAATGTTGTTCAATTGTTAGTATTATATTCTCTAGGAATCAAAAAATAAGGGCGGATCGCTGCTCAAATTTTCCGAAGTAATTAAAATACTTATTGAAAATAGTAAAGTAAAAGTGGAACGCGTAAAATAAGGGCGGAACACTGCTCAAATTTTCCGAATCGATGAAAATACTTTATCGAAAACTACAGAATAATGATAAAACCGTAAAATAAGGGCAGAACGCTGCAAAAATTTTTCGAATTAACATAAATACTTTATTGAAAACCAAAAAAATACAGATGGATTACAACTAAATACTTATACAAGAAAAATATTTTATAAAGCGGAGGAATAATGAAGGATCCCTAGTAAAAACTTGATAATAATATCGACAATAGTAAGGATAATGGTAATAAAAATAATAATAATAATAATAATAATAATAATAATAATAATAATAATAATAATGATCATAATCAGGATAATAATAATAGTAATAATAATAATAGTAGTAATATAATAAATGTTATGGTAATTATATAGTAATAAAAATAATAATAAAGGTAATAGTAGTAACAATTAATAAAGGTAATGCATATAATAGTATAAATGATAAGGCAAGCAATAATACGTAATAGGGAACATTGTGGTTATAATAGGGATAAGAGTAAGAGAGATACTGTGTGAATATTTAACATAACAAAGGGTGCACAGGCCAAAGAATAATCATCAACACGGACAACGATAAGAAGGACTATGGGAATGGACATAACAATGAATGATATGAGAGTATAGGTTAACATTTGACAGAGATAGGAGAATAATGGGACCTAAAAATCGAAATCGAGCACAGACCTACTATCGGCAGCTCGTTGGACCCATGGATCGTTCGGTCAATTATTGCATTAGTAATAGCGCCCACTTTTTGCGGACGATCTACCCACTCGAACACAGTTCCAACGTTGCTTAGCAACGGGTGCCGAGTGGTAAGCGAAAGATATTTGTATGGGGTTGTCTGGGTAACAACCATATAGTTTCAAACATCAACTTCCAGAAACCCACAAATATAAATTAATATAAAATCATAAAAATAAAATAAATACAAAATGCATCAAGAACCGCACGAAATTTACACAAAAAAGAACATAATAACAAGAAAATTTGACCGAAAACGACAAGTTATATAAAAGAAAAATTAATGAATTAAATGAGTAAAAATAAAATATTTTTGGCTGAATAAATTTAATTAAAAATGTTAAAAATAAATTACCAATTTAAATTAAGAAAATAATAAAAATTTAATTTAGATAACACAAATAATTTCAAGGTTAAATTTTGTTTTATCCAATAAAAATAACAAGCAAGGTTAAGGTCAAATTAAAGGTATATATACTGATGTGTTTTGACAAATTATCAACTTAATTTCAGTCTTATTTTGTAGTCTTATTTTCAACAGAAGTTCTAGTCTGATTAGAGTTAGTGTGCATAACTAACTGAGAGCCGTACATTCAGACATTTAACACTTGTAAGTGTTTTGTCTGAACACGTTAACTCTCAGATAGTGTACGGGTATTGATTTATATGATTACTGCTATGTGAATTTATGAACTGTTATGAATTAATGCCATATGAATTGTGAACAAGATGATTTTATGAATTACCAATTTGCCGAATGAATTTATGGACGATGTATGCCAAATAAATATTTTAAAGCCAACAATTTTGTGCATTGAAACTTTTACTCAACTGATATGGTAAAATTTATTTATTCTTTTTTCGGCCCACAGCCAAAATATACAACAAGAAAGCAAAATATACATATCAATTCAAGCTGTGTAAGTGCAGTTCATCTGCCAATAGTTTGTTCACGTGAAGGTTCCGGCGTGAGCAACGCAGAAACTTGAACGTCTAATCACTGAACTAAATAGCCAAAGAGAGTAGCTTGAGAGTGGGTCTTTTGGCTCAACTTTCTTGCATTTAATTTCGATAAAATCGACATAAAATCTTTAACAACAATCGGCTCAAAATCACTAACACTGAGTAGTCCAATTGGCACTCATTAAATCTAATATGAACATAAATAGATCATATGGAAAAAGATAGGGAAAGGGTAGCGGGGAAAATTGCAAAATCGTTGCAACAGTTGAAATGAATAGCCATTGGAAAAAGATTAATCCGAACTACTAAAATCATGAAAAATAATGTTTTAAATAATATATAAGAATTAAATAAATGATGTTGTATTGAGACGGAAAATATGGCAGAACGCTGCGCAAATTTTCGAAAATAGTTAAAAAATTTATCATAAAACTGTAAAATCAGGGCGGAACTCTGCTCAAAATTTCCGAATCAAATAAAATACTTATCAAAAATCGCAAAATAAAAGTAGAATACGGCACAGTAATTGATAGAATATCCGGATAAGACCGTAAAATAAGGGCGGAACGCCACTCAAATTTTCCGAATTAATTAAAATACTTATCGAAAATAGTAAAGTAAAAGTGGAATGTTGTTCAATTGTTATTATAATATCCTTATAAAACTGTAAAATAAGGATGGATTACGGCTAAATTTTTATATAAGCAAAGTATATTTTTTTAAGCCGAGGAATAAGGACGAATCCCTACACAAAAATTTGATAATAATAATGATAATAGTAAGGATAATGGTAATTATAATAATAATAACAATAATAATAATATTAATAATAATGATAATGAACATAATAGTAATGGTTGTAATGAGAATAATAATAGTAGTAGCAGTGATAATGGATTAGAATAATACATATAATAGTAACAATGATAATAATTGTAACAATGATAGGGAACATAGTAGTTATAATAGGGATAAGGGTAAAGGAGATACTGTGTGAATATTTAACATAACAATGGGTGTACAGGTCATAGAATAATCATCAACATGGATGACGATAAGAAGGACTATGGGAATGGACATAACAACGAATGATATGAGAGTATAGGTTAACCTTTAGAGGAGATAGGAGACTAATGGGACTTAAAAATCGAAATCGAGAACAGGCCTTCTATCGGCAGCTCGTTGGACCCATGGATTGTTCGATCAATTATGGCATTAGCAATAGCGCTCACTTTTTGCGGACGATCCACCCACTCGAACACAGTTCCAACGTTGCTTAGCAACGGGTGCCGAGTGGTAAGCGAAAGATATTTGTATGGGGTTGTCTGGGTAACAACCATATAGTTTTAGAATATCAACACCCAGAAACCCACCATATAAATTTGGGGCTCAGCCAGGATTGAAAGTCGTTTTCTTTGTAAAATCAAACGACACGAAAAAAATAACAGGAAGCAAAAGCCAATTGAAAAGAGGAAATAACGAACATTTTGTTGGAATTAAAATCATTTCTTAGCTAAACAACCAAAAGAAACCAAAGTAAGAATCTATTTGTTAAACAGAAATGTCAGAACGACATTTTCTCGGACCATGGAAAGATGATGAACTAAAGAATTGAACTTAACAACAAACGATGGAAAACGATCGACTTATCTACGATACAACAAACAATGGAAAACGGTCGACTTATTGACGAGAAAACAGTTCGATGAAACAAATTGCTCGCCCATCAAATACAAATTTGGGGCTCAGCTTCTTTAATGGTAATAATCAAAACAAATAAAGTTAAGAAACAACAGAAAGTGACCAGAGGATACAAAATGCAAAAATCGAGTTATTAAACAGAAAATGTCAGGGTAAGAATAGAGCTTAATAGCAAATTATGGAAAACGATCAAATTACCTACAAAATAAGAAATATGTTAATGAAACAAATGACAAGCCACCACATACAAATCTGGAACAATAAGAAAAGAGAGACTCTCGGAAAACCATGGAAAACGATGGACTTGTCTACAAAACGAAAAGAAACAAATGACTCGACCACCGAGTAAAAATATGGGAACTCAGCAATGAACAAAGTGAACAACATACAAGATTTTTGTTAAAAACAATAACAAGCAAGACAACGTTGGGACTACATTGAACAACTAACAATTTGTAAAACATCAACAAAAAAATTTAAAACGAGTTAGTAGCTACCAAACGGGAGAAGCAAGACATTTGAAAGTAACCACCAAGAGGATATTCAGACAATTGCAGAAGGAAATAAATAGAAGGAAATAAAACAAAAACTATGAAAAACGACCAACTTATCCTCATTGAAAGCAAACTAACGAGTGAAAGAAAAACAGAAAGAAAATAGCAATGCGAAATAAAAAGCGGAATACTTTGGATAATCACTCGAAGCTGAGATCTAATGATTATTTTAAAACGGAAAACAAATGTCAAAGAAAATTAAGAAACTACAAATATTCTCAGGAGCACCCTCAACAGAGCATGAATGACGATTCTAGATGGAAACAGATAACGATCAAAAACAATAAATGTTGGGACGGAATTTCACCGAAAAGCAGACAGATAACAACTGGAAAATATTGACAGAAACTTTGGAAAACGAGTAAAAAAAACAGGGAAACTAGAAACACAGAGTATGGACTTTTATAAACGGTAGAAGATGAATTCACTTAAGAGCAACCAGAAAGTGAGTGATATAAGGGACAGGAACACCGTCAAGATTGCTGGCAAAATATGGAGAAAAATCAACAAGAGAAAAGTAGATAATGTCACGAAATAAACAATAGTTACTGGAGATCCACGAAAATTAGATAGTATCGTTATAAATAAATTAAGAAGGAGATTAAGTATATTAAATGTTCTAATAATATGAAATAAACTTGCAAAAGAGAATAACAAAATCATAACAGATAAAACAATAACAGATAGCCTTAGAAAATACATGAACATAGTTGATCAAAAATGGCGGGATGAGTAAAAATAGAGAATGTAAAATATGACGAAAATGCGAAGGAATTTTTCACCAGTTTAGAAAGCCCATGATGACGAGTATTGTAATGAGAGAGGAAAATATCAGTATATTTAAATAAACTAAAATATTAGATACATAAAAATTTCAAAAGTGAAACGATTCAACAAGAAATGGTGGATAAAAATTATCAATATCTGTAAAATAGAAATTAAGGAAACTAGAAACCATAAATAAAAATAAAGTTAATGGGTATGTTGTATAAATCAATGGAAATCATGGTGTAAATATCATACAAAACAGTATAAGTAAGAATAAAAATATAAAAAATAAATAAAATAAAAATAATAAAAACAGGGAAAAGGTGGAAATCACGAGTTTAAAAGTGATTAGAAAAGGGGAAACCACAAAAATGCGGGTCGTGTAAATATCGTGTAAATAAATTCCAGAACCATGTAAATAATAATTGGATAGGAACAGCGGTAAGAGTTCGTAAAAAATCGGAAAAATAGAAATTACCGGAGTAATATTGTTTCGAAATAAGACGGGATAACAAAGTCAGTTAAAATAATTTTAAACGTAAAAAACGATTAATTAAAAGTAAATTAGTTAAAGATAAAAATTATTAACGGAAACTCATAAAAAAAGGTTGCAACGATTTCTAGCCCTTACTCCTAAATAATAAAGTTAATGAGAAATTGTAGCGGAAGTAACGAACAATCGGTCGAGTGAATTTCAAAAGACATGAGGCTAAGCGAAGCCAAATTAGATAATAAATGAGAAAGAGATAATCGATAAAGTTAGAGAAATTGACGAAAAGATAATCCAGATGATAGAGAAACTTAGGCGTGAATAAAAGGAAATTTTCTGTTGTAAATGAAATGAATAGGTAGCAATGAGCGTAGATGAATAAAATGATGATGCTTGTCACAAATGAAAATAAAGGATTGGAAGTAATAATGAATTACGAAAATAATAGCAATCAGAGAAAAATGATGATTGAAAACGAGTACGATAAGTTGAGATAAATAATAATAATAAATGAGACAACAATAGCAACCGAAAAGTGTAAAACATACGAAAAAAGCCGAACATTTCATGAAAGCCGTTAAAAGTAAGATTTAAAAATAGAGCTATCAAAACGAAAGTACTCTTATTCCGATGGGAAACCCTGAGTAACTCGAGGAGAGGAAGGTAGTAGGATCCGTCGCAAATGTTGGGGAGTTTCTGGCAAGAGATTGATCACCTCTCTGGGGAACAAACCAACGCGATTACTACAATTTTTGAATTGGGAAAGTGAAGGGGAAATTAAAAATCAAAATCAAAAATTGAAAAAATGCGCATTATTTAGACGCCGAAGGTGAGAGAGCCAAAAAGTCTCGCAAAGGGACCTAAGAATATTTTTTCACTAGCTGGTGGTAAGGCACCAGAGGACAGCGGCGGACTGTTGAGTTCAGGATGTTATGAGCCAAGGGACTGGTAGCGCTGGACCGCTCGATAAACAACCCGGATACCCACACCGAGTAACGACCGAGAATTTATATAATGCTGGGTACGGACTCGATACACAACCCGGATCCCACACCGAGTATCGAGGACACCAAGCGGTAGGTGAGATGTGAACTAACCGGTAAATGGTTCATACTCGAAAGGTCCTACTAAGGATCAGATTGAGGCAGCCAAGCAGAGCTGGAAATCTGACGCGGGACGAACTGACAGTAAACGGAAATATTAAGAATTACAGCGCCCAAATTTTCTTCCTTTTCTGTTCACTATTCGAGAAATCAAGTAAACCGCTTTTGGAACTTGGTTGAACGTCTAGGCTTTTCCGTTCTTTTATATTCTTCGAAGTACACAACCCGGATCCCACACCGAGTACTGAGGGAATGTTTTTTGATAATTTACCCAGCAAGGAGTTTGGTACAAAAACCTGGATCCCACACCGAGTACTGAACATCCGAATGGCGGTGAAATAAGCGTAACCGGATAAATGCGCTATCAAGAGACGACCATGGATTAAGAGTCAGTGTGAGGCCCCAAACTTGTCCACCAGACAAGGCACCCAACAGGTCACAGACGGAAACTCAAATCCGGATAGATATAGAAGGCCAAAGAGAGCCAGTAAAGATATATTTAGTTAAGAGAGACATAGAAGGCCAAAGAGAGCCAATAATAAGAATAAATTATAAAGGCCCATAGAGCGCCAGCGCATAGAGATTAAGAAACCTTTTTTGGACAAATTATGAAGAGATTAAGGAGAATAGTTAACAAGACGATTGTTGATATGATTGTGATGATTTATTTGATAAAAATAGTTAATTGATAAGAAAATACAGATAATTGATGCGACTATAAAGATAATTTATACGAAGCAAATAGATATTGGATACGAGTTATAGATAATTCAAAATAGACTTAAAAATCAAAAGACAAAAAATTAAAAAGATAAAGAAGTTGACGCAGCGGAAAGAATTAAAATAAGAAAAAGCAATGAGAATAATACGATAAAGTTAATGCGAAAATTTATGTAGAATAATATGTACTAGAAGTGTCATTTATTTTTAGATAATTGACAAGGAATAAAGAGATCAAGTAAACGACGAATAATAGAGCCGCTAGACTAGAACTAAATCAAGAAAACGAGTAACGAGAAACCGGAATCAAGGAAACCATTGAGTAAAGAAACTGAGAATATACCGAAACGAACGGAGAACAAGGATAAAGAAAATAGATCATTTTATTGGAAGTCAGAGAAAGTGAAAAGCAGCAACGGATAGAAAATTTAATACAGTAGCACAGAAAGTATCAACAGACAACCAATATTAATGAACTCTACACGGAAAGTAAGAGAAGAAATGATAATCTGTTTTATTTGCGATCAAACTGATCATATGTCAAAGAATTGTCGAATGAGAAGAATGCAAAGTCAACACAAGCCATATCAATTCAAGAAAAGTCCACAAAATAACCCAACACAAGAGATTAGACATTTAAGAGATATGACGATAATGAGGATAACCACAAGATTCGAGAATAGAACCTGTTACAACTGCAACCTAAACGGACATGTAGCTGCAAATTGTCCAATAGGGAGAAAATCGAGACAACCAAAACCGAACAATTATAGCCAAAGTATACAAAGCAATCAAATACAAGAGATTGAGCAATTTAGGAGGTATGATTCAACGAATATCCGCAAACAATCAAAAACAACGAAGTAATACGAGGAGAAACATGAATGATGTTCGATGTCAATGGACCATAAAATATCCGGAACAGCAACAAATTGAATGGCAGAGATTATAGAGAGAGGAAACCCAAGAAATTTGACAAGGACGGATGAACAGAAATCAAAAATCAAGTAGAAGCAATATGTCGAGAATAGTCAATACAAAAGAAATCCACACTGCGGAGGATGATATGACAATAAATAACGACAAAGAGATTGGAGTAATTAAGAGAGATGAAACTCAAGAGGACAAAATAAAATCAGAGCAAGAATTGAGCAGAGAAGAAAAAATAAAGATAACACAAGAGTTCACCATAGAAGAGAAAGACAAAAGACGAAATAGCAACGAAAACAGAGATAAAAAGATATCAGAAAAACAAAAACAAATATCAAAATCAGACGGTTCTACTACAAAAATCGAAAAGAGAGCCGATAAGGAAAGCGAAAATAAACATATTACAACAAGGGCTAAGCAATAATGAAAAGGTCAAGAAAGAGGAACTTCAAATAAACGTGAAAAGTAAAGTATTGGAGTCAAAATCTATACCAATAACAGGGGACAATATAGGAATAGAAGTGACGTCAATCGAACAAGAGGTAATAAATATTTTAATAGTTAAAAAAAATTTTCAGAGGGAGAACTAATCGAAAAGAGAATCCAAAAGCAACAAACGAGAAATCTGAATATGCAAGACAGATAAAAAAACAGTCAGTGAATTGATAATTGAGACAAAAGAAGATGTAATTGACGAACTCAGCAAAACAACCCAAGTGAAAAGGAAAATTACAATACAGCATGGATATACACAACAAAACAAAATTAAGAAAATCACAACGAACGAAGAAAGCATTTGGACAATCAATACGAAAGCTAACGAATAATCAGGTGAAACAGAAACGAGAATATAACGAAATCCACGATGCTAGGTTGAATTACCGGAAACAGATGGAAACAATCATCAAGATAACTAATAAAATAATGTCGAAATGGACCAGAAACAAGAATGCTACCGAGATATCAGAAGGAGTAACAAAGATAATCACGAACTACACAAAAGGCTCAGAATCAACAGCAGAAATCAGCATCCTAAAGAATAGAATGCCAATATTATTCACAATAATGGACATAGCGGGTAATACACTACTACACCATACCATAGAGAACGAAAATGAAGAACGAAAGATGGAAATTATCGAGACAATGAACCAATGTGGACAACATACAAATATCAGAATTGAGAACGGACAAACACCCATGATGATTGCAGTGTCAACAAAAATTCTGAGGGAGTTATTAAAAACAGGATCGACTCTAAATGAGAAGAACAATAAAGGAAAAACAATGTTAAATTATATTATGATGTCGCGAGTACCAAGCGCAATAGAGTTCTTTACGATAAATGCAATTCAAGAAGACATCGAAATAATAGACAAAAATTTAAATCCAATCCTTGAAGCAATCCAGGGAGGATACGATGAAACAGCAGCAAAACTCATCAAGTGGAGAAAAATAAAATCCAATAACGAAATCATAGACGTAAATAAATTCCAAAGCAATAAAAATATATTACTAAAAAGAGCAATAAATTCCGAGTATGCATCACCTAAGACGGTAAAAGCTTTGTTAAAGAGAGGAAAAATAAAGTTCACGGACAATAAACGAGAACCTGAGAGAATAGGGTCCTGAAAAGAAGAATTAGAAACCTTGGTAGGAGAATGGCACCGGATACAATGAAAATCTAGCGGTAGAAAACAAGAAATTGATGACATCAGAAATGGAAGAAAAATGATAATCAAAATATACGAAGAGATAATCAAAGAAATAAGTGTCGAGGACAACAGGATTGAGAAGGCTCGTTGTAATAAAAACCAGGGCAAAAAGGACGACAAGGACAAAGAGAGGAAAAAAGAAGATGATAAAGAAGAGGGAGAAAACCGAGATAGTAATAAAAAGCAAAATTCAGTAGCATACAAGAAAATAAGACAACCACCGCCACTAATAGAACCACTCAAGTGGCCAAGCAAGATCGATATATATCAAGTAACTAACGAGAGATGCGGAGGGATACGCACTTTGTATTTAGAGAGTATAGAGTAATAAATAGTCAGGAGTGTGTATATAATGTATATAATAGATATGTTTATATAGTAATGTATAAAAGTGGTATATAAATATTATATGGAACGAGTATAAATAATATCCGATAGTATATAAAAGTAGTATATTCAAATTTAAATTCAAATTCAAATTCAAATTCAAATTCAAATTCAAATTCAAATTTCAATTTTGAGTTCTTCTCAAATGGAAATTGAAATTTTAAGTTCTACTCAAATTAAAATTCAAATTCAAATTCAAATTCAAATTTAAAATATGAGTTCTACTCAAATTCTAATTCAAATTCTAATTCAAATTCTAATTCAAATTCAAATTTAAATTTAACGGTTCAAATTTAAAGTTGACGTTTGTTAAGAGCATAACTCAGTAAACAAAGCAGAATTCGTGTTCATGTCATCTCTGAAACGTTAATTAAATTTCGTCTCGAAATCATCTAAGAATAAAAATTTTCAAAACTCTAGTTTAATCAACAGAAAATCGAGCAGATTCCCTAACCAATGTACCACAAAAATAGCTAACACAAAGAAAACCACAGAACAGATAATGGATAAGCATGGCAAACATCAATTTGGAATTCAGAAGACAATTTACATTATACAATCAGCAGATCCGGATACGCTTCAAGAAAACATTAAACTTGAGGTGGCAAAATGTCCAGAATGTAAATCTACTGTTTCATCACCCATCTAATGTGAATATGGAATATTAGAGGTCCAAATAAATTGGAAAAAATTAGCAGTAAATGTTATACATTACAATGAATTTATTTTTCTCACAATCATTGATTGTGGACCCAGCAGGTTTGCGATGTGGCGTAAATTGTAGGGAGAAGAGTCTTGAAACGTCAGTAAAAATCTTGAATGAGCGTTTTGGGAGAGAGAAACCCAATCTGAGCTACTTACGGATAATGGAACAAGCTTCATTCCAAAGCTTTTCATCAACTTATGCCACAAATGGGATGTAAAATTAGTATATAAGTTTACGTGCAAACCTGATGGTAATGGAATTATCAAAATAAACCACCGAACCATCAAAGGCCGTGTTACGAGAAGCCTCTCAGTTCCTCGTGACATTGTATTTTGGTAGAATGTAGTCGCTTTAGATGACATTGACCGATGTATTAAAAATTATATAAACATTAAAAATCTAATAAATAAGATATAAAAGTAAAGGGAAACAATAAAAAAGAATAAAAACAGAATAAAAACTAGAAAAATCATCAAAAGTTGCTAAATTGGATTTAAATTTATAGTAAACGATTCAATTTAGTTAATTTATTGAATTTTAGTTTATTAATAACAATTTTATTAACAATATGTTTGAATTTAGAAGGTTTTCTTTAATTATAATTTGTTTTTATTCAAAGCACTCATAACAATATTTACAAACATAATCATAAATTTAGAAAATAATCATAAATTTAGAAAATAATTGATTCATTAGCGGTTAACTGACTAACCTATTTGCATAAAAAATGTACACAAGCCGCGCTCAGATAAATCCCACTATAAAGCAAGGTGATACGTAAATCAACTTATTGGATTTTATTTTTTTGAAAAAATCAATGGAATTCAGCAGTTTTTGAAATGACTGCAAAGTAAATGATTTTTTAAAGTTATATACTTAAAGTTCGCGGAGTTGAATTATAGGGAAATGACATCATTATTCAAGCTTTTAAATATAACTTTTAAATTCATACTTGTTTCGAGCGTAAACTATGTATATTTGATGTGTTTTAAATGTTATTGCATAGTTGGTTGATAAATATGAGATTTGTGGACTAATTTATTTTGTTTTTTGGGAGGATGAAATTATTTAGCTAAATAATTTGTAATTTTTTAAAATTTCTTATTGATTGTTTAAATCAACAGTTTAATATCATAAAACATTTAAAACAAAGTTATTATAAAATATTTGGTCAAAAACTAAGGTTTTAAATTTTTGTTTATCTGGCACGACATCCGATAAAATTTGGGTGCGCAAAATCCAAATGGACGAAAAATTATTAAATATAATCTATTTAACAATAAATAATATAAAAGTATGAGAAAGTGTGGAAAAATACAAAACTTATGTAAACATAAAATAAAAACATTTAATAAGAATTGCAAAACATTAAAAATTAGCAAAATTGAGCAATTTCATCAAATTAGCTCCAAATTCTTCAAAAACGCTTATATCCTAGAAAATAACTATGAGAATTAAGCCTGAAATGTAATTAGAAACTTTGTAAACCAGGAGAAAAGTGATGAAATATGGTAAAAACGTGTAGGCGTTTTGTCTTACCTCATCAAAACCATACTTGTAAAACCTCTTATATAAGTCGATGCCAGATCAACACAATTTAATGATATTTTCTTATAAAGATATTGAAAATTTCTAAAAACTTTTAAACAAGCCTTGGATAAATCATAAAAGTGAGAAGTTTGTTTTCTTTTATATTATTATTATTACTACATTAATTCATGTTTAAAAAATTATGGAATGAATTTTATACAGGGGCTGTAGATTGTATTTTGGAACTGAATTTACCTTTTTATGGAATTTTTATGCTCTACATATGTAGAATTTTAATGGGTTAAAAGAGTCAAACGTTCATTTTCGAATTATATGCTTTAATTGAATTATTTTTTTTGTTTTATTCCTTTTTGTTGAATTAACTGAAAATAAAACAGAATCACACCAAATTGGCAAAAGATATATCTAGCTACAATATATTTCGACTGATTAACAGTCATCGTCAGGTACTTTGTCTTGAACTTTAAACTATTTAGAGAAAATCATTATAACTTCAACAAATTTCTGCTTTTAAATTCTCAAATTTCTCATTTTATCAAAAATTTTGCTTTTTTTTAAAATCACAAATTTTTCAAAATTTAAAAACTTTAATTTTACAAATCTTACAAAACAGAGACTTTTACAAAATTTATGTAAAATTTTACACGAAATAGTTAAAAAAAAATTTTACCAAAACTATTTTACACTCAGTTTCATCCTGCATCAAAAAATTGCGCTTACTAATATCAATCAATTACATCGGTCGACTGTGATCGAAATTTGTTTAAGTAATAATGATTTGTTCTAAATAGTTTAAAGTTCAACACGTACTATTGTTATTATTGTTAATGATTGTTATCATTTAATCTTTTAAATTACCAATTATATGAACACATGCATATAAGTTATAAAAATGAAAAGCAACTAACTAGTCTAGAACTAGTACTTTGGTGTGGGAGGTACCCGTAGTGAATGGTGGTTCGCCGTGTCAGATTTCCTTTCCAGGAGCCTCAGCGTTAGACCCTCGGTGGAAAGCGATTGGTCATGAGGAAGATCTAAATAGTACTCAAGAATAATAGAAAAATACATGACTTAGAAAAAGAAAGAAGAGTAACGAACATTGTTAGAAAGCATAAATAATATTAGTCTATGCTTTAGTGATCGAACCAGTAATCAATTATTAATTATCAAACCCTGAAAATGCTTAAATGAAATAAAATTTTACGAAAAAGAATTTGATTATTTCTTTTAATTCTGAAAGAAGGAAAACAAAAATGTTTATACATATTATTAATTTGAAAAGATTCTTTGGAAGCTGAATCAGGTTCACGATGACCAGAATTACCTAGTTCAAACATCGGAAGAAACAATTGCGGGTGAACTATTTTAGAATAATACTAATAATCATTGAAATTTACTATTAATTGAAAATATTGATTTAATGTATTGCTAGAATCGTTGTCCTTATTTCTTAACTATCAATTAATTTTTATGATCATTTTGAATTTATTAAATTTCTTATATCGAGGAAAAACAGCCACTCGAAAATCCATCGAGAAAATAAGACGGAGCTCAAAGAAAAATTCATATTGATGACTATCTGAAATCCGATACCATATTATGCATTTTAATAAATCATATGACATAATTGTGTTTTAAATTATTGATTTCGACTATTTATTCTTTTTTCATTATTATACTAATTTAATTAATATTTTATTATTATATTCCCATCACCGAAAGAGATTTCTGTCAAAGGAGAAGTGATTGAGCAGGTTCGCAATATACCGATGCCGGTTGCCCAAAAAGGGAGAAATGTTCAAAAAATTGAATTTGTTCCTGAGAGAAACTATATTGTTTTACTAATTACATTTATTCTTAGTTTACTTTTAATGAGTTTTCTTAAATAAAATCTTACAAGTAATATCTAACATATAAAATGTTGAATCTTGAAATAAAAGTTCATTTTTAATTTTTTATGTAAAAATTTACTTTTTAGTTTGAATGTTGTTTATTTGAGTTAATGTGTATTTAGTTTTTTTTGGCGGAATTGTAAATTTAAAATTTGGTTTGAATTATGGTTAAGGTTGGAGGATTTGTAGTTTGAATTATTTTTAATAAATTAAATTGCTAAAAATAAAACGAATTTGTCTTATAAAACATATTTTAAAAATGTTTCATATGATCGATGATTATTTATCTATTAGTGATTTTAGTAGTGAATCAGAAGAATTTTCAGCGGAAATTATGAACATTGATATGTATAGAGAAAATGTTTTAAAAAATCCTCATGATTATGATTCTAATTGAAAGTTAATTAATGCACTAAAACATTCAGAAACTATGATTGAGGCAAGAGAATCAAGAGAAACTATGCATATTTATTATCCATTGTCCCCTGAAATGTGAATTGATTGGATCAATGATGAAAAGTCTATTAATTTAAACAAAGATTTCATACGTGCTTTATTCATTTGTGCAATTGAAGATTATAGAAGTGTCAATGTATAGTTTGAATATTGCTAATTTATGTTAGGATATTTAACTGATAAAGACGAAATTAGACAATGTTTTGAAGTTGCTAGTGCTCAAGTTGGAACTCATTTAACCAAAGAATATTTAATATGGGGATTTATCTTATTGATGAAAAGTCACCTTTTGTAGAGGATGGTTTTAATGAACAAAAGGAACGAATACATAAATTATATTTAAGACAATTATCTCTCTTTTTACAAAGTAATGATGAAATATTAAAAGAATTTCTTGAGTGGAATCAAGAGAATAAGGAATGGGAAAATCAAATCCTAATTAAAATAACATCAAAGTAACGAAAAAATGTATTTAAATAAATAGAAATAAATCAAAAAAGAAAATGAAATACCCATTAATTTTTATCGATACATAAATTTCCAAATGCGACGAAAAGAAAGAATTTCCATTTTGGGTTGCGAGCCGTGAGGAATTTATAAACCAAGATTTAATCAATAAAAGCAGAGAAAAATAATGAAAATTTCTCACCATGAGTTGGTAGGCACAATTATGAAATTCCGTTCTATTTTTAGAACGGAATTTCTTTGTTTAATTGATAAAATGTTATTGACCTTTTTTATGAATTTGGGGGATGAAGATGAAATTCAACGCTTTAATTGCAATTTTGCCTTTACATATGTTATTTGATTTATATCTCAAAGTATCACCGCAGAAACGAAAATACCAAATTGATAACAATAAAATACAATCGTTACAGGATCTCGTATAATTCGTTTATCTTAACATTTTCGATATTGTTTTAACATGAAATTGATGACAGATGGACGCAAATAAAATTAGCGTGAATACCTTTTATGGTACCTCGTATACCCAAAAGTTTTCTTGGGGATTAGCAGTCATTACAATATGGCTCACCTTTTACTAGAAACCAACCATTAGAAAACATTTTCAATTCTGTTGGGCCAAAACACAAACGGCCTTGTAAATGTTTAAATGAATCGGTAACACACATGCAAATATAACACGCAAATTTAAAATTCAAACCTATACAAACACCAATTAAACCTATTAAAATATGAGAGAAAAACAATTACATATAAAATAATAAACATAAAAATAAATTAAAATAATAACAAAAAAGCAACAAGATCCGCACGATATAAATATAAACATAACACGAAAACCCAACAAATTCGACCGAAATTTGATAATTTAACAAAAATGTAAAATTTCATGAAAATGAAATTTAAATCAAAGAATTTGAATTAGAAATAATTCAATAAAAATTTCAAATAAAAATTATCAAATGAAATTAAAAAGTAATAAAAATTAAGATTAGAATACACTAGAAAATAGCAAGGTCGAATTTTGTTTTACTAAATCAAAAAGAACACGCGAGGTTAAGGACAAAAAATAGGTATATATACCGATTCATTTTTACACAATTTTAATCATCATCGTTTTACTAATAAAACAGCTTTTTAAAAATCTATATGTTTAGGTGAGTGAGAGTTTTATTTGGAAACTCTCTCCACGTCGCGTCCTCGCAACCTCGGTAGAGCTCTGCTTGGATGTCGGCGTGGGGGAGAGTAATATTTTTGTATGATTTTCGTTATGGACAAGTACTTTGTTATATTGTTTTTAATATTAATAAAATATTTATAAAGCATAAAACCATTTCGTTTTCATTAATTATTCGTTTTTTTTGTCGAGATTTTTCCGGCCCACAGCCGAAACACATTACAAGTCAGTAAAATCATACACATTATTCAGATTCGTGTAAGTGCGTGGAATATCGCCAATGATCTGTACCCGTGAAGATCCGGCGTGCGGAATGCAGGGATCGGAACGTCAATATTATTCCGTATAGAAGAAGGGAGAAATAAGGAAGTGGTCTTTTGGTTACTTCCTCGTTTCTCAATTTCTTTAAAATCGACCTAAATTACTCTACACACGGCTCAAAATTATCACATCAAGTAGTCCAGTGGGCACTCATAAATTATAATATGAACACAGTGCGACTAAGGTCAATTGAGGGAAGGTAACGGGGCATTATAAACGAAATCGTTGTTATAATTCTTGAAATTAATTGTAAATTTAAATAATATTATAAAGTTAGATATTCATAAATTGTAAACGCGGAGCAATAATTTAATCGACAGTTAAAAAAAATGAAACGATCCCTCCAAACTTTTGACCATTAATAATCTCGAGTTGATCATACGAACCCAAATAAACTATAAATCCAAATAAAGATTATGAAAGAATAAAAATGAAACTCTAAAATCGTCATAATTAATTCCAACCTACTAACCGCCACCCAAGGGGCATAATCTAATGGATAATCATAGAAAATTCGAATTGAACTAGCTTTAATAGAAGTAGAGTATATCAAAATCCACTAAAACAACCCACATAGGTGAAAAATAAAATCCGTTATTAAAATCCACGAAAAGTTCAGGGCGAATAATAAGATTTCCCATTGGTTCCCACAGGTTGAAGCTAAATAAATTTTTTTTTATTATTCCTAAAGGTACTAAGAATATAATTACGAAACCATACCCGTGATTAATAGAAGCCACTGGTACGTCCCGAACGCCTAAGGAATATAGTTTCCAAATCTTCACCATTAGTAAAACAACCGAAAGAGACACCCTTAAAAAATCTGAATCGAAATGTTATAAAATTGAATTCCGTTTACAACCAAGAAGACAGATGTTCATCAGTTTTCATAACCTAGAAATTAACTATCCCGTATAAGGTTCCGCTCACCAACTCGAATTTGGAATAGCGTTAAAGATTTTCATAATGTCCATAAATAATTCACTAAAAAGGGTTAAAAAATCGATAACTAAAAATATACGTATTACTAGATACTAATTTGATGATGTTGACCAAAACTTTCATCCAAATCCCTGATTCCAACAAGACGAATCTCTAAATAAAATCAATAAAATCAGACGTAATTAAAATAAACAAACCGGATCGTTAGGCACCCGATCGAATTATTACAATACTTAGCATAAACATTCATAGTCCACTGCAAAATCCATATTGGTTTCAATTTTTCACTGAATAAATAAGACCACCGGAAATTCATCAATTACTTACCACTATCAGACACGGTGTGCCAATGATTACAACAGTAAGCATGTACGAGACACACCCACCCAGTCGATTTGATAAAAGTGCGTCAACAATCACCATTCAAACAGAAATTTTGGAATATTATAACAATATGAATTCTCAACCAACTCTGAATGATGAGGAGACCTCGGCTAGGGTACTCAACGAAGATGCAGTAATGAATCTGGATTTACAAACTAAGGGTAAGGATTTCATGTAATATCTTTGGTTATTAAATGACAAATAGTAATAATTAGATAAATACTTAAAGAGTTCTATTTAACTACAAATAAGTTTTACATTATTTTAATGATATTCCTATCACCCCTGATTTTTTAACAGCATTATTAATTACGAAAATTATTCCACCTATTGTCTTTGTAATAATACCTCATCAATCATTTCCCTATTATTAACCCGATTATTAATCTATTCGATTTAATCCATTAATATTATTACTCTTCATTTTTTGACATCACGACTCTCAGTATAATTTACTCACCCTATTATATTAATGTCAGTTTTTTTTTCTTTTTTCCTTTTTAATTATCATCATTACCATCAATCCCAATAGTTAACTGGTTGGGAGTACCTGTGAATAGATAACATAAATATAAGCCTCACTGGAGTGTAACGGTAGGAGCTATCATATTATCGTTACCAGGAACATCGAAACTAGGGCAATTGTGCTTGAATTGAGAAGCTAGCGTTGAGATTCCGTAAATATCAGTATTCAGCGCGTTGGAGAGAAGATCCATGCAAATCCAATTTCGAACCTTATCACAACCACATCCTACCGATCTCTAAATCCATACACTTTAAGAACAATTAACCATAATAATTTCACCCCGATTGATTTCGATTTTTATGCCGCATAAAAATTTTCATTAAATAAATCAAACTATCAAAATTGGGTAAGCATGATGAATTCCAGAATTTCTGCGATATTTAGCTAATAATCTTTGATCGGATTTACTTCACGGATTTCAACTCGTCATAATAGTTAATGAATTGTTCTTAAGAATACTTTTAACCAATTTAATTTACCTAATCAGAAATGTCATCAAAATATTTCACTTGTAGAAACATCAGGAGCTCTCAAGTGGGTCCCCACTGGCATTGCAGAAGAATGGAGACAGGCTCGGCGACTACTATGGAGAGCAAAGGGCTACGAGGAGCCATCTCCAAGAGGACCCAGTCAAAAAATTGGCCAGATGCTGGGAATGGACCAGCAATTACCAGTGGCTGATGAGCGAAAGGACGAACAATATCCGGCCCGCGAGATTCTAGGACATGCTCGTGAACTACTCGACCGACTAGAAGCACACCAAAGACAAGTAGATCTTCACGTGGTCCGGATCAGGCAATACCTGGCCAACGTGGAAGATGACGTCGCTGCGGGGAGAATTCTGGAAGCTTATAGCGAGGCGCCGCCGCCCAAGCACGGACCGGTGCGGAATACAAGACGACCCGTATTCGTAGTCTCGGGTTGCTCGGCGAAAGAATGGTTGGAAAAATCCCTGGAACAACTATGATCATCCGGACCGGCGATTGTAAATTTTTGACAAACATTAGTATAATAAAAATAATTGCCGGAGTTTTCAATTTTTTTTGATTTGTTTTCCTAGAACATTTGTACTCATGTTTAAGTTAACTATATATGTAGAAAGATTGAGTCAATTAAAGATTTTATATAGATATTGGATATTATAGAATGGAACCCTTGCGGATATTGCAAACCGAACTCGCCCATGCCCGGAAGGTTAACAAGGACCTTCACGATCAGATCATTCAGCTGACCGCAGAAATACAACAAACAAAGGCCACCTGGATGGCACCCCAAAAGGCCAAGGTGCTTTACCAACGACTCACTGCCGCCCAAAAGGGGTGGGCAGACAAAAGGCAACTCAATCAAAACCTAAAGACCAAAGTGAAGGGGTTAGAAGTGGCCTTATCTGCTTGTCAAGAGGGAGCTGCGGTAACGTACCCTCTTGTGTTAGCCCCCGCCCAACTGGCTTAACGGGAGGCAACGGTCACCCCAACAACAACCGTATCTTCGACCCCGACAACCATTTCAAACAGCTATCGTTCAGAACGCAAAGAGCTGGCCAAAAGACGAGCCACACGATTGCGGAATTCAACCCAGACTACGAACTGAATCTAAATCTTACCCTGTGTAAAAGTGATATGCACCTGTATTAAATCTTTGTCGTTGTTTGATCGTTAGTTAGTTTAATTTATATACTTATTAATTTGTTTCAAATCAGGAGTATGGGTAAATACAATTTACAAAACTCACCATAAAGAGAGAGGGACCTAATGACTTAAAGCAAGCACAGATCTTCTAACGATAGCTCGTTGAACCCAGGGATTGTCCGAGCAATTACAGCATTTGTAAAAGCGCTCACTTTTTGCGGACAATCCACCCACTCTAACACATTTCCAACGTTGCCTAGCAACGGGTACCGAGTGGTAGCTAGAAATATTTATATGGCGTTACCGGGGGGAATCATAAGAACATTTAGGCAAATATCAACCCCCAGTAACCCACCAATTCATTTTTGACGGGTATCCAATGGTTATGTTTATTATGCGAGATCTGGTGGGAATCCTTTGAAAGTGGCCCCCGAAAATCTTATTTCTTTTCACTAATCAGGTGCCAGCACATAGTTGGTTAATAAATATGAGATTTGTGAACTAATTTATTTTTGGGAATATGAAATTATTTAGCTAAATAGTTTGTAATTTTTTAAATTAACAGTTTAATATCATAAAAGAATTTAAAACAAAATTATTATAAAATAATTTTTTAAATGTCTACTTTAAAAAAAATCAAAGAATTATTTGGTTTTTGAATTAAATTAATAAAAAATATTTATTTTAAAGTAAATAAATTTGAATAATTGGTTTAAATTTATCTATAATCTGAATGATTTTGACTATCTTACCTGATGATAATAAAACTTTCGAAATGATTGTTTAAATAAAAAAAAATTATTAACATATTACCATTATTTATAATTAAAAAACCTTCAAAAATAATTTAATTAAAAATATTTGAAATCATCTCAACTGAAATAGAAATCAAGTCTATTTTCGCTTAATATACATTAAACAACTTTTTCGCTTCTGGCGTTTTTTACATTAACATTATTCTATTAAAAATGCTTGATTATTAAATAGATCACGGAAGTTTAATGTTATTTAATTCATATTTTCAATAGATTTCGATAGAACGAAAATTCAACAAATTTTTTATATATCCCAAATTAATATATTAATTTGTTTACTACGAGAAAGATTAGGAAAATTTTATTATTGAAATTAATTGAAGTACAAATTGTTCATTTTTGCATTTCTTTATAAATAAAAATTTCAAAAAAATTTTCCAAATATTTTTTAACATAGAAAAAATTTATGTAGGTCAACTTAAATTTTTTCAAAGTATTTTAAAACAGCCGAATTTTCGAAAAATTTATATAGAGCAATTCAGATTTTTTTTACGAAAATTCATACTGGAAATTATTAAATTTATAGTATATTTTAGAGTTTTAATTATTCTGAGGATTTTTTAAGAAACTTGAGCAAATAACTTTTCATTGACAATGGGATATTATCAAATGTCAACATTACTATGGGAAAAATTATCCCAAATTAAAAATATCCCAAAATTTAAAATCCTTAAAAATATTTTCCTCAAATCAAAAATTTCCCAAAATTTTCAAATTTGTTCAGAGTATTTAAAAACTTAGAAAAATTCTTACAAATATTTACGAATATATACAATACATTATATATTCTATAAATTCAAGACTATATCGACACTATGATTTGTTTGATGATTTTACGTCATCAAAAAATAAACTTTGATTTATACATTGAGATGTTATCATTCAACAAATTTCCCAACTCAAATTATCCCAAAATTATAAATCCCTAAAATAATTTCCCAACTCAATATACCCAAAATTTTCAAAAAATTTCCAAGTGTAAAAAAAAATTATAAATACCATGCACATTTATTAAAATTCTAGAAGTTTTGTAGTTTTAATATTAAATTTTTAATCATCAAAATGAACTTTGTTGGGGTTGTCGGTGAATTTGAATAGAAACTATTGTCGATCTGACTCCAAGCGTGCTTTTAAACAACCGTAAAGATCTCCAAACGATATAAACTTTATTGATTAATACACTTTATCTCCACTTTAAAATGACACATCGAATTATCAATCAATCACACTTAGTGCTTATTGTGACCCTTCGTGAATAGTAGCACTTTTCGGATCAATTGGCTTTACAATCACTTGACAACTGAGGTGGGTTTCTGAGATCGATAACTCTGATTTAGTTGCTTTGCATTGACCTTGCTTAATTTCTGTTTCAAGTTTCTGTTTAATTTCTTTTTGTCTTTCTTTGTCTTCTGCAATTGTCTTATTTTTTGTGTGTTTGATTTCAATTGTGCTTCCTTTTTATACTCCATCATCCAATAACACTTACTGCTGTCGAATAGAATTTCTGATATCTTTTAACACTAATTCCTTTTGGGCCTCTATAATCACTGACAACTGTCCAGATAAATCATTTTTAGAGGTGCCCTTTCACGGATTCCCAAACAACATTTCTTCCCTTATCTTGAAAGAGCTTTTGAAATAACGTGCAAATTTTCCTTTTGTTTTTGTTTTCCTAAATTTGCACTTGTTAATTATAAATGACCTTCTTTTATTTAATTGTCTGTTTTTATTGATTTTCTCTTATTCCCTTCTCTTTATTCGACATTTCTTTTTCATCCCCTTTTTATTAAGATCCAGAACCACATCTTAATCACTTATATTGTTTCCCCCAATCATTTTACATGTTTATTAATTATTTTACTCTATTATTTAGGTATCCTCAACATATCTCCTCTTTTTAAAAGAAATTCGTCCTCAAATTAAAAGTTTACACTCAATTCCATTTTGATCATGCTGTACAACTCTTTTTAACTTTATATAATTTCAATTATCAATAAAAATAACAACTGCTTTTAAAAAATTTCATACATCTTATTGTTTAAAAATTTAACATGCAAATGTTTAATGTAATTTTTTATGTTATTTATAAATTTCATAAAATTTGCGCCTATATCAATGAAATAAATTGAACGATCTCCACTGATTTACAAAAATATTTACAATACACTTTCAAAATTTTTAATTTCTTCACAATTTTCTGAAATCTAGAGTAGTTGAAGGTTTTGACCCATTGTAACTTTTTATCAACAGTTCCTACGATTATAGTTCTATGGTAATTTTTGATCATCTTATTATTCTACACAACATATCAAAAATTTAAGTTTTTGGCCAGAGTTTTGACCCTTTATAACTTTTTATCTAAAGCTTTGATGACTAAAGTTCTATTGGCAATTTTGCTTGTGTCGTCGATCTCTACAAACATATCAAAAATTAAAAATTTTGATCAAGGTTTTGACCCTTTATAACTTTTGACTCAGAAGTGAGACCGCCATACTTGTATAATAAATATTGTTCAGTTTCTCAAGCTCTACAACATATCAAAAATTAACATTTTTGAAGGTTTGACTCTTTATAACGTCTTATCCAAAGGTTGAAAAATCATAATTTTATCGTCCCTTTTGCCATATTATAGTTCTCTACAACATATCAAAAATAAATTTTTTTGCCCAAGATTTTGACCCTTAATAACCCTTGATCCAAAAATCTGTCAACCATAGTTCCATTGTAAAATTTTGCTCAGCTCGTCAAGCTCTGTAACATATCAAAAATTAGAATTTTCGAAGGTTTGACCCTTTATAACTTTTTATCCAAAGGTTGGAAGATCCTAATTTTATTACCACTTTTGCCATTTCATCGTTCTCTACAACATATTAAAAATAAATTTTTTGACCAAAGTTTGAGCCTTTTTAACTTTGAACCTTTAGAAAATATGACCATGGTTCTATTGGCAATTTTATTTAACTCATTCTTCTCTACAACATATCAAAAATTGTATTTTTGGTCAAGGTTTGACCCTTTACACCTTTGAAGTTCGATGAGATACGACTATAGTTCCATTGACAATTATACTCAACATATCAAAAATAAATTTTTTGGCCAAAATTTGACCCTTTGTAACTTCGAACCTTTAGAAAATACAACTATAGTTCAATTGGCATTTTAACTCAGATCATCGTTCTCTACATAATATCAAAAATAAAATTTTGGGTGAAGGTTTGACCCTTTGTAACTTCAAACCTTTAGAAAATATAACCATAGTTCAATTGGCATTTTTACTCAGCTCATCGTGCTCTACATAATATCAAAAATAAAATTTTTCGTAAAGTTTTGACCCATTAGACTTTTGAAGCTTGAATACATCTCATTACACAAATTTACAAAATATTTGATCATAACAGTTTAACTCAGAACAGTTCCCAATTACAATTATAATTCAATATTTTTCTGAAACATTTAAATATTGTCAATCATTCACGACTACAACCTTTTAATCATTTAAAAGTGATAAGTAATAAAAATTTCATCTACATACAAGTAGCTCAAATTCAAATTTAGCGTAAAAATAATAATTTCTAATTCTTTGGTTTACGTAGTCAATAGGAATAATTTAAAGTAAATAGAACCTGATTAAAATAACTTTGGATTGAGGTTTATAAATTTCATAATTTTCTCAAATATTTTCATTATATTTTATTAAAACTCGATCATCAGTCTATTTACAAGTCAGGTATAAGTTTTAATATTTAATTCTCCATCAGATCCAATACGATTTCCACATTTTAAATATATAACATTGATATAACAAATCATAGGAAAACAAATACGATCTTTCATACGCGAGTTGAAGTACTCAAAATGATATCTAATAATCTCTTCGATATGTTTATTTTCATAAAATTTTAAATGAGTCCAGATTAGTTTGATGATGATATAAATAATATTAAATGTTTTACTTGTAGTATTATTCTTTATAAAATACTTTTTGAGTACTTTACATTCATTTTGGATCATTATAGCTTCAGATAAAGATTCAGAATAAATTATAACTTCATCAGGTTTTTGAATTAGTGGAATATCACGTTTAGGTAAATTCAAATTAATATTATTTTCTGTAATGACTATAGATTCATACCTTATAACGTTGCTCCGAACAAAAGATAAATGAACATTAAACGTCGCAAAATTCGATAAAATTGAAATAAATTTATTGTGATCATTAAATGCAATTTTCTTTTCTTTCAATAAAACTAGTTGGTTGGAAACACAATAATTATTAAATGAGTAAACAACTTCATTTTTTTCAAAACAACACATTTTATAGTGGGTACATTCAATTCGATCAATAATTTCCAAAGAATTATCCTTACATTTGAATTCAACTGCCATATCTTCCAGCCAAAGTTCATTTTCAATAGTTTCATAATTTAAATTACATTTATTAGCTATTGAATAACTCTTTTGATCATATACATCATAATGATTAGAAAAATGTTTTATATACTATTGGGACAAGATACGATTTTGTTTAAATGAATCGGTAACACGCACGCAAATACAACATGCAGATTTAAAATCAGACCCATAAGACATCAACTAACCATATTAAAATATTTGACCGAAATTTGGCAATTTATAAAAAAAGTGAAAGTCCATGAAAATGGAACTAAAATTAAATAAATTGAATTGGAAACAATTCAATTAAAAAATCAAAAGCAAAATTGTCAAATTAAATTACGAAAATAATAAAATTTAAGATTAAAATATACTAAATATCACAAGGTCAAATTTTGTTTTACTACATCAAATTTAACACACAAGGTTAGGGTTGTACAATAGGTATATATACCGATTCATTTTCACATAATTTTAAGCAGTTTTTGCAAACTTGAATCAGTTTTAAAACTCGAATCAGTTCTTGTAACTCAGTCTTAATCAGTGAAAGAAACGAAAAATTTTCCATGTGAGTGGAGGCATTTTCGGAACTTTCTCCACGTCGCGTCTAGACAACCTCACGTGAGCTCTGTCTGGGCGTCGGCGTGGGGCAAAGTTTGTATGAGTTTCAAATGTTATATTATGATCCAACGATGTATTATATGAAAATGTTACAGAATAAACGTTTTAAATAAACTCTTGTCGAAATTTTTCCGGCCCACAGCCAACACATCACTACAAGTTATTAAACTTAACATACCCACATCGAATTGTGTAAGTGCGGTGTAAGTCCACCAATAATTCGTGCCCGTGAAGGCTACGGCGTGAGAACGCAGTAGCTGAAACGTAAATTTTCATTCCGCATAGGGAAGTTGGGTTGAGGAGGGAGTAGTCTTTTGGCTACTTCATCATTACTCACTTCCTATAAATTTGACCTAAAATTATGAACAACAAATGGCTCAAAATCAAAACACTGAGTAGTCCAGTGGGCACTCATAAATTTGTAATATTGACATAAATTCGCCTAAGATCAATTAAGGGAAGGTGATGGGGGAATTTAATGACAACAATCGTTGCTATAATTTCTAAATAGTGAAATTTATTATGTCTTCTAACTTGATTTATTGATATCTAAATTATTCAGGTATTACCAGGACTCTAAATTAGTATGACTTCTAGATCTAACTAAAAAATTATTATGATCTCCCAAATCATTTCGTTGTCCCGCCTACTAGAATCAAAGATATAAGATTTCTTTTTGGGAAAACTCAAAGGAAACCCAGATCCCAAATGTCCGATTAATGCTTCTAGTAAAATAATTTAACTCTATCATTGGATGAGTAAATAACGGTATTTAAAATATGTGTACTCCATGTAGAGGTAGAAAATATTATGCCTTTAATCAATCTATTTGGCCTAATGAAAAAATAAAATCATGTATTATGAATAAAACTACGATTAGGGATGAGACGCAAACCCCTTCAAGATTAAGAGGACTATTCCCTAAAAACTCCGACCCAAAAAATGAAAAAAGGATCAGGTAAATCCAATAATAAACGCCAATAATCCCCCTTGTGCAAAATGGAGGGCGACATATTAGTCATGAGCAAATACGAAACATGCAGATTACATTAATAGGACAAGAGACTAAATGTTAAAGTAACGGTAATTAAACAAATGCGAGTAGCAAAAGATATATTTATTTTACAAAACTAAAATGGCCCTTAAAAAATATGTAGACCAACATAATGCCAAAAAATGAACCACCAGTTAAAAAACTCGATATAACTAGCCATGAAAACACCGAGGAAGCATTTAATGTATAATATAAAATACAATTATAAAATTTTAAGAGAATGAAGCAAACTATTCGCATCTATTACTTAAGGATTATCATATAAAAATTAATAACACATTTCCAACTACATTCCGTCGCTCTTGTTACTATTAGCCATAGTGAAAACGTAATGATGCCAATTCAATAACAGAAATAATGTAATGATTTATAATTTTAACAAATAGCCATTCAGAACCATCAGCATAAATTGGATAAACAATAAATAGCTCTCTAGATAGGAGACACTGATCCTTGATCAAACTTACCTTTAACAAAATCTTTTAAGGTACAACAAAGATGGTAAAAAATTTAAATACCTTGTTTTAAGATCACCAATGTACAGATTATAGAAATATTAATATCGAAATTCTGACAAAGAATATATCCAATACAGCAAAAGATTAATATCATGGGACAATAGTGTAATAAACGCAAAAACTTCTTCTGGTAGCAGGCATCACCGGTACACTAAAGCCACGTCGGAAGTAATCCAAGGAGGATAGGTACGATAATCCATTAATTCGAATCGACCACATAGCAAACCCTCGTCCATGGAGCAACTGGAATAGTGACGTTCCAACGACTAAATAATTTAATTAAAATCAAGAAAAAATCAATCGAAAGATATTTACCATCGCATGGTGGAAAGATTGGCAGACACTGATTTAACAACAATTTGCTAGGATAAATACCAGCGAACACAATTGATTTGACCTTTCACAAAATATCCACTTACGAAAACACGACCTGACATTTATCTGAAATAAATCGATTTAACTGTATTACAAATAAAAATCTCTCACCTATCCAACGATAACAGCACACAGCCACGCGACCTCGAGAACTGACTAGTGTGTCGACCGAGAAATTCAATTTCCCTGCCTCGATGTGTGTATCACACACATATATATATATATATATATATATATATGAGGTAATGTGTTTGATTTGCGTAGTAATACAACAAAAAAGGAACAATAAATCGCAGTACCATAATACACCGAATAGAGAGAAGGGCTTGCGATGTCCAGATGCATCCAACGAAGGTCTGAAAAATCCCGGAGCCAGCTCGGAGGCAGCAGGGAAAATATTTCACGAGGGTAACGATTGTTATTTTTTTATACAATTAATCTATTTTCCCGAGCCTTAGTTTCACGGATAAAACGCAGAAGACCCTGTCCAATTCTCAACGATAATCTAGGTCTGAAATGGGATGAAAAAACAAAAAATTATGTTATGTAAATATAAATCATTTTCTTATTTACGCTATAAATGCCACGGACTACATGTCATTTCTGAACTCCAATTCATAAGAATAATTAAACCCATTGGTAGACACTCAACGTAATCTACATCCAACTCCGATTACCACTCATTAATGTCGTTAGAGCCCATATGAAAATAGAGGATGAATAAAAACCCCGTATAGTTCTTCAAATTATTTTACTCTGTAATGACGATGTCGCGTATGTTAATATTTAACTTTTTTTTTTCATTTCATCTTATTTAGTAATGGTAACATTGAGTATGATAATATCTAGTTTATTCATTTTATTTTTTTGTATTTAAATTATACAATCCCATTTTTAGTATTCAATTCATTTAATTTATTTTAACATTTAAACCATTCATCTTATATTTAGCATTTGATTCATACAATTCAGTTTTAGTATTTAATTCATCCATTTCCCCTTAATTTAATGTTCACTTTATTCAATTTATGCTTAGTATTTTGATTTCTGTTTTTTTATTTTTGTAGCATTTGATCTATGGGTTGTACTTTTAGTTAATGTTGAATTTACTCATTTTACTTTCAGCCAGGGTTTAATCCAATTAGTTCTTTTGTTGATTGGTAATGACGACATTGCATGCTTTTATATTGAATTCATCCTCCCGATGTTATTAATTGATAAATTATTTTTATATTGAGCCGCTGGATGATGATAGCTCGTAATTAGATTACTTATTTTAACTTATTCATTCTAGCCTTAAGGGGAAGGTAGCGAATGGTTATTTTAGTGACATCTAATTCGTTAGAAGGACGATAATTAATAACTAAATTTCTATTAAGCCTTGAATGAAAAGTTTTTGGGATTTGTATTTTAATACAAAAGGTTAACCTCAAATTGAACTAGCCAGAAATTTAGGAAAATATGGGTTTTATTTCAAATCACGTTTAGATTCCCTTAGCATAGTTAACGGGCATTTACTCGAAATCGAACGATCAGTGAGGAGTGAGAATCGGGAGTGACGATCGAGCCATGGAGCCGTTAAGAAGTGTCCGAAAAAATTTAAATAAATTATTAATCATAATGAGACCCCGGAGTGTAAACCCAGTTGAATGCACCCCACTGAAAACACCCCAACAAACAGATTGTACCCTGCGTGAATCGCTTACACTATGACCCTACCTTAGATTAAGACCATGACTGACTAAATCCATGATTCCTTGAAACGATCCATGACTGAGAGAACGCAGAACTACCTATCTCAGTGTCAGAAGCTTAAATTACGAATTATGTTAATGGATGTATCATTCTATTTCAGAAAACTCATGTATCGACGCGTCCCGGATCACACTACGATTCCCGGCACACTCAGCTGCGTGATGCCGGCAAGCGATGTGGGACGCGGGATTCTCGATCTCGCCGGTCAGAGAATCCCGAATGGGAGACCAGAGGAGTGTGACGACACCGAGCTCCCATTCGTCGCAATCAGACGAGAACTCGGCCGCAATCCAGCACGAGAAATCAGGGGTCAAGCCGAGTTTATGCTCGCTCTGTTAGAGGAACACCAGTGGCAGACGGACCGGCAAGTGAAGAAGGCAAGAAGATATTTGGAAGAAATCAACAGGGATATAGCTGATGGACGGATCCCGAGCACTGTCGCGTACGCCCCTCCGTATAACACATCGTTCAACTTGAACGACCCCCGATTAGATGTGCTCACGGCAGCGATTAACGTGGTAGTTCCACGCAAGATTTTGCCAGGAGGAACGAGGAGAGCCGGAGAACCTTCAGACGTTCACCGCGAGCACTCATATGCTCGTGAATTTCCGCGAAGGAGCTCTAGCCGATAATATCCGAGAACTGGTTCGCCCCGATAATCTCTGTTTTTTCTGTTAAAAATACATGTTTCCTTTTAAAAAATCCTCGGCTTATTGTTGATTTAAAAATTTTAAATAGAAAACAAATAGTTAGATGCCAAAACCCCCTCCGCCGATCTAACGGCACATAAATAAGATAATCACTATTCATGATGCACCAATTAATTCTAAGTTTTTATTATAGGCATGAACTCTTATCAATTTCTACAACCAGAGTTAACACGGGCACAGAAAACCAACACCGAACTCCATCTACAGTTATTATAACTAACCAAGGAGGTCCAACGAATCAAGGCCACATCGGTGGAGCCAGGCAAGGTAAAACGTCTTTACCAGAAGGTGACTGCGGTGCAAAAGGGTTTGGCTGAGGAGACCCAGCTACACCAGAACCAGAAAACACAAATAAGAGGCCTAGAGGTGGCACTGTCGTCATGCCAGGAAGGCGCCGCGGTAATATACCCCTTGGTATTTGCCACCGCGCAGTTGGCCTACAGGGATGTGGCGGCCACCTCAAAGCCCGACCCCAAACCAATTAGACATCGACCAGGAAGAAATGAGCGCGCCAAGCGTCGGGCCACGCAGAATAAAATGTATTTTGTTTGTTTGTCCAATAAATGTTTTCTTTCTGTCCTATTGATTTCCCTAATAAGTTTGAGGTCGGGACGAGCTAGAATAAATAGTAAGGGCGAAAGATTCAGTCTGTAGAAAGAGAAAGATCAGATATACGAGAAGGGAACCAGAAGCCATAAAAGCACACACAGGCCTTCTAACGGCAGTGCGTTGAACCCAGTTTGAGGTCGAGCCAGAGTAGTTCCTATTTGGCACTCACCTTTGGTGATCTCAAAACCAATGGTTGCATCACCAACGTTGCTTAGCGACGGGTGACCATTGGAGGGCGAAGTAAATATTTATATCTGGGGTCAAGGTTACCTTCAACCATAAACCCCACAATACTATACAGTAACATTTTTGTTGGAAGACATATTTTAATAATTAATACATTTAATACTAACACAATAAAATTTTTGAAGGACACTAATGAGACTTAGAAAATATTTATATACAAAGTGAATTATATACACACAAATATGTTGAATTTTAATTATTATAACTTTAGGATTAGAAATTTTAAACAAATAAACTTTAGATTTATTCATTGGGATATTATAATGCTTCAATTTTCAGAATGGAAAATATCCCATACTTTAAAATAACTAATATATCATTTATTGAGGATTATATTTTATCAGTAAATAAACTTAAGTATATATATATATTAGGATATTATTATATTTGAAATTTTTATTGTGAATAATATCACAACTCAAATAAACCAAATTAAAATCTCTAAAACTATTTCCTCAAATCGAATTGCCCAAAAGTTTAAACATTTTCTAAGACTTTATATACTTAGAAAAAATAAATCTATATAGGTCCATCGAAATTTATATAAAATTATACATGTGAGAAAAATAATGCATATACATGATATTTAATTTTCTGTAAGTAGCATTATTACTTGACGATTATATTTTCGAAATCTTTTATCTTCATATACTAATGCAAACAAATAATAGATCAAAAATTGAATAATTTATCCAACAATCATTATCATACGTTTCTTCTACTTTTATAATCATCCAAATAGGTTTGATTCTGTATATCCTTGAATAAGCACAGAGTAGGTAGCTACTGATAGCTACGCAAAATTTATATTTATAGCAATAATTCACTAAAAACAAATAGTAAATTAAATATACATAAAAAGAAAACTTACTTTTGATAATATTTTAATAATAATTTAATTAATAATTGATTGTTTATACCTCAAAATAATTCGTTTATACTAATTAAAATCGATTGTTTATAATAAAAATTACATCCAAATTGAAATTTTTAATCAATTTAAATTGAATAAATTATAAATATGATGTTTGAAAATCAAATTTAATGACGCAGGTTGCTATAGTTTCGTGAAAATCATAAATATCAAGATTGAGTAAAGTACAAAATTAAAAATACTTATTGATCTATATCACATCGATTAATTTTTCAAAACAAAAAAAAGTATATGTTTATGTAATAAATCATTAGTTGGTTCCCAACAGAACTACATTAAATAAAATATAACTAATATGTTTGAAAACCAAATTTTTAAAATCAAATTTAATAACACAGGTTGCAATAGTTACATGGAAAAGATTAATGATATATGATGGTCACATCAGGAAATTTTTTTGAGTAAAGTACAAAATGAAAATACTTATTGATTTATTTCTCATCGATTAATTTTTCAAAAATACATACTTTTACAATAAGAAATAAATTGAATAAAATGTAACTAAGATATTTGAAAACTAAATTTTTAAAATCAAATTTAATAACATAGGTTGCAATAGTTACGTAGAAAAGATTCATATCAAGTTAAATCAATAAAATATGATAGTCACTTCAGAAAAGTTTTTTTTTAATAAACTAGTTTGAGTAAATTACAAAATGAAAAATATAATTATTGTCTATTAATTTTGTGTAAAGAATTTATAATTTTTATTTAATTAAGTATTATATTAATACTTTGTGTCATCACTAAAGATTAATTGAGAAAATTAATAATAACATATTAGATAAGGTTAGAGACCATGACCATTTTACATGAAAACATATTGGTCCAGAATGTAAAAGTTGTAATGTTAATAGGAGCATCAAAGAATTATTACATGTAGTTTTTCATAATTTACGTGGGTATGACTTACATCATATCCTTAAGTATGGAATAAATCAATTTTCCAATTGGAACTTATCATGTATTCCAATTAGTAGTGAAAAGTTCTTATCCCTTATCGCATATGTTGGTAAGCTTAGAATACGTTTAATCGACTCTTACCAGGTTGTTAATGACTCATTAGCTAGGGATGTGAAAACTTTGACTATTAAAACTTTTACCTTTAACAAAATCTGTTTTTACTAGTATCATTGTTAATGAAAAAGGTATTTTCCGTACAACTTTGCCACTAGTTTAGAGGTCGTTGAAAATACTTATAAACTGCCTCCAATCTGGGAAGGAGTAATTGAAGTTGAATATGAGAAAGCTCAATTAATTTGGATTGAAACTAAATGTGTAAATTTACTTGACTATATGATGATATGGTTAAAACTCGATTGCTTTCTTTTAGCTGACTTTTTCCAACAATTTCGGGCGAAGTCTATAGCTCATAATAGTTTAGAGCCTTTGAATTATTTTGGTATTCCGGGAATGTCTTGGAGTTCTGCGTTAATAACTTTAGATAAACCCATTGAACTATTGCAAGACATAGAAATTTATAATTTCTATGAGGGTGGTATTCGTGGAGATCTTACTTTTGTTAATAAACACTTTGTAAAAACTGATGAAACCACTGAGTTGCTTTATATAGATATTAATAATTTATACGGTTGGGCTTTAAGTCAACTTTTAACTTGTGTCCGAGTTATATAGGACAATCGGTACTTGATTTGTCCAAACGTCGAATGTACAAGCTATAGTATACAGATTTGGAAAATTATCGACATCAATTTAACTGTGAGATTAATATTGTTACTGGAGATACTCACTCTTTCTTTCTCGAAATCAAACATTGTAAACTGGATATTCTTTTGTCTGAAATGGTTAAGAATAATCTTTTGGACACCTCTAATTATCCGTCTAATCACCCACTTTACACTAAAAAACTCGATTCGGTCATAGGTAAATTGAAGGATGAAAGCAAGGGAGAAGGTTATGACGAATGGATATTCCTTAGACCCAAATGCTGTAGTTTACTAGGAAAATCAAAATGCGTAAAAGCTAAGGGAGTGGCATTGAATGACACAACTTTAACTCATAAATCTTAAAAGGACTGTTACGAGATAAAACACTACGTTTTATGTACCTCAATTTCGTATTGGTACAAACAATCACCAACTTTATAATTTTAAAACTTCAAAGGTTACACTAACAAACAAAGAGGATAAAAGGGTTTGGGTAGAAAAGAATGAAAGTCTGGCATACGGTCATTATATGATTGAGACTGGCAATGAATAAAGATAATAATTTTACACATGATTATTCAACAGCACATCCAACAGCCTATCAAACAGATCATCCAACAGCTCAGCCAACTGTTCATTGAATTAATAAATGTATACATATAAACGTTCTTGTTCTTATTCATTATTTTTGTAATTTGTTGTGTTTACATTATATTTTAGTTTGTTTTATTTTTTTGTTAGAGGGGAGTACCAAAAATTACGCCAGATTGGACACAACTACCTACTGCACAGTAATCATGCAGTTGATTATGCCTATCCTCTATTTATATAAAAACAAATTAAAAAGCGATTAAAAATTAAAATCTTAGATTTCATTTCATTTGTATTTTTTACATAAGAATACAAAATATAGAATTTTGCAGATGATTTTTGTAAAATTTAAGTTTTTTTATCTAATTAATTTACAATTTCTTAAATTGATTTTACAACTGTTTTTGATATTTACAGAGTTTGTTAGGAAAAAATATAAATTTTTAACATCTAGAACTTTTTTGTAAATTATTTTATAGTATTTTTTATAATTATATAAATAATATATTTTGCTTTAATGTAAGAAATTTTTAATTGGATTATATAATATAAATTGAAGTAAAAAAGTCCAAAACTTAATAAAAAATTGTACATTTTATAAAATTAAGAGTTCGGAATTGAAATTACAATAGAAATTTAATAAATTTTAAAATACACCAGGGCCTCGCTATGTGTCCTTTCGCTCTTGCGTCGGTTCTTTAAAAACAAAATACCCCTTTTGCTTCGATTTTTCGTTGTGCGTCGTTATTTGTTTTTTTATTTTGTCTTCAAAATCATATTTAAAAAACGATATATTCTAGATGTTTTCTTTCATTTTCTGTGAATAATTTTATGAGAGTAACCTTAAATTAAAAGATATTGATCGATTTTAAATTTATTTATTTATTTTCAATTAAGAAATTAAAATTTTTGTAGTAATTGTACCGTTAATATGAACAGTAAACGTAAATATTCAAGAAGGGCTTTAACACTAGAAATAAAACTTGACATACTTAAGCGGGTTGATCGTGAACATAAGGCTGTAGATATTGCAAAGGCTCTTACTTTACCAGTAACAACCTTTAAAAGTATTCGGAACCGGGATGCTTCAAAAATAAAAGAAAATGCTAAAAATGCTACAGAAATGTTATCTCAACAATTTACACGTAATAGATCCGCCATAATGATCAAGATGGAATCACTTCTAACATTGTGGATACAAGAACAAAATTACCGTAGGATGCCTCTAAGTAAAATAATCATCAAAGCAAAAGAAAAAATCTATCTATGACAGTTTAAGGTTACAAGAACCAAGCATAAGTGAGGATACGAGTTTTGAAGCTAGAAATTATTGGTTTGTTCGATTCAAAATCAAAGCAAATTTGCATAATTTAAGCCTTAAAGAACAAGCTGCAAGTGAAGATACTGTTGCAGCAGCAGTTTTTCCAGAAAGATTAAAAAATATAATTTGAGACGAAGAATACTGCGCGAAACAAATCTAAGATGTAGATGAAACAGGCTTTACCTAAACATACATTTCAAAAATAGAAAAAAATGCACAGGGATTTAAAGCTGGTAAAGAGCAACTAACACTTCTATTAGGTGGAAATTCTGCTGGTGATTATAAACAATTTTTAATTTATACTTCTGAAAATTCCAGAGCTTTAAAAGATACACAAAAGAGAAATCTTCCTGTATATTATCTGTGGAATAAAAAAGCCTGGATGACTGCTAATTTGTTACGTAATTGGGTGTCCGCTTGTGCCATTGCAGAGTTGAAATCATATTGCGATAAAGAAAAGTTGGAGTTAAAAATACTAATTGTATTGTATAATGCAACAAGTCACCCAAATGGTTAGATGAACTTTCAGAGAATATTAAATTTGTTTATTTATCACCAATCACAACTGCATTAATAGAACCTATGAATCAAGGAGCTATATCTAATTTTAAGTCGTATTACATAGCAAGTTGAAGGAATTGGTGTCGAAGATATAGAAGAATTATTGAACTCATACAATGAAGAGATGACAAATTCCGAATTAATGGAAATTTTATTTCATCCAGCATACAATAGTAATTCTTACCAAGAAATTGATGAAATTGTTCCAGAACAAACTCTTACACCGAAATGTTTAGCCAAGCTATACAATTTATTGATCAGGATTTGCAGATTTTTGATCAAGATGATTCTAATCAGGAACGAAGTTCTTAGGTAACTAGAGCAGTAATAAGTAGCATAAATTGTTATAAAGAAATTCATGAAGAAAAAAAACAATATTAAGTACAAACCACTTTGCAAAAATTTTTTAAAAAAGTCAATAAGATCTTATAAAAAATATTTTTTTACAATTTGTATGTTTTCTGTAATATATAAATTGAATTTTTTTGTCTATTTCTTCTTTTATTTTGAATTTTATTTAGATAAATATATCGTATATTTTTTCTGGCAAAATATTATAATTTGTACGCTATGCGTCGAAATCCACTTTGCGTCTCTACTTGTGGAACCGAATAGCGACGCATAGCGGGGCCCTGGTGTATCCGTAATCAATCTGTTTACTTCATTTATCTTACCATAACTATTTGTTTATTTCATATTCCATTTTGTTAACATAAATTTACCGAAAACTATTTCTTTGAAACTGAATTTAATATTATATAATTCATCATATTTAATTAAACTTAAAAATTTTCATTTCCATCGTCGATTTTATGGCTTAAAATGATAAAAATATTTGCAAACAAATAAAATGTTTTATTTAAATATTATAAATATATTTTATAAATTTACAATTTTTCGATTCATAATTTTCAAAAATTTGACCTTTTTTGGAAAAATAAAAATATAGTTTTTTAATTTTATCATCTTTAATTTGTTGATAACTATTTCACTTAAAAAATTCACTTCAAAAAGGTAAAATTTTATAAAATAAAGGTAAATTTTTTAAAATTTAAAATATTTACGTAAAATGTAATAAAATATAATATTACAATAAATTAACACATTTTTTGTAATATTACTTAACAAAAATAAATTCTTTGAAATTCTTTATTTATTAAAAGAATATATACGATTTTATTCTGCTAGAAATTCCACCTACATTTAATTCTGTGATGTCCAAAAAACAATCATATCGCTACATAAAAAATAACTGTATACGTTAATCACTCTTTTTTCCTCTTGGGAATGGAGTTTGACTTGATTTGAAATAGAAACTTATTGATTTTGTATGGACCTTCGTACTGCATGCCATCCTTATGCCTGTTATACCTTGAATATTCCATTAATTCTACTCTTGATATTTTTGTTTGTTTCAATTTTGAATGTAAATTAAAACTTCGCTTATAAATTATCTCAAATTGTGATAAACCCGTTGCGTTCTACCGACTGCTATTTATTCTGAATTCAATACTAGGTAATGATTTATTGCAGCTTTTCCCTTCACATCCACCTGTAAATGTCATTGTAATGAGATCCCTTACCGATTATATGACTTTTCGGCTAATTAGTTTGACTGATGATGGTAAGGTGAGCTGAATTCATGTTTGATACTAAGTTTATTATTTCTTTTATAAATTTTCGTTCAAAATGCTGACATCTGCCTGTTAATATATCCTTTGCTTTCCGAAACGATAGATCCAACTGTTAAGTATTAGCTTGAAAATGGTTTCTTCATCTTGCTTCGTGATTGCGGTTGAAGAAAACCGATCAACTTTTAATATCCTTTATTTTTTATGGTAAATCTATTCATATAAGCTTATACCATAACAATCTATTTCAGGAATTTAAAGCTTTATCTAAGGATAAATATGTCCCTGGTTCTAGGCTGATTGATCTTCTTCTTAAAACATATGTCAAAATCTTTTTCCCGAGTGAACCTTATCTCTCCTAGTTTTGTTATACTATCTTTATGCTGTTCTTCACGGAAACTGGTGGCAGTTTCTTTTCTAGGCCATTTGAAACTCTGACGCTTCTAAAAGTTAATTATTTTTGGAATCTTTCTCGTCGTCAGTGGTGGTTTTCTGCGTGTTAGAATATTCACCTCTTAGTGATTCATGGTAATTGATTGACTCTTCTATTAACCTTCATTGTGCATGTATAGATATGGTATGTCTGCGCTCTCGTCTGTCTTCTCTCAGTCACGTTAGTATATGTTCGTCAATCGCTGTCCATTTGTCAACAGTCATTTATCTATGTCTCTGATCCATTCTTCTTCTTCTTTCATCCTCGGTAATCATGTCATTGGATGTTTAGTGTTTGCATTATATTGCACTATTATAGTAAATAGTACATTAATGATTTGGCTGTTTTTCTAAACTACATTGATGTTCTTATTTTCTGCTTTGTCACCAATTAAATCTAACTTAATTTTAGGAGACTTAATTTTCATCATAAGTTTTATTTCCATTTCAGAAAGTGCCAAATCAATTATTTAAACACAAGATAATTTAAATATCTTAACAATAACTAACTATGAATAATAACATTTTCATAATAAAAATTTAATTTTAAAAATTATTATATTAATTTCTTAATAAAATAAATTAAACCAAAATGTTTAAAATAAGTTTTATTTATAAATATAATTGTTTTCTAATATTAAATAATTATATTTTCTAATGTTTATTAGTAATTAAAACATTATAGAGTGAAAATATAAAAACTTTATGCCAAGCCATTACGTTCAGACAGGTATTAGGGGAAATTGTTGTTATTGTTGATAATGAAGAGGTTTAATGAAAAATTGCTAAGAGAATTAATTTGAAATATGAATCATAAATATTTTAATTTTATAAATTTGAAACTATGTAAATAATTGTATTTTCATTTACTTTTATTATGAATAAATTCAAAATGAGTAATATTAATTGTATTAATTATTATTAATTATATGTGCGGATAAAGTGCGGTCAGTGTCACAATTAGTATTAAACACCTCTCCCTGTCAAATTTTAATTAAATAAATAATATTATCAATGTTTCGTAGAGCACGTTTGTTGTGGCGTAGGTAAAGTAGAACACAAACAAAAACCTATAAAGAAGATAGAATATATAAATTTTTAGAAATTATTAAAATCAATTAAAATTAATTAAAATTTTGAAAAAAGTAAAAATCAATATTTTTCGGGGGAAAAAGTGGTAACCGGTGGCAAATTTGATTGTGAAGACGAATAAAATATTATTAGACTGAGATAAGGTATATTGAAGGGTTGGGAGACCAAAACCAATTTAATTAAATTGTTGGGCTATAAGCCATCATTAAAACAAAATAATTAATGAGGTTCGGAAATTGTCAAATGGCTACTTTATAACATAAGCATACACCGCAAACAGAAAACAAAATTAAATAAAACAGCAATTAAAACTAAAATAAAAAATAAAATAATTAATTAAAACAAATAATTAATAAACTTCGCATACAATTGCATATGAAAAAATAAAGTAAAACACAAAACTGCTTATAACCTTCAAAATAAGGTTTAGAAAATACACAGGCGGAAGAGGCGACCAGAATAAAAATAAAAATCAGCAAAAATAAAAATGTAAATTTAACAAAATGAATATTAAAAAATTAAGAAAAATAAATAGAAAAAGAGAAAAATATTAAAATAAATAAAAGCCATTAAAAAACCCGAGAAATGGCCAAAAAAGATTTAAAATTCGATGATTGGTCGCACACACGCACGAAAACAATATATATAACAGCCATTTTCATAACTTTTAACTTTAAAAACCTTTCAAAAACTTTTATGAACTTTGAATCAACTGTGTACTTTAATCATAAGTGGTTTTTTTTTGATTTGTTATCATGAATACATTTTTCTATGTTAATGAATTTTTGATTTATTAAATTTTATCATGGATTGCCGCGATATTTTTTAGTATTCGCGACAGGTCCCCTTAAATTTCATTTTATATATGTTCATGCTAGTTGTGGGAAATGGTAGGGCAACATTCAATTCCGGCAGTTAAATTTGCAGGATGTTGACGTGTTGCTTTGTCACTAACCACTCTTCGGTGTCTGTTTAGTCTGGTCAGGCCTTGTTGCACTGATCACGGGGTAGGACACCGTCGAAATTCACCGTGGCGGCCATTGCAATGTTGGTTGGAGCGGTAAGATGGTAAACTGCGGGAAGATCGCCATAATTAAAGGAATAACATTTGTACAAATGTTTAAGTAGGAATGTAATATTTTTTCAAAGTCCTGGCGCAAGTAATTATATTGATGGGATCGACTAGGGTTAGGAATAGCAACCAAAGAACAACAAATGAAATATATTTTTTTTATTAATTTAAATAGACATGCAATATTGAATTTAAAAACAATTTTAAAATCGCACAATGACCGGAGTATCAGTGTTTTTATTTTTGTTTTTCGAATTTTATCACTATTAGATTAACGACCAATCTTGACATTAAGTAAAATACCACGATAATTAATAACAAATATGAGATCGATGAAGAATTGGATTGCTTGAGAATACTAATTAATTATTTCCTTTATTATATCCATTATTATATTTAAATAAATTTATAATACGAAATTTTCCCCATTTAGTCTTCTCTTTTCCGAAACTCTATAAATCATTCTCTCGCTTCCAATCCAGAAATCCTCAAACATCTATCTGAAATGAATTCCAGCTATAGAATTCCAAATTTATCACAGCCCAAGGCAAATGCAGTTACCCAACCCAACGTCCAGAACGGCGACCTCACTCACTTATCCTTTCAACAAAGTTACAACAAATTACTCGCGGAGCACGAACGCACGCTCGGCACGTGGTTCGCCCCCGAAGTGGTGAAAGCGCTGCACAAGGAAATCCATCCGCTGACTAGATGTCAAGACGATTTGATCGCCGAAAATCGGGCTCAAAGGATCGTCATCAACGATCAGAGCGCCATATTGATAGCATCGTTCACTGAAACCGAGTTAACCAAGCGGTTGGCCGGCCGTGACCTGGCAGTAAAGCTAAATCTAATCCCCACTAATCACCTTCCTAAAAAAACCACAATTGGCCCTTCGCAGACCCCAAAAACAAGCAAGAAGCACAATCCGAGTAAAAACCGGTGTCGCCGTGAACGACGCCGAGCAGTAGGAGTCACAATACTGAATAACGCGGCCAAGGTACTCGAAGAAGCCGCAGCACTGGTCGCCGAGCAACACCCCGAGTTCGTCAAGACGGACGAAAATCCACAGGAATCAGCAAAATCGAATCTGTACCGACGAAACGGACGAACTACAAATCCGCGTAAACTTATCCCCAATCTCATCCCCCACCTCTAAGATCGACGAAAATCGGAAGTCATCAACTTCCATAAGATATTAGACAGATGACTTCGGGGGCGAGCTCAGCCACTCGGTTCCCAAAGTCGGATCAAGCAAGCTAAATCTCGGCCGAAAGCGAAAATTCCGGGTCGACATCCACGAATAGCAACCTGATTTCGATAGTGACTGATTTCGTTTGTATTAATTTACCAATCGATTTATGACTTGATTATATTTTATTTTATTTTCTTTTGTAAATTTTGTAAATTTTAATAAAGGTAGAATTTTGGTAATTTTTATTGATTTTTTTTGTAATTTTTGACTTTTCTGCCCAAATAAATCATGAATTGATGTTTATGGTCTGGTCTGAGTATAGTATAATGTTAATAAAACCTAATGCTTGCGAATGGTATGATTGAAGAGGTTCATTTAACTCAGCGAACTGAAATGGAAATGATTGTAACTCTTATTAAAACCGATTTAAATTCATTATGTGAAGTATTTTAATAGTAAAGGAATAATGGTAAACGAAAGAAAGATCTAAACTTTAAGACGGCTTTATTTTTTCTAAATAAAACGGAGAATTTTTGCTAAAATTAAGAACAGCTGATCTAACAGCGAATTTAATAATTTAGATAGAATTTCGAATTACCGTGGGTTAATTCAGATAGAATTTTACAAACTTAAACAAAATTTTAGGTTATTGAGATTATTTTGCCTTTTTCGTAGTAATTCAGGGGATTTAATCAAAACATTTAGATAATTAAAGAAATTTTATTCTAAAAACTCATTAGTAAAAATTTTCCCTTCAGAAAATTTCTAAATTACAATATTTAAATTTTATTGATTAAATTTCTAAAATTAATGTTGTCTAAATTTAAATTAGTAAAGGATAAATAGGTAGTTAAGTTTCAGATAATTATGTTTCAAACTCTATTTTGTACGAATATTTAACGATGAACTAAAGAGACCATGAGAAAACGTTATCCCGGACGTATACATAAGATCGATAATGTGGGGTTTATGGTTTTGATAATCTCGACCCCAAAAGTAAACGTTTGCTGTGCCCAGTGGTTACCCGTTGCTACAAAAATTTGGTAATGTAACCATGGGTTTTGAGGTCGCCTAAGGTGAGCGCCAAGTTGGAACTGCAATGGCCCGACCTCCAACTGGGTTCAACGCACTAGCGTTAGAAGGCATACGTGCGATTTTCTTTCTCTGGTCCCTTACTGAGATAGTTCCCTTCCTACAATCGTCTTTGAGTCCTGAGCCGAAGTTTAATGTTAGGGTAGTACCAAGTAACGTTATGAATACTTTCTTAAAACATTTATTAAACAATACAGAATGAAGTCTATTGTTACGAGTTCACCTCCAGAACTTGAGCCGTTCAACGTTTTGCACACTCAGCCCTTCCTGGCCGGTGCTTGTTGGGTTTGTCCTTGGGTGTGGATAGAGATGTCATGTTTTGATAAGCCAGCTGTGCTGGGGCGAACACTAGCGGATAAGTCACAGCCGCCCCTTCTTGACACGCTGCCAGTGCTGTCTCCGGTCCCCTGATCTGTGTTTTCAGACTTTGGGTGAGCTGTCGTTCTCCATCCCACCCCTTTTGTGCTGCCTCCATTTTTTGGTAAATAGTTTTCACCCTCTGCGGCCCGATCCAGGTTCCCTTGACCTGCTGGATCTCCCGGGTGATTTGTAGCAGCTGTTGTTGTAGATCCCGGTTGGCAGCATGGGCCTTATCCAGTTCCCGCTGCAGGATGGAAGAGTGACGCAATTTCATTTCTAAAAAAAAGGATTTCATCAGAACGTTTTCCACAGTTGTAGGGGATTTATTATTTCATAGCTTATCACTAGGTCGTCGTAGAGTGCTTATTTCTTACCCTCTGGTTTAATGACAAAATAATGTAATGTTAAAACACAAAATTTATTTCAAAAGATTTAATAATGAGATACTAGAATACGGAGATAACAGATTTATTTCAGACATTTTTGTTTAGATTCACACGCCCTGGTAATATTCAGGCTGTTCTTATTTCCCCTTTTTGACATATCGCTCCCTCGCGTATGAATGTTGGCAGCGAATCGCTGCAAACCTGTCTTCCTCTCACATCTCCAGCGACAGGATGCGTCGTGGGATTACCACATTCATATCCTCCATTTGCTCTCGGATTTTGGGATCATCCAGGTTGTACGAAACGTTGTATCGTGGGGCATATCCGTCGGTGCTGGGTATCCTACCTGCCGCGATATCCGCATTGATTCTTTGTAAGTGCTGTCTAGCTTGTTCCACTTGTCGGTTCGTTTCCGCTTGATGTTCTTCGAGGTGCGCCAGCAAGTATTTGGCCTGGCCTCGCATCTCCTAGCCGGGTTGCGTCCTGGTTCTCTTTTGATCGCCACATATGGGAGATCGATCTCGTCGAAATCTCTTTGCGTGCCGGATCTGGTTTCGCGCACGGGCGAGATGAAGAAGCCCGCATCCCACATCACCTGCCTACACCTGGCAGTCGAGTGGGCCGGGAATCGGGCTATTACTCCTGATGCATTGATCCACGAGTTTTCTACAATTACAAGGAGCATCACTCATATAACGGAAGTTTATATTTTAATTTTGGTTTGCGGTTAGCTTGGGCGTCGAGTGTAATGATTTAACTAGGTTGGTTGTGACCGGTCTATGCGATGTTTAGGGTTCTGGACACAGTTGTCTTAAGGGTCTTTTCAGTCTGCGCGGTTCGTTGACAGGAGTTTACTTTTGGCACTGTTCCACGAGGTCTTTTCCGGAGTACGTCGTTGCTGCTAGGCAGCCTTAATTCAGTTCGTATCTCCAAATTATTAGTGATTAAATCTATAACTTATACCGGACTTAGTACTCGAATGATAGTTCTTTTATCATTGATTGTCGAAGTATATAATTTCGTTTATGACATGAGCATAAAATTGAAATAATCGAACCCTAAGGTAGTTTACGAAATAATCTAAGAAAATCGGTAGAATGGCTAGGTCCTAATCTCGTTCATGGAATAAAATAAAAATAAAAGTACAATCATTAATGCTCCATTTTGGTTTATGGAAATAAAAATAACATGCAGTCATTAATTTTCTAATGCAGTGTATGGGATAAAAATAAATTGTAATCCTTAATTTTCTAATAAAATAAAATACCAGAATATGATGAACTTCTAAAGTTTGTTTATGAAATAGAATGAAATAATATGATGAATTCTCAATTTAGTTCATGATACTACAATAATATAAAGTAAAAATAATAACTTTTTACAATGTTAATTGACGTACGATAAAATAATAAATTTCCAATTTAGTTCGTGGCGTAAACCAATGTGTTATAAGATAATAGATTTATTGTTTTATGGAAAAATCGGTTTCTATGACTAGGATCAGAATCAAGGAGCATTCCATATGAACTCAAGGTAAATTCCGATTTCAGGGGAAAATATTTAATCCTAAATTTTGAGACGCTCTGAAGAACACAGGGACATTCGTGTGAGATTTTTTTAAAAATTTTTGAATCTTCCAAATTAATGTGAGGTCTGATTAATCCACAGGTGAAAAGAAAGGAGAAAAAAAAACAAAACAAAAACAAAAGGAAGGGATTTCCTCAACTCGTCAAGGCTCTATTTATAATAAACCTTGATTGATAATTTATTTAATTCATTTATAATTATCTCATGTAAATTATTGTTGTTAACTTCAAAAAACGTTCGATTAAATCAAATGAAATTTAACAAATACCTACTCCATAATTAAACTATCAATTCCAAATAACAATTCGTATATATAATTTTATTAATTTCTGTTACCATCTCTAGTGAAATTGGGGGTCCGGACAATACTTCTCCTGGATCTACAGGTTATTTATTAAGATTCCGTGGATCAGTTTATTCGACTCCCTGTCAACGACCTACGCAACCGAATTTCTGTGGCCATGATTACTAAGACGCATGGTTGTCACCCAGTGGTTTTGGTCAGTCACTGATTTCGATTTTTACCATTATTCGACCAACTTGTTTTGAAAATATTGAATTAGTGAAGATGATACATTTATTTTAAGGCAGTGGTGACCAGGGTCAATTACTAGATCTTGTTGACGGGTCTTCCTTGTGGATGTTTGAGTGGCGGAGGCATCCTGGGTGCTAGTACTCAAATACGTCGGATTAATATTATATTTAGATGAATTTCTGAATTCTTACCGTCACATCGAGCTCCGTCGGTACTCGTGGCACTAGATTCTCCTATAGCCCGTTCTGAAAAGTCTCCTGGGTTTGGCATGTTTCTTCACGGCATTAATAATAACTGGTAGTTTTCAAAATGCGCCGGTTATTATAGTGGATGTGTGCCAGTCAGGTCAAGGAGTTTATTGATTTCACGCACCTAGTCTGATTGCCGCTGGTTAGGAAACTCTTGGTCACAAGTAAGCGTGTAGTTCACATGCCGAATTCCACTTGCACATTTTTTATTTAGAAGTTTTAAAGGTCACGCAAAATCCGTTCATCTCGTCGTGGTATTTTAATTTGGTTATTTGTAGTGAATTTATTTATATACTTAAATCAACTATCCGGATTCTATCATTCGTGTCAGATTGTATTTTGATTTCTCTCATGGCTATTATTACGCTCTATTTTATTGGAAACGAGTAAGTGAATAAATTTTAATAGAGGTTTTAATAATGGATATGTTCGATTCTAGATCTATACCGATCAATACTCACCATATCTGCTCTTACTTGTCGCACCTATCGTGGAATTTCTCTAAATACTCGCTTTAAGAATTTCAATGGGTTGAAGCATTCATCCGGCAGAAGTCGTTCTTAGATATTCGTGGGGCTTGTTATTCAACTTCATTATGCTATTTACTGTGTGTGGTATATGATTTTTGATGAAGAGTTAATAAAATCGTATACGCGTTTATTTTCTATGCCTATTGTTATGGTTCTGCGGTAAGCGACCTAATTATATTTGTCGGTTAATAGTTTATCCATGATCTCGTTGATGGGATAGGTATTTGATTTTTATCTTATATATGTACTGAGTTCCGACCATGTATCTTGTGGTATATTTCGTTTCATATTATGTCGGGTATCACTCCAAAATCTCGGAATGTTATAAATTTTCTCTAGTACGTGTCACGGTGATCACTACGTTCATGATTTATTTGCGGGGAAGATCCATAATTTGACCACGGTTAAATTCTGGGTTTCCTTAGAAAGCTTTAATGGTCTTAGGTTTATTTAAAATCGTGGAAATTTTAATTTTTAATACAGAATCTAATTTCGTCTAGAATCATTATATATTCAAGTAATAGTTTTAAGCTTGATCTCAATAAATATTTCTTTATTCTGCCGTGTCGGATGATTTATCATTATGATTTTATTTTTGGGTCCTCACATAAGATTTAAGTTTTTGTTTTCATTTAATAAATTTATTTTAAGATTAGGCATTCGACTTAACAATTTTACTATTATTTACACTTTACATTATTTGTGTTAATTTTAATGTTTCAAATGAATTCCTTAGGGTACGATATTAGAAAACTCTAGCAACGATTTTTATTTTTTTGACTCCCCATCACCTTCCCTTTTACTCGATCCTAGGCGCTTTGTGTTTATATTATAAATTAATGAGTGCCCACTAGACTACTCGATGTTTTTGATTTTTAGCCGTTTGTTGTAGATAATTTTAGGTCGAATTTATGGGAAATGAGTGACGACGAAACAGCCAAAAGACTATTTCCCCTTCACCCTTTTCCCTATACGGAATGATATTGACGTTTCAGCTCCTGCGTTTTCACGCCGAGCCTTCACGCGCACGAATTATTGGCGATTATACACGAACTTACACAATTCGATAATATGTAAGATTTTAATTGCTTGTAATGCTGTTTCGGCTGCGGGGCGAAAAAATTTCGACACAAAGTAAAATTTGGTTAACATCTCTTTAAAATATAATTGGTATAACATTATAATTGGCATAGTATCATAATCGCCATAACATCCTATTTGACATAACATCATAATTGGTATAACATTTGAACCTTCCCCCACGCCGACACCTCCAGCAGAGCTCTCACGAGGTTGTCCGGGTGCGACGTGGAAGAGGTTTCTAAACACTTCTTCACTCACATTGAAGATATTAACACTGAGCTTCTTAGACTGAGTCAAGTTTTTCAGAAAAATTGATTTTTGGTTAAAACCGATTAAAAATTATGTGAAAATGAATCGGTATATATACCTATTGTACGACCCTAACCTTGCGTGTTAAATTTGATTTAGTAAAACAAAATTCGACCTTGTGATTTTCTAGTATATTCTAATCTTAATTTTATTATTTTTATAATTTACTTTGACAATTTTCTTTTTAACTTTTAAATTGAATTGTTTTCAATTCAAATTATTTAATTTTTGTTCCATTTTTATGGATTTTCCATTTTTTTATAAATTGTCAAATTTCGGTCAAATTTTCGTGTTCTCATATTATTTTTATGTTTATTTCGTGCGGATCTTGTTGCACTTTGTTATTATTTTAATTTATTTTTGTGTTTTATAATTTTATATTTAATTGTTTTCTTTCTCATATTTTGGCAGGGTTAGTTGGTGTTTTATGGGTCTGATTTTAAATCTGCATGTTGTATTTGCGTGTGTATTACCGATTCATTTAAACAATTCTACAGGCCGTATGTGTTCTGGCCCAACAATAATAAAGAATGGGAAATGCGAGTATGAATGTCGAGGGAGTCAGAAGAGTTAAGTAGACGTAAGTCCTTCCATCGGCAGTCAGGAACCCGAAAGCGAGATTATCCAAGGAGTAGTCTTAGCAAATGGGCTCACCTGCTTGTGGACTCTCGGCTAATATATACAGTACCAACATGAGCTTGCTCATGGGTATATAGTGGTAAGGTAAAAATTGTGGGACGTCTGGGTGAGATAGAAGTTACCCTAGAAAAGTCAAGAGTTAGTGGAGCAAATAGATTAAAATAGATGAGCGCAGATTTAAACCAAATTAATTCTACCCAGTACACCAGCAAAATTATTTACCGACAAATCCATTAATTAAGAGACCCAAAGCTGAACGTCAGCTTAATGTGTTTACAGGCATTAGCAAAACGAGCGATAAATTGTACGAAATGGAAAATTGTTTTTGAATTGTAACCCAGAATAATGGGAATTCAAAAACTATAAAAGCAACTGACAACAAAATAAGTTGCAGTTGGTCGGAGCGCGAAAATAACGAGTCGAAGGAAACGAGCGAATAGTCGTAAATCGATAAAGTGAATCAGATTGCAGTTGAATTTACATCGTGATACCCTTAGGGTGTATACGATAAATAAATTATTGTGTATCGTGGTGAATATTTGTCAATAAAGATTTCTTTGTTTGGGTTTTGTCTTATTGATTATTGAACACGAGGAGTCGGATCGAGAGACCTATTCATCGACGAATATTTTATATCCCAACAAAAATATAAAGTACAGTAAATCATACAAATTACCAAATTACAAATTACAAAGTACCAATAAATCATATATTTATCCTTTGCACCTGAATTTTTAAAAATTACGTATTAGATGGTTAATAATAATAATAATAATAATAATAATAATAATAATAATAATAATAATAATAATAATAATAATAATAATATAATAATAATAATAATAATAATAACAATAATAATAACAATAATAATAATAATAATAATAAATATAAAAATAATAAATAATTAAATTAATTTGGCAACGATTCAATATAAATACGCCAATAAAAGTGCGATTTATTACGACAGTTAAACTATCATCTTCAGGAACAAAAATCCAATTAAAAATATTATTAATTAATTTTTATCAGAGTTAGGTTGACAAAAATTTAATTTTTTCAAATTTTTAAATAATTAATTTTGCAATAAAAATATGCCTTTTCATATAATTAACGTTCTTCAATTATTTTTCCCATAATTAATGAAGAATAAATGTGAATCATTTTAATACTTTTCCCTTAATTAGTTCTTAAATAGAAACAATGTATATTAAATAACTGATCATTTGTATTTATATCAAACAAAAAATCCTTTGAATTTTTGGGTAATGTGTTTGGGAAATAATTTTATAGTTGCCAAAATGTTTTTGGTGTAATTAATGAAAATACATAATATTTGAGATTTTATCAAAGTTGTAGGATAGAAAATTTTTTGAGACAACCAAAAAAAATCCAATTTGAATTTTTTAGATTTTCAATAAATTTAAGTGACTTACCTTTTTATTATTATTATTATTATTATTATTATTATTATCATCATCATCATCATCATCATCATCATCATCATTTTTTAAGACGAAGAACAATTTTTAACAAATATAAGGTTTACATTCTTTAACTGTAATCTTGACATTTAATATTGTTAATTTCTAAGTAATTTGTGTTTTATTTTAATTAGAATATATAAATTTTATAATTTTATATTTACGTTGCTATTAATATTTAATATAAATTTATATTAAAGTTTCATTATTTGTGAATTAATTATTTATATTTTTTTCAAACCAAATTATTAAAATTAAAAAGATTAAATAAACATTGTAAAATTAAAATTAAACACTAGTAAATGAGAAGTCGAAGAAATATATATTTACTGTAATAACAAAATGACACCTTTATCCGAGCTGTTATTAGAATTATGTTTCTTGTAGTAATCAGAATATATAAACAAATTCTGCTTCTTAAATTAATTAAATATAATTAAATTTAATTATCACATTCCACTGTGATCAGTAAGATACGAGGGCTTCTTTCAATTTTGACCCAGACGCTTGTCTTCCTCATTCTTGTCTGGATTTCTGTCATCCTTCGAATATCCGCTACATAGCACCTCTATGCCAGTAATCACTCTACTAGGCCACTGAGCAATCCATTTAGTAAAGACTGGTTTCACAGGGTTTTCAACTTAATTTAAATGTTTTCAAAGGTAATTTAAATTCTTTCCAATATAATTTGAATTCCTTTTAATTTAATTTAAATTCTTTCCAGCATAATTTTAATACGAGAAAATAAATAAAAGAAAATAATTTATAACTAGCTTATAAAAGTGAAAACTTTTAAAGATATATAATAGATTTAATTACTTTGATTGGAAGAGAAAATGTGACTAACATGACAATAATTATGGACAATTGTAGTATCCATAAGTCTGATCAAATCAGAAATGTCATTGAAAATAGCAGGAATTCGCTAATTTTTTACTTCCATATTGTCTTCAACTGAATCGTATCGAAATAACCTTTTCAAACTGAAAGTCTTTAATAAAAAAACACGAATTAAAATACACTTGAGGAGCTTACGAGAGCCATAAACAATTCTATGAGAAGTATAAGCGAAGAAAATTGTGTTAGATTTTATAATCATGTTAGTGAATTTGCAGTTAAAGGTTTAAAAAGAGAAGAATTTTGAATAAATAAATTTATTTTTACTTTTTATTTTTATTTATTTAATTTTAAATTATTTTATTTTATTTATTTTCTCATTTTTAAATTATGTTTGAAAGAATTTAAATTAAGTTGAAAAGAATTGATATTATATTGGAAAGAATTTAAATTACCTTACTTGAAAACATTTAAATTAAGTTGAAAACCCTGTATAACAACCGTCTGACCTGTTTTAAAATCACTAGATATTGCATGATCCTCATCGATACCTCTCTGAAATCTCCAATGGTATTGAAAAAAGTCCATGTGAAGGAGCTGTGCCCTGATTCCTGACGTCTTTGGATACAATATTATAACAAAAACCATGGTGTTGAGTCTGAATTTTAATGTGATTTTATTTCTCACCACGATTTCACTCCCAAATGAACGGTAAGCACACTTGTATGTCAGCTTTGCATTCCATCTACAACATAAATGATTAAGAGATTTAAAGTGAAAGCTGGGTCCATTGTTCATGAATACTCAAGAGGTGGATATCTTCCAAATTTTTTACAATACTTTGTGCATTTTCAAATATTTTTATCCGAATTGCAAATCTGCTTAGTTCAAAATCAAAGATAATCAAGAAATGGATCTCTCGTAGTGTGTGACATCTACTAGTCTTTCAAAATTTTATCGACTCCTAATGTTTCATTTTCCCACTTAACTAGCGACGGATCGATATATTTACATTAATTACAATTACTTACCACATTCTTTTTCAACTGAACAAAATAAATAGATTTTCACTGTCCAAAATAGTGTTTTCTGTTAAGGTTCTTTAATTGTTCTAAGGATAAGCTTATGCAGCCAAAAGACGCTCGGGACTTCAACCACCTATTTGGAACACGCGTCAGTATATCTACTTAGTTTCCCGCTAACTTCATCAATTTTACATAAATGGAGAATCCATCAATTTCGGTAATCTCTTTTATTATTCCCAAACAACGTCTAATTTAAGTCGAGGAAATCTCATGGACACGAATCCTGCCTTCATTACTCAAAACTGTTATCAGCCAGCATACCAATGTGGCCGATTCCATCACTAGTTTGATTCTTTTAACGCCCCATTTGATTGCTAAGTTTACGTTTTTGAGATCTGAATCGAGTTTAGCGACAGTTACATGTGAATGATCATCACATTTCCTGAGTCAAGTTGCATCCACCACGTCGCGGCCATTTATCACTAATGCGATTCGCAACGCTAAACTACTAGCATCTCAGCATTGAGTCATTGATCCATGACGTGTACAAACCAGCTTCTTTTGACTGGATCGTCCAATTCAAGGAGATTCATCACTTCAGTTAATCTTTATTCGCAATTCACTCCGATGAGATCATCCAAAGTTTTACCATCCGCAATTCTCTTGATGAAACTGAAAGCCACTCTGAGCCATCCCGCAACCAGATAATGCCCAATACGTTTTTAGCAGATTGAAAACAATTTACACCGAGTAATTTTACCTTCAATCTGGTCAACTGCATTTCCTCTAAACCATAACAAGTTACCACGACAATTGAGTTCAATTTTAAGACCGAGAACTTTTGTATCAACTAACAGTTCTGTTAACATTTTTACCAATCCATATCAAGCCAAGTGATTCATTACATCATTACTGACTAAACTCGTGTTGACAACTATGTCATCAATGTGTTGATCTGTCGCATTCTGAATTCGTGTATTGAGACTCAGCATTTACCTCAACACCAAGGACATCATTTTAGAGCGTAACTCAAACCAAATCCTAGTGTTGTGAGATAGTACTTCTTCTTTTTGTGGCGAATCTTTTGAAATTTCCAAAGATTTTTGCTTACATGTTACTGCAAATATGCATTCTTAAAGTAAAGCATCGATAATTTTTGCTCCCACGTGTCCCCATCTTTTTAGACTCTCGCCACAAACATCACTGTCGCTAGAGTAGCTTTTTACGAATTCATTGAGTTCCCTAAAGTCAAGAACGGATCGAAATCTTCTTTTGTTTTCTTGTACTGCAGCTAAAAGAGAAAATATGCCGGAGCCGGTTTTTTATCCTCCATTATCCATCACTTCATTTCAGCTTCATATTCTTGTCTAACTTCAGGCTTGATTGAGTATTTAGCAACGCTGTTCAGCACGATAGAAGGTTTGTCTTTCTATTTCAAGGATACTACCCACTTGTCTCCGTCAAAACTCGCTGCAAAATCAACACTAATTGTTGCTTGATCTTGAAATAATGCCACCAATGAAAAACACAAGTGCATTTAACAAATTATACGACATAATTGTCAAGCGCAATATTAGACGTTCATTCACACCGAGACCAAAATAGCATCCATTCTGGCTACAAGATTCGTCATTATTAGGCAATTTATTACAAAACTTATTCTTCTTACAGATAAGTTGTATTGACACTCTCCTTCACGCCAGAACCATCTTCCATCTACTGCAGCCAAATCTCTGGATTCGCCACTTTCTTCTGCATAGATCCGGGAAACAATGGTTTATCAACATCCAGTTTCTCAATATCGACTCGTACGGTGCATGGCTTAAATTACATTTTGTTTTGTAAAATAAAGTTCTTTTGGACCTTCAATTTTCTAGATTACAACGTTCTTGACTTTTCTAACCATAGACAACGGGGAATTCTTTTTTTATGAATATCTGGAGCTTACCTAGCTACAGAGAGACTGTTTACTACGGGGAAATGATACTATTGCTCAAATATTGATAATAGTCAGAGAATTTTGAGATTTCTTTTTGCAAGGTTATTCTAATTTATGAGAAGTTTTCATTGTAAGATGGTCAAAAATATGAAATATATATATATATATATATATATATATATATATATATATAAGTATTAACGTGTTGAGGATACCTAAATAATAGAGTAAAATAATTAATAAACATGTAAAATGGTTGGGGGAAACAATATAAGTGATTAAGATGTGGTTCTGGATCTTAATAAAAAGGGAATGAAAAAGAAATGTCGAATAACGAGAAGAGAATAAGAGAAAATCAATAAAAACAGACAATTAAATAAAAGAAGGTCATTTATAATTAACAAGTGCAAATTTAGGAAAACAAAAACAAAAGGAAAATTTGCACGTTATTTCAAAAGCTCTTTCAAGATAAGGGAAGAAATGTTGTTTGGGAATCCGTGAAAGGGCACCTCTAAAAATGATTTATCTGGACAACTGTCAGTGATTATGGAATTCTATTCGACATCAGTAAGTGTTATTGAATGATGGAGTGTAAAAAGGAAGCGCAATTGAAATCAAACACACAAAAAATAAGACAATTGCAGAAGACAAAGAAAGACAAAAAGAAATTAAAGAGAAATTTGAAACAGAAATTAGCAAGGTCAAAGCAAAGCAACTAAATCAGAGTTACCGATCTCAGAAACCCACCGCAGTTGTCAAGTGATTGTAAAGCCAATTGATCCGAAAAGTGCTATTATTCCCGAAGGGTCGCAATAAGCACTAAGTGTGATTGATTGATAATTCGTTGTGTCATTTTAAAGTGGAGATAAAGTGTATTAATCAATAAAGTTTATATCGTTTGGAGTTCGTTACGGTTGTTTAAAGCCCACTTGGAGTCAGATCGATATTAATTTCTATTCGAATTCACCGACAAAAATTTTGTTGAAACTTGATTGATAACAGTTACATTGTAGTATCGTGATAGGTATTTATTACAAGTCAACACTAATTTCTGACTCATTGATGTCTTTATTCAAATAAATTGAACAACCCAACACAATAATGTTTATCCAAACCCCCACAATAGTTTAAACTTTATCAACGCGATTCCACTAGCAATTTGCAAGCTTAAACAATTTTCAATATTACTGCACCCTTTTCAATAATAATTCTATTCATGCCTCTTTGACCAAACTTGTAATTTGACTAGGTTGTCTCTCCCTTTTATACTACTCTTTTTACTACCAGTCACCTCTTAATATTATTATTTTCACTTTTCACTCATCGGGTTTCTTTCAGTGAATTGATTTGTTGCCATTTTAAAGATTTCTTAACCCAAATACCTAAGACAAATTTCATTTACTTTCTATTAAAGTCCTGTTTCTTATCATAACTGGTTTCCCCTAATTTCTGAATTACCCTAAGACTACTAATTTTATTGAAACTTGAATTTGTAAAATTGATATGGTTTTTATCAGATAATTAATTTTTAATTAATTTAAACATTTTATTCTGAATACCCTCATGTGAAACTTAAACAATTGGTAAGTTTTGTATTAGAAAAAATGTGAAAAAATAGATTTTAATACAATTACGGTCAAATCGTTGTTTATTACTTTATTATCGATCTCAAAATTTTTTAATTTATTGGATTTTAATAAATGAAATGAAAATAGTTAGTAATTTTTACTCCATGTGATCTATAAAGTAAAACACAATACTTCTAACATATATTTGTATTTACAGTTATTTATCACAAATTGCACAATCAAATTATTACAGCAAGAAATAATATATTATTACCACCCGATGAATTCCACTGCGATTGTTTGGCTCCGTTCTTTTTTTCAAATTCTCCTTTGTTTGCTTTTCTTGTTTACTCAACTTGAGTTATCATTAATTAATTAATTAACGATTTGGAAATTTATTAATAAATTATAAATAATTAAGGGGAAACAATTTTGTAATCTATGTTTAGTTTTTTGAAAAAATATTTGTTGATACTGAAAAAAACAACAATTTAATTTGTTATATTTTATGAATATAGAAATATATATATATATATATATATATATATATATGCATTTCGATAATATATAATATAAATCAATAATAATTTAATTAATATGTAATTAATATGGACATTAGTGATAATCAAGATAATAAATATTGTTCAAGAAAAGTTTTTATTCATAGAGATTTTACTCAAGGGATAGAATTATGTTTTCAAGACAAATATTTCGATCCACAGTTAATAGAAATCGTGAGTGATTATATTTTATACATTCTTAATAATTTTTATAAATTTAATCCATGATTTAATATTATTTATTTAATGCAAAGTTTTGTTTTATTTGTAATATATTTTTCTCTCAAGCTCTAAAATATAAATCATAGTCATTATAACAAGCAATAATTTATCATAAAATATGGAATAAACAAAATAAAAAATAAAGCCTATTTAATTAAATATATCATTGTACAAAGTATGATTTTGGCCATAACCACATGTATCCATAAACCGCTCACGAACTAAAGCAGGTAAAAAAGTTAACTATTTCTAATTCAAAGAAAAAGGATTCGCAACTTTAGAACCCGGATCACACAAAAATCATCCAGTTTCTCATGAATGTTACATCAAATGAAAATAGTTCAAGATTTGAGTCTAAAATTAATTAATTATTATCGGTAACCCATTTGAATTTTGCCCTTAGGTAAATTTTGAGACAAATCCCATTCATATAAATTATTTATATCTATATAAAAATATTCTATGTTGTCATTAGATACTACATTGTTTGTTAACAAACATAAAACAATCACGGATCCAATTTACAAATGATTTTTATTCTCATATTGTAGAAGTTCAATTGGTTGATTTAAAAAAAAGGTTCAGGAATAAAAATCTGGAACAAAATTTAAAGAAAAAAATTCACCCAGAAGAAATTTTCTAATTTGAGATAAATCACCCTATAATCATTCCGAATAGTTCACGCCTTATATTATACTCGTTATTTGCTATATGTTCCCAAATCGGTGGTGTATGAAAAATATTAGATAATTGTCCTCCGAAATTAAAATTGGTTTGAATCGCCTAACATGGTCACAGAGGGTATTTTTCATTCATAAAATATTTGATTTACTGATTAATTTTTAATTATTTGAGCAATATGATATATATTTTGTGATTTTACAATAATTTAGTGAAATTTAATTTAGGGAAACAGATTTTATTCAATTTTAATCATTTTTGATTTTAGATGGAAAATGTTAATATCGATAACAATTTTATAATACTTTAAAGAAACTTTATTTTTATTGGTAACATTTAGATTTTTATGATAATTTTAATGGAATTTGATTGGTTGAATACATATAGTAAATATGATCCGAATGACGGATTTTTAAGGAACTTATTCGGTTAAATATAGATTTCTAAAGAAATTTACCTTGTAGGTTTTTACCAAAAAAAATATGTATGTTGTTAGTACAGTGGGTGAAATTTATATTTGAAGGGAATTGATTGGTTAAGAGGGAAATTTATGATATTTTAAAAGGAAATAATCGAATAAGAACAAGTTTGTTGTCATTTTTAAGGGGGTTGAGTTGGTTGAATATCTGTGTTCAAAGGGTAAATATTTTCTAAATGGAAAATATAGAAGAGGAATTTATAATATTTTTTGGGGGATTTGTTCAGATAGATATCAATATGTGTGTAAATCTTTTGAGAGTTGAAATATTGTCATTTAAAGAGAAATGATTGGTTAAGAAGAGAATTTATGATCTTTTAAGGGAAAATGATTGGTCAAGAGATGAATTTTATTTTAAAGGAATTTCAAGAAATTTATTCAGTTGAATATCGAAATAAGACGGTGATTTTTATGAAAATAATGAATATAGCTGGGATTATTGTCATTTAAAGAGAAATGATTGGTTGAGAGTAAAGTTTATTTTATTTTAGGGGAAAATGATTGGTTAAGAAGAGAATTTATGATCTTTTAATCAGAAATAACCGATTAAGAACAGGTTTGTTGATATTTTTAAGGAGTTGAGTCGGTTAAATATCGTTATTTAATAGGCGATTTTTATAAAAATTAATGAATATAGTTGGTAGAGTAGGGAAAAGTGTTATTTGATGGGAAATGATTGGTCAAGAGTGGAATTTATTTTAGTGAAAAATAGTCAATTAAGAACAAGTTTTTTGTCATTTTTAAGGTGGTTTTGTTGGTTTTAATATTGTTGTTTAGAGTATATTTTATCTAAATAGGTATTTTTATGATTTTTATGAAATATTGTTATTTGATCGAAAATGATTGGTCAATAGAGGAATTTATAATATTTTTAAAGGAATATCGATGAATATCGATATTCAAAGGGTAAATATTATCTACTTGATAGGTTTTTATGAACATTATGAATAAAGCTTATATAATGGAGTGAAAAAATGACATTTGAAGAGAAATGATTAGTTGAGAAGCGAATTTATGGTATTTTTCAATGGATTGAGTTGGTTGAATTTATAAGATACTTAGGAAAATTGTTACTCTTTTCATTGATTTAAGGTTATTGAGAATATATCGATAAGATTTCAGTTCTAAGAAATTGTTTGATTCATGTAACTATTTGTATACAAGTAAGTATTTATTTGATTTTATTAATATATTTGTAATTTAATTAAAAACTAAAATTGACTAGTATTTAAAAACTTTTTGTTACCCATTATTCATGTTTTTATTGACAATTTTCTGAATAATTTAAATATTTACGATTATTTCCAGGAATGAAGAGAAATTGTACAATTAAATACTATGAGCAGTCGATAACATACATTAACTTTTATTTAACAAGTACATAGAACAATTACCTAACAATCTTATAAAATTTAAAAAAATGATCTAACAAATTTTTTCAAATAGTTTACAACTTAGTTAATTTAATTAATTTTTTAATTGATAAGTACCATTTTCTTTACAATTTGCTATTATGTTGAAGCTTTCTTTAAAATATTTTATTTAAAGAACTAACAAATTTAATCAAATTTATTTAAAATTTACATCTTTCCCAGTACTTTAATCAAATTCTATTCACCATGTAACCACAATTTAATAAAAATAATTTCTACAAAAACTAATAGATAATCACATGCATTTGTCTTATAAATTTGGATTTTCAGTAAGTGATATCAGTACACAAGAACCTATGTATATATTGAAGCATGGTATCAGAAATTTAACATATTCGGTAGTAGTTGATAATTATTTGATTTTAGTAATGCGGTAGATATTAATTGTATGTGTATTGTTTTTTTTCATATCAGTTTTATTCAAACCTTTAGCCTCTTTGAGTTAATAATTTTAAGAGTCAAATCATTTTCAATAAATATGTGAAAATTTATTCCAACTACAATGAAAGTAATATATGTTTTGAGAAATTAGTTTAAGAATATTTTTCTAATCAAGTTTCTTTTCACTAGCAATTAGATTAACCACTACTTGTACTTACTAATTAATTTATCATTCAGTAAACAATAAAAGTATGGGTGAAAAGATTAGAAAATCTATAAAAATAAATTTAAATAATTGTTTGATGAGTTAGCAATTAATTTATTTAGGGGCTCGTGGAAATTAAATGAAAAGGTTGAGATTCATCTTTGAAAATAACTTTGAGTAATTGTTCATTGTTGGACGCAATTAAAAATATTACAAAAATAGTAGAAAAATTTCAAAGTTTTTCAACAAAACTATTAAGTTTTACAAAATAATTTCAATAAATCACATAATAGAATGTAATCAAAGCAATAAATTTTTATTCAGAGAAAATACAACAATTGATTGGGCTTCAATGAATTTGATTAATAGTCGCTTGATACCAATCAGGTAACTAAGCAACCAAGTAATTTAGCAATTTGGAGACATCAATAATCGATAAAAAGAGTGGAGAAGATTTTTATTTAAAAATTTGTAATTGAAATTGTAATTCTTTTGATTGTTCAAAATTTTATGTGCTTTTATTTAAAGATTTCTTGGTCAGTAAACAACTTTTGATATTGATTTGTTCAGTAACTAGTTATTGATAACATATTGTGAGAGTGTGAATAACCAAGTATTTTAAGGGGAAATGATTGAGAGAAAATTTTATTTTATTTTTAAGTGGGTTAAGTTGGTTGATTATCGGTGTTCAAAGGATAAATATTATATAAATAGGGAATTTTAGTGAATAAGATACTCAATTATTCAATGCCTAGTATGTATATAGTGAGTATATAGTCATTTGCATACAGTACCTAGGGATTGTTGTTCAGTTATAATTCAATGGATTGTTCAGTGTGTATGGGTTATCAGTATTCAGAAGTTAATACCAAGTAAGTTAACTTTATGTTTTATGAATTTATTATTATTATTATTATTATTATTATTATTATTATTATTATTATTATTATTATATTATGAATGGTGTGTTGCTGCAGAGTTGAGAAGATCGGTTGCTCTTGCGAATGACCTACCTTAGGCATTACTATGTAACATTGAAACTCAAAAATTCCATTTAATAAAATTCTTTGAAAAAGGTTTTTGAATAATTTCTTTGAAAATTTGATCGTTATTAACATATATAAAAAAGTCATTGAAAAAATTACTAAAAAATTTCATTGTAAAGTGATATAAAATTTCATTGTAAAGTGATATAAAATTTCATTGTAAGATTACATTAAAAATTTTAACAATTAAAATCATGTATAAAAATTTTATTGTAAAATTATACTAAAAATTTCATCGATAAAATTATACTAAAAATTCTATTTAAAAATCATGTATAAAATATTTCATTTAAAATTATGCTTAAAATTTTATTATTTAAAAATATTTAAAAAAATGATCGATAAAACTATACCAGAGCTTCTTAAACTTTTGTAATTCACGACCCCATTTATGATTGCGAGTTACTTAACGACCCCATACAAATATAAAAGAAAAATAAATTTATATTTTTTTAAAATTCCTATAACATCTTCTAATTCATAGTAAATGTTATTCAAGTTATTACAATACTCTTAATAGAAATGCAGGTACAAACAATCTTTCCGAACTAGAAGATTTTATGATATATTTATCTACGATAATTGTTATTTTATCTTTATAACAATAATTTTACAAGTTAAAAAACATTTTCTGTTAAATTGTATTTTTATCTCTCGCGACCCCAGAATTTTGCTACGCAACCCCAAATGGGGTCGCGACCCATAGTTTAAGAAGCCCTGAACTATACTAAAAATTTTATTAAAAAAAATTTTATCATTTAATATTGTCGACTCTTAAAACTTTAAAAATTCTTACCTTATGTAACTTATCTTTTGACTCTATTTACTTTTAAAAAATTATTATCTTATATAATTTGCCAACTATAACTGCTTTTAAAATTTTCAGCTTTAAAAATTACCCTTATGTAACTTAACTGTTGACCCTCTATTTAATTTTAAAAGTTTTTTACCTAACTTACCATACTTTAATCTAGTCACCTTTATTTACTTAAATTTACTCCAATGTATCTTAATTTACTTTAGGAACCTTTATTTACTTGAATGTATTTACTTGAATGTGGATGAAAAATAACCTCTGTGACCAACGTAGGCGATTTGACCAATTTTAATTTTATGATTTTTATGATTTTTATCTTAAGTTTTTTATCGAGAGTCAAAAATCCTCTCTGACTATAGTGCTATTGAAAAAATTTGATGAATGAAAAAAATATTTCAAACAATTTTAATTCAAAAAATTCGCCAAATTTTGAATTTAAAAAAGGCGCCAATAATTTGAATTAGAAAAATAAATACAAAAAAATTTATCAAAAAATAGATGCGCACACAAAAATTAATCATCTTGAATACATATTTATGTAATCAAGGTAATTAGAGATTAGTTACGTAATTACGTAATTTAATCCGTCACTGGGGGTAGGGGCTACTGGGACTTTTGTGTGTGGGCGTAGAAAGCCACTAACTACCTAATTGAGTGTCTAATTCAATATAATTAAAGAACCAATAAAAGTTATCATGTCAGATATGTGATCATCCCTTGGGCAACCTACTTCCGATAATCAATAGTTATCTTAGAAAGAAAGATGCAAATTAGTGGAGAAGTTGTAAATGTGGTAAATTGTGAATAAAGATTTTCTGTGTTAGATATATTTATTTCTTAAGGACACGAGGAGTCAGGAAGAAACCGACTTTAATAATAAAAACCCAACAATTTGAACAAAGAAATTTTAAAAAAATCTTAATTTCCAAAATAAAACTTTAGAAGCTACAAGTTTGCCCAGAATCATGATTCTTTGGGATAATTACCTTGGGATATACTGCTTGTAATCTTTGGGTAAAATGAAATATTTAATTATTTCCAATCTTATTCATTATCTAAAAAATTATTTATTACTCAAGATAAATCCCAACACACTAAAAACAATTATTCACACTCTCAATGAGATATATTCGGAAGCTGAAATGATTTCCATGCGAAACTGCTGCTATACGATGCTTGGATGCCTGAGCTGCTACCTGTTTAACTTATGCGTAGATTCTGATTATAAAAAAGTTAGTAAGTGTTATATTTTGAATATTTTTATTAAATGTAATTTTACCCACTGACAGTTAAATAAATACTCTATATTCTGAAATTTTATGTTTTTATTTTGCAAGTGCTATGAAGTATGTCTTATTTTGGTAATAGTAAAACAATTTATATAAAATAATCAATAAATAATAAATAGCCAAAATATATTTTATGAAAATATAAAAGAAATATGAAAACTTAAACAAAGCGAAACCAGAATGGTTTAAAATGAGCTTATTTATTTTAAGCATTTGCCCTAAAACTTTTCAGTTTTTAAAAAAAAATTGTATTCATTAAAAGTTCAAAATTTATTCAAATAAAAATTATATCTTCCATATTTCCGAGTATTTAAACAAAAATAACAACGGCATTTATTTTTATTTTAAAATTTAATTTCATTCAAAAAAATTAAATTTAAACAATTACAATTATTTAAATTTTATTTAATAATTAATATTATTTAATATTTTAATAATTCATATTTAATGTTTATAAAAGACATTGTATTTTCTACAAAATTTGACTATGAATCAAACTTATTTATGGTATTCATAGTCAAATTTTGTAGAAAATACAATGTCTTTTATAAATAAAAATAAATCAGAGGTGAAAAACAAAAAAGTCCTTATAATATTTAATAATTAATATAATAATTTATAATCAGATATTTTAAAATATTTTTATCTAATTTATCAAAAGTAGTTTTTAATTTAAATTAAATATGCATTATTAATTATTATATGCTGCATAATTTAATTCTAGTTTTTTAATAGATAATATGACTTTTCTTTCAATGCATTTTCTAAATTCACTTTTCTCTTTAAGGTGACGGATAATTTCTCCAACTTTTTATACTATGTTAAATATTGAAAATAATATTTTATTTTAATGAAATAAAAGTTAAATGTTTTATTTTTACTCCAATAGAAAATTTACTTTTTCCTATTAAATAAAATAAATTTAATGGGAAATTAAACAACAATAATTTAAGTATTTAGTAAAATAATTTGATTATAAGTGAAGAATAAACTTAACCGTTATCGGGCTCGACTTTTTGAATACTTGATTCTTGACAGGTTATAGAAAATAATTTATTTTGTTATTCATTTATATTCATTTTAATTCAGTTTTAAAATTTTAAGTGTATTTTAAAATTTATTTTTTAAGCATTACATATTTTTAATTAAAATATTTTATAAGAAAATTTTAGTTTGATTTTTGAAATAATTTTTTTAATAAAATTTTTAACAAAATAATTATTAAATTTTTATGATAAAATATATAATGTTTTAAATGTTTTAAAATTATATTTAAATAAAAAAAGATATTGTTAACATAAAATAATAATAATAATAATAATAATAATAATAATAATAATAATAATAATAATAATAATAATAATAATAATAATAATAATAATAATAATAATAATAATAATAATAATAATAATAATAATAATATTAATTCATCCAATTTAAATCTTTATAAAAAAAACTATAAACACATAAAATAAACTCGTAAAAGATCAAAATCTTTATAAAAAAAAACTATAAACACATAAAATAATCTCGTAAAAGATCAAAATTTATTTACATCATCACAAATCTGCTTATAGTAAGTTCTTCTTAGCTCAGCCAACAAAATATGTACAACTTCCTTCTTTTTGCAGTCCCTGCAGCATCTGCATCTAAATGGACAAGTCAACATTGAAGGATCTGCACAAACAATGCAGTCATCTAAACATTTCAAACCAGATCCTTGAACTGATTCGTAGTGCATCCGTACAATTTCTTCGATGTTTATTTCTGTCATTTGATAGATCTGTGTAGCCAAACATTCAGGAGCACAATAGGAAAGTTTGTTTTTCATATTCGGAAAGAGTTCTTCCATCTTCATCAGAATTGTTTCGAATACGTATGCTTCTTGCTCGTCGATCATTTTGAATTTTTACAATCGTCAGAATTGAATCTATTTAAACACAATCAGTGCTTAATAAATAATCTAGTATTTCTTCGTCGGTATTAAGATTATTAATTTTTGATTTTATAAAATTAAATATTTCTTGTACCAGGCTGTTGCATTCCAGTGTTTTTATCCCCATGACAACAACTTTTCCGCTTACAAATACATTCACACAAAGTGGATTATACTTGACAAGTCTTAATGCAGGAAACAGTTCCGGTTCGTAAATGTTTTCTGTTGTTGTAGACAAATCACACAAGTTGATTCGACAACACATGTCAATATTCAAAGATAATGATTGAATTTGTAAATCTTGAATCTGATATTTGAGATCTCCTTCCTGTAATGGTCTTTTACAACCCATTACCCTGCATTTTCCGCTCTTGAAGAATAAGATTGGATATTTTCCACTTCTATCCACTACATGTTGAGGTTTTCCGGTCGGGAACTTCATTCCAGTTACTTCACATCTTCCTCTATAATTTATATTACTAATCATTTTCCGATATCAAAATAAATGAATCAGTATATCAAATTATAAACAAATTAAATTAAATTAAATTAAATTAAATGGAATTAAGAAATGATGCAGTATATCAAATTGTAGGACCTAGTGGGAGCGGAAAAACTTTATTTGTATGTAATTTATTGCAGTCAAACATGTTCAAATCAAAATTCAATAAAATGTATTGGCATAGGGGCGCAGACGAAGAACATGGATTGACACAAAATCAATTTTGTAAATTGAAAATGACAATAGTTAAGGGATTTGATAAAAACTGATCGTCTAGGTTACGTCGAGGCGATGTAATAATTATAGATGATTTGTATCAAGAAGCAAATAAGGAAAAAGATTTAATAACTTGTTCACAAAAATCAGTAGACATTGCGGAGTTACTGTTATTTTCATAACTCAAAATTTATTTCATCAAGGAGGAAGTCATCGAACTCGTAATTTAAATGTTCAATACCTAGTTATTTTCAAAAATCCTCGCGATCAAACGATTATTGATTTCTTAGCCAGGCAAGCTTATCCAAACAATAGAAATTTTTTAATTGAATCATTCCAAGATGCTACAAGAGTTCCCCATGGATATTTATTCTTTGACTTTACACAACAATGTAGTGACGATTTACGTATCCGAACAGATATTTTTAATGAAAAAGGGGTTACGATTTATAAACAAAATTGAAAACAAATAAATGATTATCAATCATGTCATTTAAAAAAGTACTTGTTAAAAACGAAATTCAACCCAAAAAAGTTATTCGTAAAACCAAATCAAAAGTAAAGAAGAATCTAAAAAAGAAGAAGATTTTAAAAAAGAAGTGGATCAAATTATAAACAATAATAATTAATTGTAATTAGTAAACATTAAATTTGAACGTAGTCTATCATATTTCAATGCATTGGTAAAGGCACAAAATAATAAAAGAATAGCAATTTTACAAGCTTTCCCTTCATTTGTTATTGACGATTTGCTTGAAGTTATTGTAAATATAGTTCGGGGTAATGTTAATATTAGTAAAGCTAAAAGAGTGGTATTACAAAGACATAAGAGATCCCTTTTATCATTGGTAAATACTAAAAATAGACGTTTAATGAAAAGAATAATGTATAAACAAAAAGGTGGGTTCTTGGGTACATTAATTCCTATAGTTTTATCTGCAATTAGTGCAATTTCATCCCTAAGATCTTAATGGGTTTACAATACTCTAAACAAGATAAAGTTGTCCATATTTTAACATCTTGTTGTAATAATGAAGGATCAATTAACCAAAAATCCACTCAAAACAATCTGGACAAATCCAAAAGATCCAGATGGTTTTGGTGGTGTAGAAAAATTAACAAAAAGAGTGATTAATTCTAAAAGAGACTCAAAAATGATTATCGGACCAACTAGCATATAGTTTAAATAAACCAATGTTGAAAAGGTTCCCAACCAGACCATACAAAACAAGAGGAATCAATGATTTGTGGCAAATGGATTTGATGGAAATGATACCTTATTCGAGAATCAACAAAGGGTACAAATATATTTTAACTTGTATTGATGTTTTCAGTAGATATGCCCGTGCTATTCCAACAAAAACTAAATCAGCTAATGAAATGGCCATTGCAATTAAAAAATTATTTAAAGATGGACAACCTCACAATCTACAGACTGATTTGGGTAATAAATTTAATTAATTATTTATTTTAATTTATTTTAGGTAAAGAATTTTATAATAGCAAAGTAAAAGAAGTTATCAAAGCCAATCATTACTCTATATTCTCGCTATTCAAAGCTTGTTATGTGGAAAGATTTAATCGAACTTTGAGAGAAAGATTGAAAAAATACTTTGTGCATCAAGGTAATAAAACTTGGATACATGTTTTACCGAAAATTATTTTTAGTTACAATCATTCACCACATAAAGGATTAAATGGTCTCAAACCTGTAGACATTACAGACACCAACAGAAACCAAACATTAAAGAAAGAAAAAATCGATAAGCCAAAATACAAGGTTGGTGATCATGTAAAAATTAGTAAAATCAGTACTTCTCCGTTCATCAAGAATTTTGACAACAATTGGAGCGATGAAGTATATTTAATTAAGAAAATAGATACAAAACAGAATCCAGTAATGTATTTAATAGCAGATCATGAAAATAAAGAAATTAGGTCAAATTAGGTAAATTAAGTCATTCCAATCCCAACAATATTTAGAATTCAAAAGATTTTAAAAACCAAAAATGTTGGTAAATATAAACAGTACTACGTTAAGTGGCATGGATACGAAACTCCAACTTGGATATCCTCATCTCAATTGATTAAATAAATATTATGAAAGAAAACCAGTTTTATATGATTTTACCTAGTAATAGTTGTCCACTTATTTATCCTAATAACGAAGCTAGTTATTTTAATGTACAAGTAAATTCTGTCTACTTGGATGGTGAATGGGAAGTTGCATTGATTGATTTCACTTTTGTGTATAATCCTTTTCCGTATTATAGTAATTCTTGTATACGTTATGAATCTGTAAAGAGTGGTAGCGAAATAAAGTATTTGAAAATAAATAATCAAAATCATACTTATGAATTAATAAATCCAATATATACTCCAGATGTTGACATATTTATTGAAAAATATGAGAATTTGGTTATTGTCTGTCCATATGTTCCATTTAAAGTAACATTCCCTGATATTCAACATACGTTTAGTTTTGGACTAAAATCTACATCAATCATCTGTGAAGAGAATCATTGTCGAATAAAATTACCAAAATTTACTGATGATGGTGTTATGGAACAATTTGGGATTATTATAAGTTAAGAAGAAAAATCGAAATTTGAAAAATATATTGAAGATAATTTATTCATAAACACTATCAAAATTACAAGGTCATTTGTTGTCACTTAATCCTTCTCCTTTTAAAGAATTGATAATTCAAGATAATGAATTGGTCAAAATAACACTTGCAGATGACATTACAAATATATCTTTTGACACAAATTTAGCTAAATCTTTGGGATTAAAATTTTCAAACTTTACAGGCACTATACTAGGCACAAAAATTCCAAAATTATTACATCATCATCAACAAATGTTCATTTATTCAAATATTATCGAACCAATAAATGTTGGTGATGTTAGAGTTCCACTATTAAAATCAATTTGGATTAAAAAATATGATCAAGGAGAAATTGTACAATTAGAAATGAAGAATACAATGTACCTTCCAGTATCGTATTCAACTATAAACATCATTGAAATAAATATTCGAGATGATAGTAGGAAATTAATAAAATTTAGCAAAGATACCAAAACACATTTATCGTTACATTTTAGAAAAGTAAATGAATAAAAGAGATTTTTTCGTGAATTTACCCAGTAATAGTTGTCCACTTACATTTCCAAATAATGAAGCTGGAAAGTTTAATGTAGAATTTCCAAATCTGATTTACTTAGATGGGGAATGGGAAGTTGCTTTAACTGAATTCACTTTTGTGTACAATAATTTTCCATTTTATAACAACTCTTGTATCAAATATACCAAGAGTACATTACATAATAGTTATGAATATTTTTATTATATTGAAGGAAACTATACAATTAGTCACAACTCTGATATATATTGACAATAAAATTTTGAACATTAATTGTAAATATTTTCCATTCAAAGTAACATTTGATAGTATTGAAGAAGCTAATTGCTTGGGATTAAATAAAAAAGAAGTAGATTTTAATGATGAATTGAATCAGATACGTATACCAAATAAGAAATCAAAATTTAAAACTATACGATTAACTATAACTTATTATTATGATGTAGAGTATACTGAGACATTTAAAGAAAATTTATTCATTACTGAACTTTCACAAGTCACTGATCAGTTAATGACATCTTATCCTCATCCTTTCAAGTCTTGTGAAATTAAACAAGATCAACCTGTTAAAATTGAATTGGAAGAAGATGTTAGAAGTGTTAAATTTAGTAAACTGTTGGCTCATAGTTTGGGATTAATTGATGAATCTTATAATGAAAAGATCATTGTTGTATCTAGTTTACCAACTATAATGCAAAGAAATATACAAATGATGATTTATACAAATATTATTGAACCAATTCTTGTGGGTGAATTAAGTGTTCCCCTTCTTAAATGTGTTTGGATAGAAAAACATAAAAAAGACGACCTTTTTCAATTCATTGAGAAAAATCCAATGTATTTACCAGTACCATCCTTGTATATAAACAATATAGAAATCAATATTCGTGATGACAGTGGCAAATATATATTTGGTAAACAAGACAAAACTTACTTGACATTACATTTCCGTAAAATAAATGAGTAATCCAGACATTGTAAACTTTATAGCACTCATCAAAATGGTGGGGATTTACTTTATTTTGTAGGTAAACAGTATGGATCTGGTTGGTTAAAAACAATTGGGCGATTCGCACTACCTATTCTTAAACGTATTGGAAATTTTGGTATGAAAATTTTTGGTATGAACATACTATAAACCAAAGTATTATTAGTTATGGTTAAAAATGAAGTAAGTAATTTAATTAATTAGTTAATTTAATTAATTTTAGTTCTATTCAGATACAAACTATTGCTAAAAAACTAATTGGGAAAAATTTTATTGGTGTTTTTCCATTGGACAAAATTCCATATATCAATATCAACAAAGCTTTGATTGTAAATACTCAATCAGCTAATCTCAGTGGGGAACATTGGCTTGCTATTTACGTGAAACCGGATAAAATACATGTATTTGATCCAATGGGATTCTATTATCCCCCTTTATTGATATCAAAACTAGAATCAATGTTGATGCCAATTGAATACAATTGAATTCGTTTTCAGAATCTGTTGACCAAAACTTGTGGCCATTGCTTAGCTTGGTTAAAATCAATGTTCACTAAATAAATTTTTGTATCATTGTGTTTATTTCCTAATATGATTTTGTGTAAATTGGCAATGTGTGTTGATTAATACAATTGTAGATGCATGATTTTGATTGGTCAAAAATAAATACACACATTTGAATATATCAAAAAACATTTTTTATAATTTGTCATAATTTACAAAACAGTTTAATTTGTAAGTTTAATTTTCTTTTAAATTTTTAATTATTATTATTCAATTTTAGAAAATGAACAACTTTAATAACAATAATAACAAATATGAATCACGTAATTTTTAATTTATATTTTAATACGAATTACCTTATATTTTAGATAATTTATTATTTCCACAACATAATGGATTTTATCCACAAACTGATGTTGAATTTTATCAACAAAATTATCCTCAAATTGTAAATGAAGGAAATAATTATCAAAATTCACATAAGATTTTAATTTTTACTAATTAGATTTAATGTTCCTATAGACATAATGAACCAACAATTCTATCCACAAATTAATGGAGGAGATCAATATATGGTTTGGAATGAACCAAGTAAGATTTTAATTTTTAATAAATTTATTTAATATTTCTTTAGATATAATGAACCAGCAATTTTACCTTCAAACGTATGGAGAAAATCTAAATTCAAGTATGATTTTTATTTTTATTAAATCATTTTTAACATTATTTTAGATTATATTCAACAAAGTAATCCACAAAACTATGGTGGAAATCAACCGAGTAAGATTTTAATTTTTATTAAATTTATTTTAATTTATTATTATTAGGTTATTTCAATTACCCACAACATATTCATGTCCAAAATGTTGGAGGATGTAATTATGAAAATTCAAATTTAAGTAAGATTTTAATTTTTATTAAATTTTTTAAAATTTATTATTATTATTAGGTTATTTCAATTATCCACAACATATTCATGCCCAAAATGTTGGAGGATGTAATTATGAAAATTCAAATTTAAGTAACATTTGTATTTTATTATATTTATTTTAATTTATTACTAGGTTATATTCAAAAAAATCATCAAAGCTATACAGAAAATTATCATAAAAACACAATATACATAAATCGCGAATCAAGTAATTTTTAATTTATATTTTAATAAAAATTTATCTTATATTTAAAGATTTAGAAAGAAATTTACCAATCTCGGAATATGATGAGGGTGATGAAATTAATCAACGAAAATGTATGTTTTATTTGTTTTTTTTTGTTTTTTTTTATAATAATAACATATACTTTTTTTTATCAAAATAAGGCTAGACCCCTTGATTTTTATATATATATATTTTTAAGAGACATATATATATATATATTTTTATATGAAAAGAAGGACTGACACCCCATTATTATTATTAATTGAAAATAAGGGCAGACCCCTTGATTTTATATTTTTTTAAGACATATATATATATATATATATATATATATATATATATATGAAAAGAAGGACTGACACCCCATTATTATTATTAATTGAAAATAAGGGCAGACCCCTTGATTTTATGTTTTTTTAAGACATATATATATATATATATATATGAAAAGAAGGACTGACGCCCCTTATTACTAATCGAAAATAAGGGCAGACCCCTTGATTTTTTTATTTATTAAAAAACAAGTATTTTTTAGCAATAATGAAGGACTGACACCCCTTTATTATTATTAATCAAAAATAAGGCAGACCCTTTGATTTTTTTTTATGTATATATATATATATATATATATATATATATATATAAAGACTGACCACTATATTTTATTATATAAGAGAACAAGTTTTTGGATATAATTTGTCAATAATTATCCATGCTCAAAATTTTTTTTTATTAAAATAATAGATACTCGAGGTAAACTTTTGGTTTTTAAATGACCTGTTTACTATTAGTTACAAATTATGAAAATCAACAAAACTCAACTTTACAAAAGATAAAAATTTATTCAACAACATTAAGGATTTTCCAAATAGGTTTGATAATAGAATTGTTAATCTTGACTCATTTAATAGTTATCGAATTTTATATTTTTTATTATCTTGTACTTGATCCTTCAATTGACTTTCACAATTAATAAATGAAAATTTTTCATTAAAAACCATTTCGTTATTCAACAAATGGAGAATATCTGAAATATATTTTCGATCTTACTCTTCAATATTTCCAATCATAATATTGTAATCATAAGCTTTTAAATTAACCGATTCCTAAAAAATAATTAATCAAATTAAATTAAAATAAACATTACTTTGAATGTATATGTAATAGGGAAATTTAAATAGTTCATACTGTATTGAAGGTATTGAACAGGAGGCTTAAATGTCATCCCAATAACAGCTGTACTGTTTTCTTCTAGGAGTATTTCATATACGTTCGACATTCTTACTTTTTCATTAAAAATATTTTTATTTATAGTAAATAAACGATTATTATTGGTTGCATACTTGTATATTTATTTTAATAATTTAATTAATTTTTTTTTATTACTAGGTAAATTATACCCCAATTATTGCCAATTAACTATGCATAATAAAAAAAATGTCACAAAAAATGGAAGAGTATTGTGGTAAAAAATACCATAATTCAATTTATTTTATAACTTCCCAACCCATTCCCTATTTAGACTTTTATGACCATCATAAAAATCATTTGCGACAGTTTCATGATAAAAAAATTAAATTATTTAAAAGACCAGGAGCAATTAAATTAAGCAGCATCCAAATTACCCCTATAAGTGAACCCATTAATGAACATACAACAGATTCTATTAATAATATTTTGGAATATCTAAATAAAGATATTGGACTGATGAATGAAACAATGGAAGCAGACAAAGTTGTTGAAGCGGCCGAAGTTGTTGAAGCGGACGAAGCGGACGAAGCGGACAAAGATAATGAAGCGGACGAAGCGGACGAAGATAACGGATCGATGGATTCATGGGTAAAAGCAGTTGAAGAGATTGAAGATATCGGATCGATGGATTCATGGGATGGAGAGATGGAAGAGGTACACATGGGGCAAAATAGCAATATACAAATAGGAGGAAATTTACCTATAATCCAAAGTGACTTACGAGGTACACATAAAATAATTAGTATAGATACGACCAACTTGAACATTAAAGAAATTGTTTTTCTTATAGAGATAATTAACAAGTTAAGAGAGATAATAGATGAACTTAGATATGTAAAAATTCAATTTGGAATAGAAATTGAATTCAAGAAAGATGGAGAAATAAAATTAAATAATATTAGCAACAGCGCAAGACCACTTATCCAATCATTCTTTGACGATGGCATACAAAAGATAAATGAAAAGATATCTTCAATAACAGAGTTAGGGAGTAGTTGGGTAATTAGAAAATTAACTGAAATTTACTTTATAGTAACAAAAATAAGTAATATCAGTAGGTTAAGTGGTAGAAGTTATATAAAAACATCAAAACAATTGGCTAACAAAAACTGTATAATAAATGTAAAAAATAGTGATAATTTATGTTTTATCTATAGCATATTGTCGATACTAAAAAAAGATGAGATTGTTAGTGGACATAGAAAAGATAGTTATAGTTACACTAAGTATCTAAATGAATTAAATTATGACCCAAATGATATGCCCATGAAATTAAATGGTATTCGAAAATTTGAGACAAATAACGAAGGATTAATAATTAATATATTTAATTATGACGAGACAGCTAAACCCGAACACGATGACTTTGTTTAAAAACATCCATTTTTAAACATAATTCATAGGTCCAAAATTACTGAAGGAACAATTATTAATTTATTACTATTAAATAAAGGAGAACAATATCATTATGTTGGGATTACATCACTCAATAGGTTATTGAATTGTAAAGATAAAACAATAGAAAGAATTCAATCATTATGGTGTCATAGATGTTTGAACGGATTTAGAATTAAGAAAGCATTGCAGAAGCATGAGATGTTATGTACCAGAAATCAGTTAGGGACAACTTTATATACTTTCCCGGAAAATAAGTTTATTAAATTCACTGATTGGTCCAAAACTGTAAATATGTTATATATGCAGATTTCGAATCTGTTTTGCCAAAGGATGACGTACACCATCAAATACATTTACCCATTTCGGCAGGACTTTTGTTAATAAATAATTTTGATTGGAGTACAATATACAAAGAACTTATAGGTGAAGATTGTGTGGAACAATTTTTAAAAACAGTTGAAAAAATAGCAAAATATACTGTATTACCATATTATTGTAAAATGGGAAATCAAACAATTAAAGATTTAACAAACTTACAACAGTTTCAATTTGATACATGTATAAAATGCTATCTTTGTTTGAAAGATATTGTGGATCCAGTGAGAGATCATGATCATTTTACTGGGGAATACTTGGGTGCTGCTTGCAATGACTGTAATATTAATAGAAAAATAAACAAAGTTTTACCAATTATTTTCCATAACTTAAAGGGATATGATATGCATCATATATTAAAATATGGATTGAGTAAATTTAAAAATTGGGCTTTAGGATGTATTTCATTAACATCTGAAAAATTCATTTCTTTAATTGCTCACTTGGGAAAAATTAGTGTGAGATTTATTGATTCTTATCAATTTGTAAATGATTCTTTAGCAAAAGCGGTTAAAACCTTGACAACTTTACCTTTGACTCGATCAGTTTTTACAGGGACTATAGTTGATAAAAAGGGGATCTTTCCATATAATTTTGCAACTAGTTTAGATGTTCTTCATGATACTTATGAATTACTCCCAATTTGGAAAGGTGTCACTGAGGTTGAATATGAAAAAGCTCTGCTTATTTGGGATGAAACTAATTGTAGGACTTTACTTGATTATATGAAAGTTTACCTGAAACTAGATTGTTTTCTTTTGGCAGACTTTTTTCAACAATTTCGAGCGATATCGATAGCACACAATAGATTAGAACCTTTAAATTATTTTGGAATTCCTGGAATGTCGTGGTCTTCTGCTTTAATGTCATTGGATGAACCTATAGAATTAATTACAGAAAATGAAATGTTTAGCTTTTATGAGCGAGGTATTAGAGGTGGTCTTACTTTTGTTAATAAACAATATGTTAAAACCGACGAAAACACAGATTTACTATATATTGATATTAATAATTTATATGGTTGGGCTTTAAGTCAACCATTACCTTGTGGTGAATTTAATTGGATATTTGATGGATTTGATACAATATTATCTGATTGTTTGACTTTGAATCTTGAATCTTTGTCATATGGGTATACTCTTGAAGTTGATCTTGAGATTCCTTCTGAGCTTCATGTTAAGTTAGATGATTTTCCAATTGCAGCTGAGAAAATGAAACCTGAGGGTTCAAAGGTTGAAAAATTGTTGCTGACTCATTATCCTAAATATAACTATGTAATTCATTGGCGATTATTAAAATTATACATGTCTCTCGATGTTAAAGTGACACATTTAATTCGCGTAGTAAGATACAAACAGTCTAATATTTTTAAAAAGTACATCGACATAAACACTGAACTTCGAGCTAAAAGTACAAATACACTAGATAAAAATTATTATAAGTTGTTAAATAACAGTTTATATGGAAAAACTGTTGAAAATCTGAAAAAGAGAATGAATTTGTGTCTTTGCACAACAGATAAAAACTTGTGACATACTTCGAAACCTACCTTTAAAAAATCAATAAAAATTGACAATGATCTTATAGCTGCGATATTAAATCCTGATTCGATATGTTTAGATCGACCAAGCTATATAGGACAATCAGTGCTTGACTTGTCGAAACTTAGAATGTATGAGCTTCAGTATAAGAACTTGGAAAAATATCGACAACAATTTAATTGTGAGATCAATATAGTTGGTGGAGATACAGACTCTTTCTTCTTGGAGATTAAAAATTGTAAACTAGATGTTCTTTTGTCTGAAATGGTTAAGAATAATCTTTTGGATACATCTAATTACCCTTCTACTCATCCACTTTATTCTAAAAAACTTGATTCGGTCATTGGAAAATTTAAAGACGAAAGTAAAGGAGAAGGTTATGACGAATGGGTTTTCCTTCGACCAAAATGTTACAGTTTGTTAGGTAAATCTTCTTGTCTAAAAGCTAAGGGTATATCGTTAAAGGATACCGATCTAACTCATAAATCTTATAAAGAGTTTTATGAGAAAAACTCAGTCTTTTCGGTACCACAATTTAGAATAGGAACAAAAAATCATCAACTTTATAGTTTTAAAAATAGTAAAGTAGCACTTACAAATAGAGATGATAAAAGGGTTTGGGTGGGTAAAAATAAAAGTTTAGCATACGGGCATATAAATGTATCTGGAGAAATTAACATTGATGAAGAAAATGTATCTGTTAATGAACTTATTGAAGAAATTATTGGAGAAAATGCATCAGGTGACGAAATTACAACAGATAAAATTCAGCAACCTAACTATGAGGAAGAACTAATAGATATAGACGATGTGCAGTTCACTGACGACGATGAAAAAGATGAAGATTTTTATTAAATAAACATTACAGTATAAATTTGTTTTTATTTGTTGATTTATTTTTATTACAAAGTTTAAAAATTTTGATCTTTTACGAGTTTATTTTATGTGTTTATAGTTTTTTTTATAAAGATTTTGATCTTTTACGAGTTTATTTTATGTGTTTATTGTTTTTTATAAAGATTTTAATTGGTTGAATTAATATTATTATTATTATTATTATTATTATTATTATTATTATTATTATTATTATTATTATTATTATTTTATTATTATTATTATTATTATTATTATTATTATTATTATTATTATTATTATTATTAATTTATGTTAACAATATCATTTTTTATTCAATTATAATAGTTTTATGTATAAAATTTTAAATCATTTAAAACATATATTTTAAAATTTAATAAAAAATTTAAAAATTATTTTGTTAAAAATTTTATTAAAAATTAATTCAAAAATCAAACTAAAATTTTCATATAAATTATTGTAATTAAAAATATTACTTAAAAAATGAATTTCAAAACTTGAAAATAAATTTTAACTTAAAAATACACATTATCTTCTTAAAATACACTTAAAATTTAATCTTAAAAATAAATTTTAAATTTTCGAAAAAAATACACATTATCATTTAATTATCGGGAAAAAAAATACACATTATCATTTAATTTTCGAAAAAAAATACACACAAAAAAAATTTAATTGCACACAGAAAAAAAATTAATTGCACACAAAAAATTACATCATTAAGTAATCAATACACACAGAAAATAATCACGAGAAACCCCCCCCCCTCCCCCTATATTATTATGCAATGGTGTGTGGGCGCAGAGTGCTCATAACTACCTACTCATGTCAGCAGATCCTTCCAATTTTTGGATATCTCCAAATATTTGACAAACCTTATTTGAAAAAAAATTCTATTAGTGAGACCATCAATCTCGATTTCAATCCAAACATCGTCTGAGTTATCAACCTCTGATTCTGTATCATTTTCTTCACTTGAATAATGTATAATAATAAACTTTCTTTTCGTAGGAAATAAAATAGAATCATTACTAGCCTCATCACTAGAACTAAAATTACTTTCGGTCTTAAAGCTGTCTTCAAAAAGTTATTGTCACTTGAAATTTATAAAATTTTCTTTATTCAGATTTTGGACACAAAATAAATTCAAACATTAAAACGCATTGAAATTTCACTGCACAAGTTACACCTGTTTCAGTTCATTAAAAACTGCTATAATAAAATGAAAAAATCAATAATGTTAAAATATAGGGACATACATACTTACCCGTGTCTGCATGTAATTTGTTCAACTGAATAAAAACTTATATTATAGGAAGGAAGTAATTTGAAGAAATATTTTCTTAACATAAAAACATAATACATAGTAAATAATGCATGCAAACCTTCAAAATGTAGAAACGTTCAGTTCAAAAAAAAACTATATAAAACTATTTCACTTCTTTTCGCATCCATTGCATAATCTCTTTGGATAACTCATAGCCATAAAAAGCACAAAAGCAATTTTTCTTCAAACCAGCTTCATTACAATCAGATACAAAATCTTCACTTGCAACTTATAGGGAAGCTTCTTTTATCATATCGTTCAATTTATCTCCATTTTTAATGGTGAAAAATACGTATCTATATTTTCGGTCAATTTTTATTTTCTCAAATAATCATAAATTATATAAAATAAACCACACGCAATTAAATTTCAAAATTTCATTAAAACTTCTTTATTATTTATACGACAAAACAAAAATCCATAAAATTTAGAAAAATCCAGTCTCATAAATCTAAAAGAAATAACGACCACACAAATGCGAGAACATTTTAAATTTTAAAATAATGGGACACAAACCCGAGCATAACTTTTAATCAAAATTTAACAAATAAAGATAATGGTTATAAAATTTAAATAATCTTTAAAATTATATAAAGTAAGGTAAATGGAGATTAATTAAAAAACACCGAATTGAAAACTATTGTATATAAATTTATTACATTTTTAAATAAAGTAAACCTATTTCGGTACAATGGGGTCCAATTGATATCATGTATTTTTCTAACGCATTTTGTATGTAACATCAGGTTTTTAGCTGATATTTTCGAAATTACTAATAATCTTGAATAATTTTTACAGTTTATTCTCGGAATTTTTTATGTTGATCATATTATTAGAACAATATACTTTAGTTTTGGTCTACAATTCAGAAAGTGTACCTGTAAAATTAGAAACAAAATTAGTGAATTATTTTTTCACTTTCAATATACAGTGAACTTTTTTGTGGCAAATATATTAATGTTTAAGTGTTCAATTATTTAATATTTTTGTAAAAATAAACAATTTAATAATAAATAACTAAAAATTAAAATTAAAAACTAAAATTTTGTTAGTTTTCCTTACAAAATGTATCAAAATGTATATGGGGTCCAATTGACCTATATGTACGAAAGCCGGAAAATTTTCAATGCACAGAATGAAGGTTAATGAAGCTTCAATTAAATATAAAGTTAACGCTTTGCGTTTAAGAAATATTTGTGTTTTTCAAATTTTGGTTTCTTTAGCAACCTAACACACATGCTATACTGGTCACTGTCATAGCAAAGTTACTGTAGGAATCAATGGATTACATCACTGGTATTACATTAAAAGCATGGTAAAGGACAATATACCACAAAGCTGATAGAAAATAAATTTCCAATTTGTGGTATATCCTATATACCACCACGCTGTAAAAAGTTAAAGCAGTAAAGGTATTTAAAAATTTCTTTTTTTAAGACTTTATAGAGGCAGTGCCAGGAATATATGTTACATAAAAAAGGTTTTGATAAATAATCGTAATAGAAATAAATGAAATTTAAAATTTAACTATTAAAATTAAATGTAAATATAAGAAGTTTACAAAAATGACACTAATTTTTTTACTAAAAAACCTTTGATGCCAATATTATTAGGTGTATGAAAAATAAACTATATTTTAATAAAAAAAATTTTGTTGTTTTAATTTGTATTTTTTTAATTTTGTGCAAAATAAGTACAATTTCTATATAAACTAAGCTTTCAATGTTGAATTTCTATTTCCAGTTCACGAAAAAAGCTTCTCGGTACATAAAACGGGTTAATTTGAAATATTTTGCTCCAAATGGAATATATATGATAGATCCAGTTGAACGTGGCATGCGACTTGTAAGTTTAATAATTTTAGTAAATTCATTTTCGCTGGAATACATAAAATAATATATTTTTTATTTTTAATTCGACAATTAAAGGTTATTCGCATGCATTGAGAATCAACCCGCGAGTCTTTATAGTAATTCTGTGGACTGTTCAGCAAAGTTGCAGATTTTGTAAAACAATGGTAATTTGATTTAAGAAAACAATTATTGCTTTTTACTCTAGTCCAGGGCTTTTTAAACCATAAGTCGTTACCCCATTTGGGGTCGCGTAGCAAAATTCTGGGATCGCGAGAGATAAAAATACAATTTAACAGAAAATGTTTTTTAACTTGTAAAATTATTGTTATAAAGATAAAATAACAATTATCGTAGATAAATATATCATAAAATCTTCTAGTTCGGAAAGATTGTTTGTACCTGCATTTCTATTAAGAGTATTTTAATAACTTGAATAACATTTACTATGAATTAGAAGATGTTATAGGAATTTAAAAAAAATATAAATTTATTTTTCTTTTATATTTGTATGGGATCGTCAAGAAACTCGCAATCATAAATGGTGTCGTGAATTACAAAAGTTTAAGAAGCTCTACTCTAGTCAATAAAAACCCAAAAAAATATATTTCGATAACTTTTTGATATACTTTAGTTAAAGCTGATGTATTTGCATATCTTTATTTCTTGAACCAAGTACATCTCCTGGTTTTATTTTGCTTTTCTGTCAATCTTACATCGACTTTTATTTTTATTTTATCATCATTTATAAGTGCACCTACTGAAATTGAGTATCATAATTATATGTTCAAATATTCAAAATTGTCAATATTTAATCAACTTTAATTGTTTTAATAAATTCACAGTATTCAACAGAAAGATAACAAAATCTCTACTGTGAAGCATTTATTATAGAGATAAACAATTATAGAGAAAATGTATGACAAAATATAAATTTAGATAGAAAAAAAAATTTCATCTAGAAAAATGAAATTCTAAATGAAGGAAAACAGGCTAAAGACAAACAACAAGTTAAATAATTTTACTGATATAAAATATCTTTTTAAAAAATATGCGTATTACAATGTCGCCATCATTATTACTTAAAATAAGTAAAATTAATTAATGAATAAATAATTTGTTGTGCAGATTGAAATTCGAATCTATGAGGATTTGAGAAGAAAAAAGAGTGACAGACGTAGAAGTCCTTCCCCTAATACTCTTTTTGTGAATAATCCACGCCATTGTCATGTAAGGTTTTGCAACTTTGAAAGTCATTTTATACGATTTTAGCCATTGTATTTTATGTATATCTCATATTATGATGAAATTTCAAAAAGATGTTTTAAATTAAAATATTTATACTTTTCCAAACGCAATATTTTTTCAATATGTACACAAAATTATTTTAAATGATTAATAAATAAGAATTATATTAAAATGTTCATGTAATTTAAATTCTAAGTAGATAAACACTATTAAAGTTCATGACCCCTTAATAACTCTCACTGGAGACCGTTGCTCATCTTTCTCCTTTCAAAATGCTTATTTACTCTGGTCCTGTTGATTTAGTACTAGTCTTCAGTGGGCTCTTTGTAAGTTCTGATACTTTTGTTAGCGATGTTGATTTTTTATACTCCTTCTGTCCCATATTACTGGATAAGTTTCTCTAAAAAACTAATTTTGTCAAAAAATTGATATATTTTTAAATAAGATTATTTATTAAAAATTATAGTTCTGCTACATAAGTGCATAAAAACATGTATGATTGTTTTTCGTTTGTTCAGTGGCACATTTCAAACTTTGCCATTTAATTCAAAATTCTTCTTTTTTGGACCAACTCGACCGCGTATTTTGAAGCCACATTCGATGGACTGATTTCTTTACTTCGTTTCCAGTTTTTGGGTACAGTTTGAATACTTAGATATTTATGAATAAAATTTGAGAAAATTGAACTTTTATGACGTAAAACTGAAATATTGTTTACAAAGAAAAACACAAAAATCAATCGTTAAAATGATAGAGGATGTCCAGTAATCATAAAATATTGTTAAATGTGAGCAATTAAGTTTAAAATTATCGTTACTTTTTTAAATTTTTGACAAATTATAGAGTATTTTAAGTTTTCGGTGAAAACTACTCAGTAATATGGGACAACGAATTTTGTGATTTTTGACCTTTTATGAAATAATGATGAAATAAAACAAGAAGATACGGTTGTATTTATGGTAAATGATGTTGTTTAGAAAGTAGTATTGTTAATTCAACTCAGAAGAAAAAAATATTGAAGTAGAGCCGTATAATCACTTAAAAAAAATTTATGTTTTAAAAAATAGACATTTATAGTTTTAGTGTTCTATCTAATGAATGGCTTATCAATAATGATCAAGTGTGTATTTCTGAAAGTTCAACTGATGTTTTAATTCATGAATACATCAATCCAAACTTCATTAATTTTTATTTTTACACGTATAACTGAATTTATTAATTTTCTAAAGAAAAAACTTAAAACCTATAAATAGTCTTGCCACATCAATGCTGTATAATTGTTTCGACCATATTATTTTATATTTTATAATATTTTATGTTTTCCGCTAACATTTAATTTCTAAAATAGTATCAAAAAATTTAATTATTTAAAAAACCAAAATTTTAACTTTGTTTAAATTTTACAGATTGGAGCTGTCATAAACCTTTAGAAAGATTTTCAACCTCAATATCAAATAGTTATTTTGAATTTAACACCGAAAAATGTTGAACAATGATTTTTAAAACATTTGAAAAATCTTGTAATTTGATGTAATTGTAGTTTATTGAATGTTTTCTATAACTAATTTATTCAATTTTTGTAAAACTTGATTTCGAAATTTGACAAACATAAACAATTTAGTGTCTGTAACACACATAAATAAAAAATGTTTTTCGTTTTTTATCATATTGAACAAATTGACTTTTTATTCAAATTTAAATCTGTATTTTAAAATTTTTTTTATTTTATGGTATTGAATTACGAACGTACAACTTCATCGGCACTTTGACCAAATAAATTAGTGTTTTTGATTCTAGAATTTAATATTTGCAGAGGCTTCTGAATAGCTAGATTACACTGCACACCACAACGACCACCTTGCGAATAAATATTTAAATAAATGAATAAAACTAACCTACCAAACCCCATAATAATACACACACACAACATCACAGTCATAATTGTTATCACATTACTACTATCAATATCATCATTTGCTTTGTCATCTTCAGTCATCATCATCATATAATATCGTCTTCGTCAGAATCCATTCGTTTTCATATGTTAATGAAAAATATTTTCATCAATCAAATATTAAAACTAATATACTTTACGAAATTTATGTTTATACTTTAATTAATGCACTTCAGAAAAGAAATTATTAGATTTAATTTAATTAATACTTCAGAAAAATTTACTGTTTAATTTTAAAAATATTACACTTTAATACGTTAAAAAATTACAAAATAATATTACCATTATTATTGTTTTTATCAGTCATCAGTGTCAAAATATGCATCAATTACACAAAATAATTTCGTTAATCCAATGTTAGATTCTAACATTTATTAAATAAAAATTAATTTATACTTTAAGTTTTATCTAAGTTAATTAATTGAATTAAATAAAATTTAATTAACTTTCTGCTAAACATATATCATTCCTCAGCCATTTTGTCATCATTTACATTAGAAATTTGTAATTAATTACATCTTTACATTTTTTTTCATCTTTTCTTCATAAATTTTTTTATAATAATAATAATGTACCTATTCACCCAATTCGTTAAACAGGCAATGTTTTTTCAACCCACAGGCCCATTATAAAATCAGCATCAATATTTTTAACGAAAATTATCCTTTAAATAACCTCGATCTCTCTAAGCTCAATAGATTTAACCCTGATTCATAAAACTGACATTAAAGTTGACTTTCTTCCAAAAGGTTAGGTCGAAAACTGAGTTTTTGTTCGAAATTCGATCATGACCCCCTTCACTATATAGGCTTCATTTGACCCTTATTTCATAGATTTTGACACTGGAATCAACTTTCCATAATATCCTCAAGTTATTTATTATCATCATTGTCTTCTTCTTTAGTAAATATGTATTGATAATTTTCATACATCTTCATCATTATTATAATTTGCAGCCATTTTGTAACTATCCTAGTCATCAAATTTTATTTTGTCAGAAATTTAAATTTATCATCAAAATATGTCATCAGTTTAATTTAATATTAAAAAAGGTTCATTAAAATATAGTTTATGTTTACCTAATCCATCAGCATAAAATTATCTTCATCTAAATTTAATTTCTTAATAATAAATAAAAACTTTGGGTGTGTAAATGGTAACAATGTGGGTAAATTGGTGGGTACCGGTATGTAAAGATGGTACTGGTGGGTGGATAAGGATATTGTATCGTGGAATACTACCAGTTCAGATCTTATTAATCGTAAGGTTCATACAATGTAGCTTGCATAGGGTTTTGTATTACTTTATCAGGTAAACGTTTAGGATTCCTTGATTATGAAGTTTTAAAATTAGTCTAAAAACTGTTAAAACAAAACATATAATAAAATATTAAATAAGAAATAATAATAATAATAATAATAATAATAATAACAATAACAATAATAATAATAATAATAATAATAATAATAATAATAATAATAATAATAATAATAATAATAATAATAATAATAATAATAATAATAACAATAATAATATTAATAATGATAATAATAATAATAATAAATAATAATAATAATAATAATAATAATAATAATAATAATAATAATAATAATAATAATAATAATAATAATAATAATAATAATAATAATAATAATAATAATAATAATAATAATAATAACAATAATAATAATAATAATAATAATAATAATAATAATAATAATAATAATAATAATAATAATAATTACTGTGCACAGCCGAAATATGGCGTGCGACGAGTGTTTTCTTTTAATACAATCGTTGCCAATCTTATTTAATTATTTATTTAACAATAATATTATTATTATAAAAACTATTAATAATGTTATTCTTATTCTTAAAAAAATTATTATAATCTTTTAATTTAAAAAAATGAACCGTTGAAATAAATTATAAAATATTTCCAACAATTCCACATTTAAAATATATGGACAAGTAAAAACTGATTTAAAAATTAACTGTTACAATCCTTTATCAGTGTCATTGATAAAAAGAAAAATATAAATTTACTAATCTTTGTTTAAATTAAATCATGGATTTTTTATATTATCAAATTTTTTATTATAATTGTTTTTAATCGTTTGGCCCACTAAATGACCCCTCACTTCTATAAATTACATGAATATTGCAATATCTAATAAAGATCTCTTTCGCAAATAGCTGAAATATTCTATTAAGATTATAAATTATATGCAGTAATAATTAAAAGGTTTGATTAATGTTTCTTATTTAATTACGTCCTTTACTTAGTTACAAATACGCAAATTATTTAATTACTCTACTGACTACTGAGCGTATCAATGTATCAAAATTTCCATATTTATGTTTATTAAATGTCTTTTCCTTCACAAATACTATTTATATCTTAATTGAAATGCATCAATTTTCATTTTCATTGTTATTAAAAAAGTAAAACAAATTTTCAAAACAAATATCATAAATGATTTGCAAATTGAAAGCGTTTCCACATCTATGGCTCAGGAAGTTTATGGTCTAGGACCTCGACTCCATGTTTATAAAAATAAATTAAAAAATTCATAGTTTTATTTATAGGTTTCCACATAACATTTGTTTAATCAGTTTATATAATATTTTACATAAGTTTCATCATTTCAAAATTATCTTTGTTTTATGTTAAAAATAATAATTTAATTAACAATCTCAGTATCATGTCAGTCACAAAGGACTGACTGTGCCGGCTTCTCTAACTGGAATATTATTTGTAAATTAAATTTACGTCCAACCATTTTAGGACGGCAACTTATACTGAATTATTATTAAACCGAAACTCAAACTCAGTCATTGTGTTTTCTATATCTCATTCCATCCGCTTAGGGTGGGTCCTTATATTGACTGTTTAATAAAATGTAATCGTGAAAATGCTTTTTCTGTTTACTAAACAGAATTTCAACCAAACAAAGATTTATTTCAAAATTAATTATGAAATTTTGAGATCTAACGCGTTAAACAATTGTTTTTCTATGTTCGTTTTTGCAATTAATAACTTGTTTTAATCTTGCATATTTTGTTGTCATTCCTTCTAACTTAATAATTCCTGAGCAAAGTAATTGAATGGTAAATCTTAAAGAACTCAATTTATTGATTATACAGTCTGAGCAATTATATTTGAAATTGTACAGCTTTTGTTTTAAACAGACGCATTATAATATAATCAATTTATAAATTGGAATTTATTTTCCTATCAAAGCATTATATATATATGTTGGAAATTGACAAAATTTAATTGGCAAAGTGTAATTTTTATAACTTTTATTTTTATTGGTAATATACATTAAGTAACGTCAAATGGGCAATTTTAATTCATTTACTTAATTTTATTTTTAGATAAATTTTATTTAGTTGAAATAGCAATAAAGATTCATTGGGCTTTCTGTGTTTAGAATAATGAGGCCATCCGTAAATATAATAAACAAATTATTTTTGTTTAAATTAATGTATAAAAATTCAAAATTTTCAAAACATTACGTTTCTTATATTTATTTTTGTAAATATAATTTTTGTTTTTTATAAATTGAGTATGTTTTTATTTTTGTAAAAATTATAAATTTGAAAACAAATTTAAAGACGCTCCGAATTCCATAAGATGCCACTGTTCATTGGATGTAATAGAAACAAATTTAGAATTATAATTCAGATTTTTCAACAAACACAAAAATGTTTACTTTTTCTTTACAATATTTTGTTAAAAAAACAACCATGTCATTTTTGCATTCAGCTAGGACTATTTTTTACTAAATACTAGCAAGTAAAAAAAATTTTTTTTTCCAATTATACACTATAAATAGTATATGTGAACAAATTTTATATTTTTAACTAACATTTTGATTTTGCGTCTATTTAAAACAACTGATCAAAATATGAGTTTTATTATGTTGTTATCGGCTCTTCGTGCTTTCTTTATATACTATACAGAATGTATGTGATTATATATATGTTGGGGTTGTTAAATTAAAGTTATTTTAAAGGAATTATAATTTTCATGCAATTAGAATTGAATGGCAAAGAATGCGAAACCGTAGAAAATCAATAAACCACCAAATTCAAATTTGAAAAATGAGTCAGATATAGATGAGATGATGGTGAATATCATTGTGAGAATGGATTTATCAGAATATGTTCAAAAAGGGTCGTAAAGCAATAAAATGTATAAAAACCGAAAATTGTTAAATAACTAATCAATTAATTAATTAAGGAAAAGCAAACAAAGTTGGTTTTGTAAACCATTAACATGCCATTATGATTAAAGTGGAATATTGGGAAAAGATCATTATATGAAAGTTGCATAGTGGGGAAATTAATTATTTCCAACCACGGAGACAAGATGAAAAAGGCAGCGAGACAGAGGTTGTCATATGAGACGATTTAGTTGAAACGCCATTATTTAAGGCGAATATTCCAACTAGATAAAGAAGCTGCAACTCTGAAGCTATTGGCATTCTGTCTCAGATAGGGACGAAGAAACTTAGAATAGGATAAAGGAATTAAGTTTAGGATTTAAATTAGTTATTAGAAGTAAATAAGTAGAATAATTAAAAGTACTCAGTAGGTCAAACACGAATCTAATCGTGAATCCAATTGGTCAAAGGTGATTATTATTATAAAGTGTATAAAGCCGAATAACCACCACGGGATTTACCGGATAGTCAGGATAAGCAGTCTCATTACGTTAATTGAAATTTTGTGATTGATATGTTGTGTAATAAAGCTTTTAATACAAATATACGTTGGGTATTGTTTGTCTTATTGATTTTTATAGAACACGTGAGTCATTGACATCATATTATCATTTCATTTATTAAAACCCAACACACACACATATATATATATATATATATATATATATATATATATATATATAAATTCTGTGACCTATGTAAATACATTTGTGACCTACATAACATTTCTGAAAAACATGAAAATTTAAATGAGTTACATAAAAATACTTTTTTTATTTTAATGTTTTGGGATGTTTGGTCTTAATATGAAATAGCATTTATGCATATTCACGTAAATCTACAATATATTAAGAAAACCTTCTTTGTTAAATGTTTCCTAAACGAATAATATTCCGAACATTATCTATCAAACTTAAAATGATCAAATGTTAGAAAAAAGCTAGAAAAAACCTCTTTAAACACTTTAAAAATTTAACGAATATTTTATTTAACAATTATGATGAACGCCACTAAAGAAGCAATAATAAAATCAAAGCAAATTAAACGAATCTTAATATTTTTCACATTTAATCATTGAAACAAAAAGGATATAATTTTAATATTTATTTTTAATTAAAGTAAAAAGTATTTTACTATGATAACTGCTCCAATAACACCTAAAAGTCAAGATCATATTACGTAATATGCCAATGTCATTCGTGATCAATTTCATATTATATAATTGGTCAAGGTCATATTACATAGTCGCTATTTTTAAAATTTGTTTTAATAAATTCGCAATTTAAAATTTTTGTTTAAATGATCGGATTTCAGTCAAAAACACCATTTTAAAATTAATTCTGGAAAAAATTGTCGAATATGGTCGAAGTCACAAAAGTAATGGTTTAAGGATAGTTTGGGAAGTTTTGTCGTTACTTTTCTTTAATTTTTGACTTTTTCCTACAACATAAACCTAAATAGTATGTTTTTTGACCGAAAGCTGATTCATTGTATAAAAATTCCAATCTGGAATCCCCGATCCATCTGAGCCTAGTATAATCATTTTGTTATTAGTTGTTATTAGATCGAAATCCGATTTTATATTTAAAATATGACCTTAGTCTGACCCTTTTAACGAAAAAACTGTCCATAGTGTAATAAACTCTTTTGTTATATTGTTAAAATGAGTTTGTTTTAAACGTTCGTGGAAACACGCAAAGTATAAATACTAATTTTTTAACCAATAAAAGTTTAAAATTATATTATTACTTTTATATTATTAATTTGGTTAATATATTAAAATGGTATCAGAAGTGGGATATTTCGCCTTCAATGCAATGACCATTTTGGAATGCAGCCCAGTCCAGGAACATCACTGATAATTATCGGAATTAAATCAAAGATTGGTGACAACCTCCTTACTCATAAGGCTCAGTTACAAAGATTTTAAAAATTACTACGATAAATGTTCTTGGGTTTTCTATATCGATAATCACAGAAGAGTTTGCACTGATTTAGGAGAAATTTGTTACAAAGGCTGGATTGGAGTTTAAGTTAAAAGCAATTCTTAAAATCTTATACATGTAAATTAAAACAAATTTACTGGTTTATATCAATTTTAATGCTAAAAAATTGTCTCTTTAATGTTTTTTAGACGATCAGACCTGAACTTACTAAAGCTTTCGAATTTCACGGGTTTCTTAATGTTTTCAATGAAATTTATAGAGGTATCTAAACTTAAATGTTGTGTACTGAGAGTTCTGTTACCCAAATTTGCCAAATATTACATAACCTGGTGTCACCCGATTCCATTTGTTAAGCACATCTTTGATTATAACAAAATTACTTTCACTGACTTTTCATATTTGAAGAATTAGATTTTATTCCAGTTCAAATTGAGTGCTCCGTAAATATCGTGAATAAAGTCGTTTTTAAACAGATACTTCAGTTGAACTATTAAGTTTCATTCTCGTTGACGAATTGAATATCCTGCTTATCTACCATTGACTAATCAAGACTTCTTTGCTGATCATTTGATACTCTTACTAACGTCAAAAATATTTTTACACCTTTTTTCGATTAAAAGATAGGTTAAAAGATACTTTATTAAAACCCCATAATTCCTGAAAGATGGGATGAAACCCTGAAATGATAATGGATTCAGATTTGAACAAGAACACAAGATCTATCAAATCAACAGTATTGACGGGGTGAATGCTGGTATAGAGAAATTATTCCATGTTACATCAATTGATAATTTTCTATTTGAACGTTGCAGTTATTCACATAACGGACTCATCGTTGAGAACAAATTCTATATAAAACTTGAAATTTAACCTTTGAAGAGTCATATCTATCATCTGATTCGACTCGAATGATTGCTAGCATTTCTAAACTACATAGACAAATGCATCCACACAAACAATCACACAATGTCAAACCTGTAAAGATATATTCGGTAAAAATCATTCCCATTTACAAATACCACCAGAAAACTGTTCAACAAATCCCTACCTTCAAAAATCAAGCCTCACAAACTCACTTTCTCCTTAGACCTCAAAAAGATCATATCAATCCCTGGTAATCATCCCAATCAGAACAATAATAAAAGTATAATAATAAAAGTATAATAATAATAATAATAATAATAATAATAATAATAATAATAATAATAATAATAATAATAATAATAATAATAATAATAATAATAATAATAATAATAATAATAATAATAATAATAATAATAATAATAATAATAATAATAATAATAATAATAATAATAATAACAATAATAATAATAATAACAATAATAATAATAATAACAATAATAATAATAATAATAATAATAATGTAATTTACTAAAATAATTTAATCTCACTACACACGATTACGCCCTCACCTTTAACAGTATACGGATTTCGAGGATAGATAATCCAGTAACTTTAGAAATTGGAAACAACTCATTTTTCTAAATGTTTATTTATTTATAAAGGGAGGTGCCGACCATAATGAGGAAGGAAATAGCGACAACAATTATCCCAACACAGCATACCAAATTACTAAACCATGTCATTATTTTCTCAACAAACAAGAATCTGCAGCGGCTTGGTTTGTAATTATTGAAAGTATTTTTAAAGCTTAAACATAATTACACAGGAACAACAATGTAATTACTTACTTTAAAACTTACCCCATGAAATCCTTTCACCTAAAAATTAGGCAATAATTTTAGCAGCCTCACATTTTACTCCATACACAATTTTGAAAATCTCAGTGTTAGAACGCTATTCAGAGTCCCAGAAAAACGTGTTTCATCGTTATTTTAAATGTTTGAACATATCTGATCAGAAACCACTATCCTTTTTCAATAAAGCAATTTCCGATCTTGAAACGTTACATAAAGGAATTACAGCAGGCAAAAACGTTTTAAAACGTTTCTTATTGTCAGCTCTTTTAGCCACTATGCAACTCGTCCTGGCATCACTACCATCTTCAAAAGTAAAAAACCTCGCAGAGGTAGCTGATAGAATCACGAAAATAACATAAATGGAATTCGACCTTTTCAAGAAAGATTAAATTTCATCAAAAAGTTCGAACTACTGAAAACAGTGACCCATCTCAGAATCTTCCTAGCCACGTAAAAATTACTACCACAAATTTATACCTAAGTTATCGGAAAGTTAAGGACCAATGACAAATCTTTCAAATGAGAAAAAGAATGAAGTAGTTAAATACACCAATAATGATTTACAATCTTTTGATCTAGCTAAAAAGTCACTATTAAAAATTCAACCGTTCGCATACATAAAACCACATCTTCAAATCACTACTGACGCATTTAAAATAGCAGTTGGAGCTGTTCTGCATTAAGTCGATCTAGGAATACCAGAACCAAAGGCTCAATGCTGTACAGCAGAAATATTCAACTTTCTATCGAGAATTTAGCATTTTACCTTTCCATTAAACATTTTCTTCATATCTTCGAAGAAGAAACGTCAACATATTTACTGATTTCAAACCTTTGGTACCGAAATCCACGACAACAGAGACAAATCTCATACATTTTTATATTTAGTTGCACTATTACATATATAATCCTGTTCAAAATTCATCAGCCACTTCTTTTAATCGGTGAGCTCAAGATACACAAGCCAACAGAGAAAGACATATCCGTTTTCTCATCTGGGTACCTTCGTCTTGACCTCATCTACTATGATACTTCAATTTCAGGCTGCATGAGACCTATACTCGTATTACGGTTACGGAGACAAGCCTTTCAGCAATCGATGACCTACACCAACTAGATCCTTCATATGCATATGAATAACTAAGAAACAGGGTTGTATGGCCTTGCAAGAAAAAAACACATAAGAGAATGGGTGTCTCAGTGCCTACTATGTCAACTTAACAAAATAAATAAAAGTACCAAACCCCCAATAATGAGATTTCCAGCTGGAATTCGGTTTGGAGTTGTATAAATTGATCCACTAGGTTCTCTACCAATCGATAATGGATACACATACATATTGACAATGATCGATTGAACTACACACTGGTTCAAAGTAATTCCATTAAAAACTCTCCCAGCCAAAAATGCCGCAACAAAAATTGTTCAAGACTGGATTTCACGTTATGGTGTTCTACGAAACATTATAAAAGAACGTCAAGCACAATTTGAATAACAAATTTTCAAACACCTCAATGAAAAACTAGGGATAAAGCATTTAAGCTTCACAGCATATCATTCTCGGACAAATGGTCTACTAGAACGATTTCACAGGATCTTGAAAACACTTTTGAGGATACTCTCAATCTCAAAAGGTTGGACCAAATCATTACCTTTCGTCTTATTGGGATGAAAAAACACTATATCAGCTATACAGGATAGACTCCTTTGCAGTTGATATTCGGAACACAAACCTCTTTATCATCTGAGATCATTGATTTTGGAAACAACTCAGCCAGATAGAACTCAAATCAGCACATGCACATTTCCTCACTATCGATTCAGATTCTCAATTCATCACAAGTATCGTATACAATTCCTACATTCCACAAGCTTTTGAAAAAGCAACTTATGTATTGATCAGAACCACGTGCTATTCTGGTTTAAAACCAAGATACCTAGACCCATACAAACAAATATAAGATCGAAGACATCTTTCACATTTAGGCAAGCAAAAGAACCATCGGACAATTAAAGAACATCTGATCCACATAATCAGATGATCAGTTTCATAATACGTCTCTTCTAAAAACCTTCTTTTTTTCTTTCCTTTCTTTCTTTTAAATATTGTATCAAATTTGTAAATACCTTTAAATATATACAAAAATATAAGTTTAATTCGTCCAAAAGAGTGATTCCTGATGCTCAGCATCTTTTCTGTGGGGCAATATGTAATAAACTATTTTTTGATATTGTTAATATGAGTTTTTTTTAAACGTTGTACGTGGTAACACGCGGAGTATAAATACTAATTTTTTAATCAATAAACCTTTAGAATTATATTATTATTTTTATATTATTAATTTGGTTAATATATTAAACATAGTTCGTTTGCGATAGTTCAAAATTAGCTATATCGACTAGAAGTAACCTAAAAACCGTGTTGTTTGACTGAACTCCGACCACTTAAAGAAAGATTCAAAATGCAACTACTTCAATTAATTGAAAATTAAAAATGACTATTGCGTAATGATACCTTGACCTATTGCATGTTATGATTTGATCTCAAATAACATTGATCAATTACCTAATATTATGTTGATTGGGCAGGGATAGTAGTTAAAACCTCTTACAGTTTACAGCCGTAAAATCTTGGATAACTTTAATAACATAAATTAGGATTTTCGTAAAATTTCATTGAAACTATTGATAATTTATTTTCAGTGCTTTAACATTGGAATGTCAAAGAACTTTCTTGTAGACTTTTTGTTCTGAATTACAGTTCAAAAATTGTAAATTACTGAAAAAATGAACACATAAAATTATATAAACTAGACAAATAAAAATTGCAGAAATTTCAAATCCTAAATTCTACAGAAAATTTTTTTTTATAAAATTTACACTGAATAAATTTAAAATTCAAAGAATAAATTTTACAAAGTTTACACTAATAATAAAAAGTTAGTCAAATGTAAATTTTTAAAGCAAGATAAATTTAAAAACATCTTCTAAGATAAAATCTTTAGTAAAATAATTTTAAAATGAAATATATTTTTTAACTATATCAAATAAGTAGTATGATATTGACCCGCTAACTCAGACCCCTCGAAAATATCTAAGTCGAATCGAAATTTTATGTATGTCGCGAAAAAATATATATAACATTTTTAGCACACTTACTTTTCCCTAAGGAGCCAATCAAAATTAAGTAGGGCATGAAAATTTTTCTAAGTATTTAAAAACATCCAAATTTTTGAAAAATTTATGTAAGTCAACAAAAATTTTCTACATAAATTTTGGGAAAATTTGGCTATGTTTTTAAATACTTAGAAAAATTTTCATGACCTACTTAATTTTGATTGGCTTCTTAGGGAAAAGTATGTGTGTTTAAAATTTTTTCGTGATCTACATAAAATTTCGATTCGACGTAGGCATTTTCCAGGAAGTCTGAGTAAGAGGGCCCTTATCATATTACTTAAATACAGCAAAATATTTTTTTAATTTAAATTTATAAAACCAATGCAAAATTTCGGAAGAAACTTTAATTTTAAAATCAAATCAAGATCCAATAGAAACGCAGATTATTCAAAACTTATGCAATCTATTAATAATAGTAATAAAATCATTATTATTAATAATTATTATTATTGAATTAAAAGAACTTTTTCTAGTTTTCACAGACTAAAAGAATTTTTTAATTTTTGACTATGAATCTACCATAATTGTGTCAAAATAAAAAGTATTTACTCAACAAGTCACAAACAATTTATTTATCATAACAGAGCTCTTTTATACGAGAAGTTGATTTCCAACTTACGTCACGGAAAACTAAATCTTCTCACTGTGTAGGCGAATACTCAGATGTCGGCATTACTCAATCTCCATTTTGAAATCATAGCTTGTCGACCTCTGACAGCTATGATATAATAATAAATAATAAATGAATCCGTTTTCAAATTATCTTTAGTTATTATGTGCTTTTAGAAATTCACTTCAAAATTGACAGTAAGATAGAATTAATTTCTATTCCTGTTAACTTCAATGTTTTTAAAACACATTCAATATTTCAATAAAATATATTTAGTTCCTTTCGATATATTAAAGTATCATCAAAATATACATTCGGTAATTTCCAGTAAATTTTACCTAACGTAATATTTAGCAGGCATTGAAAAATTTCTGTGGCCGTTGCCATTCCGAACATAATTCGGTTCAAACAAAAATGTTTATAATACAAAATGCTGGTTGTATTGTTGTTATATTTTTCTACGGAGAAATAATAACAATGCAAACAGAAACATTGTTTGAACCGAATTATATTTGGAATGGGAAATGAATTAAAAATGGTTTTAAATGAGACTAAAGTTAAAGATTAAATCTATAACTTTTTATTTTAGTCTCGTTTTAAACCATTTTTCATTATTCATTTTTATTCGAAATTTTTGCATTTCAAACAT